>SEMN01000413.1:0-433148 GCA_005408345.1 Macquaria australasica
GTTGTTGTTGCTGGTTGTTGTTGTCGGTTGTTGTTGTTGCCGGTTGCTGTTGATGAGTTGTTGTTGTTGCTGGTTGTTGTTGATGAGTTGTTGTTGATGAGTTGTTGCTGGTTGCTGTTGATGAGTTGTTGTTGTTGTCGGTTGTTGTTGATGAGTTGTTGTTGTTGCTGGTTGTTGTTGATGAGTTGTTGCTGGTTGTTGTCGGTTGCTGTTGATGAGTTGTTGTTGTTGATGAGTTGTTGTTGCTGGTTGTTGTTGTCGGTTGTTGTTGTTGCCGGTTGCTGTTGATGAGTTGTTGTTGTTGCTGGTTGTTGTTGATGAGTTGTTGTTGATGAGTTGTTGCTGGTTGCTGTTGATGAGTTGTTGTTGTTGTCGGTTGTTGTTGATGAGTTGTTGTTGTTGCTGGTTGTTGTTGATGAGTTGTTGCTGGTTGTTGTCGGTTGCTGTTGATGAGTTGTTGTTGTTGATGAGTTGTTGTTGCTGGTTGTTGTTGTCGGTTGTTGTTGTTGCCGGTTGCTGTTGATGAGTTGTTGTTGTTGCTGGTTGTTGTTGATGAGTTGTTGTTGATGAGTTGTTGCTGGTTGCTGTTGATGAGTTGTTGTTGTTGTCGGTTGTTGTTGATGAGTTGTTGTTGTTGCTGGTTGTTGTTGATGAGTTGTTGTTGCTGGTTGTTGTCGGTTGCTGTTGATGAGTTGTTGTTGTTGATGAGTTGTTTTTGCTGGTTGTTGTTGTCGGTTGTTGTTGTTGCCGGTTGCTGTTGATGAGTTGAGTGCCTTCTCTTCCCTCTGCAGCAGAAATGTCAGCTCCACCACCGCCTGTGTTTAAAAGCCGAGCTCTTCATCAGGAAACATCAGGCCAGTTGTCGGCGGCGGCGTTGCCACACCCTCGCTGGTCGGCAGCACTCGACCGAAAGGAAAAAGGCCCTGGCATTTTCCTCTGCATCTCTTCTCCTCTATTTATTTCTGTCTCTATTTATTTCGTCCACACTCTGCTGCAGAGGTAAAAACATGCTGCGGCACGTATGCAAATTCGGTTAGCTTCACGTCAAGGCGTGACATTTCAGAAATGTGAAATAAATTGATATGGCCCAATTAGATTGAAACAGCCGTTGGCTCACTGCCGTCCTCCTCCCCCTCCTCCGCCTCCTCCCTCCCCCGTCTCTCTCAGCCTCTCAGCCTCTCGCCTCGTCCCAAATTGCTTTGCATTTGCCTGCTCGCATTCAGAGCTCTTAATTATATGGTGTTGTGTGGCGGCATTTGGCTGGAACAGCGAGGAGCCGGTGAGAGCTGCTGTGTGGCGGTTAGCCTGCGCGGCTAGGACGTGGCTAAAAGCTTATCCCAGTGGGGGAGAGGATGGAGGCCGGAGGAGAGGAAGCCAGCCGACTCACAGCAGAACAAAGATGAAGCCTCCAGGCCTCAGCTGGCTGGCTGGAGGCTGACGAGGAGATGTTCAGCAGGAGGACAGGGACAGTCACAAAGTTAGACCGACAAAGAGCAGGGGAATGTGTATTTATGTTGTCGCTCATGTATCCTTATGAGGACTGAATGACCTCACAGATACAGTAAAAATGAGGAAGAAATCACCTAAACTGGGAGATTTGGATAATGTTGCATCTGTAAAGGAGAGATGATGTTTCAAAACAGGATGCAGTCACAGAAAACACCGCAAACAATAGGAGGAAGAGGATAAAGATAAAAGAGGAAGATGACCAGGTGACTGAGGAGGAGGAGGAGGAAGAGGAATAGGAGGAGGAGGCGGCAGACATAAAACCCTCGGGTGGAGGGTGATTAAACACTTTGGTCTCGTCTGAAGATGTTTGTCTTGATATTTTTGACTTATTGATGAACCTAATTCAAGAGACTTAAAATATTTAATCTCATCTGTTTTCATTATTTCTTTGTAGCAAAAATCATCAAAATACAATTTTCAGTGAGTCACACTGTTTGTGCACATAACACACAACAGTCTGTCAGCTGAGTGGCTTTCTCAGGAAGCAACGCTGATGAGAGTAAAGTTGCAGGCCGGGAAACCAAAACAGTCAGCTGAAAGACGCTATAAAGACCTGCTCAGACCAGTATTTAAAACTGTTCAACTTTGACCCTCAAATTTGCGCCATTGACCAATAGCAAGCCACCCTGACAGAACTGACCTTTGAGTCCAATATGGAGGAAGCAATCGTAGGTCATTAGCTGTGTTTCAGAGTATAGACCACTCCACAACAGAGACCTGGTTCACTCACAGTTAGGAGACAGGAGGACATCGTGCTATATATATATATATATATATACAGTATATATTCCGTTCTGCTGCATTTCATCGGCTCAGTGTCACGCTTAGCATCATGCTAACAGCAACATATAGACCTGTTTGGGAACCAATATAATAACAATTAAAGCTGTTGTAATGTCAGCTACAGCTCAGTACTGCTGCTCTCTTTACAGACCTACTTTTTTAAGTTATATTTGTTTACATTTTGTCAAATTAGCATAATTAAAAAGCTATTAGCATGTCTGTTACAGACCAGATACTGTCATCTCATCAGGGTTAAAATGGCGTCCGGAGTGATGAGTTAAGCCGAGCAGCGCAGTGAAGATTATCTGTATTGTTGTCCTTGAATGACCTTTGACCCCTATCCCAGTCGCTCCAGAGATGCACTTGAAAGCTTAGTTAGCTAGTAAGTGTACCTTGAGCAAGGTTGAGGATGAAGCAAAGATGGCGTCTATGTCAGGAAGAGTTCAGCATCTTTGCAACAAAACAGCTCAGATAAACGACAAGAACAGAAACACACACACACACACACACACACACACACAGAGCTGGTTTGTTGTTTGTGGCGGTCATGTTGAGGGAACACAGCGTCATTGATTGTCCTGATTCCCCGCCATCGACAGCAGATGTAACACACACACAAACATGCTTCTATAGGCAACAAACATCCATATCTACACATATACATTATGTACACACACACACACACACACCTCTCTCTATCTCGACCTGCTGACAGCTGATTGGTGGATTAGACGAGGTGACTAAAAGCGGCGAGGTAATCTTCTCTCATTATTTCAATTACCAGGCCAACGCATGCATAACCCAGCCGACAATGACGGCCACAAGAGGAGGCAGGGAGAGAGAGACACAGAGAGAGAGAGAGACACAGAGAGAGAGAGAGAGACACAGAGAGAGAGAGAGACAGAGAGAGAGACACACACAGAGAGAGAGAGAGAGACACAGAGAGAGACAGAGAGACAGAGAGAGAGAGAGACACAGAGAGAGAGAGAGACACAGAGAGAGAGAGAGAGACACAGAGAGAGAGACACAGAGAGAGAGAGAGACAGAGAGAGAGAGACACACAGAGAGAGAGAGAGAGACACAGAGACAGAGAGAGACAGAGAGAGAGAGAGACACAGAGAGAGAGACAGACACAGAGAGACAGAGAGAGAGAGAGACCTAGACGCAGACGCGCAAGGGAGAGAGAGAGACAGTGAGCGAGAGACCTAGACGTAGAGAGAGAGAGAGAGAGAGAGAGACAGTGAGCGAGAGACCTAGACGTAGAGAGAGAGAGAGAGACAGTGAGCGAGAGACCTAGACGTAGAGAGAGAGAGAGGCTGGTAGGATTTAGCCCCGGCAGCGTCTTTTCCCGTCCAACACAACAAGCTTATTACCTTTCTCTCCACGCGCTTGGAAACGGATTTACGCACACGAAAGGAGGTTTGTTTGGCTCGTTTATTTATCTATTCTCTGCTCCCATCATCTCCCTGCTGTTTGCATCCGTCTCTGCCTTTCATTTGTTTATTTTCTCACCTCTTAAATTAACCGCTTTCTTTGAGGCTACAGGTCGCGGGAATGCGTTTAACAAAACCTGGTAGTAGTGTTGGTAGGAGCGGTGAGGATGTGGGCTGCTGACTGGGGGTTCTCCTGCAAGAGGGGCTTGTTTTTGTCGTGGTTGGAGGGTCTCCGGTGTGCGCGGGGAGACAGAGTGCCGGTGGCGGAGGGGGACAATGAACGGGGCTGTTGTTTGGCGACGCTGCGCGGTGTGCCCCGAAAACCGCTGATCCGGCTGCTTCTGGAAGGAACTTGGGGCGGCGGGGAGGTAAAAATTAGAAATATGTCCAGTTTGTGATTGAATAGCTCGGGTCAATCACACAGGCTGGCTCCGGTCTGGGTCGGTGGGCTGTGTGCGTTTCTGTGCGCCGTTTCTTCTTGCTGAAGAGCAACAGAGGCGAATATATATATATATATAAAAGATGTTTATACATTTCATATGCTGTATTGTTCATGTGCGGCTCCATCTCATTTCCATCTCATATGAAGTCGTTCATAATAATATTCTTGCAGCTGCTCTGATATTTTACTGTGCAGCGCGGTTGTTGCTCTCCGGGGAAGACAATACGGTCAAACGTTAAGTCTGCCTCCGTGCATCTGACATGCGTGTCTGTCACCTGTTCGTGTGTGTGTGTGTGTGTGTTTTCAGCGCGTGCAGTCTGGAGGATAACGGCACAATCCCAAGACGCATGAAGTTGTTTATGCGCCTCGACAACAACAACAACAACAACAGCGCAACAAACACGAGAATATTACACAATGCGCGCGCGGAAAGAGAGACTGAAAAGGGGGTGGGGTGGGGGGGTTGGGGGTGCGAGCCATTTTCGATGAAGCGCGTGTAACAACGCACGCACATGGCGACAGACAGACGGACTGAAATCGCATCATCGTCGCAGCCAGGCGTCCATGTGTGAGACGTAAAGGAGGTCAGCCGGAGAAAGCAAGGGACGTTGTTCTTCTTACAATTAAACATCATCATCTTCATCATTATTATTATTATCTGCTGCAGTGTCTCTTCTGTAAGCAGGTTGGAGGTTTGAAGGGAGGAGTATGCCAGCCTCTTTTCTCCCCCCACAATAGACAAGGGGGCTGCTTGTTGGGAATTTGGCGCTTCGCTTGTTTTGCTCCGTGAGGACTTCACTGTGAGCCCCTCTTCACTGTTGCTGTCGGAGCCCTCCGTGAACCCCTCCACTCGCTGCTCTTTTATCACTGATCATTATTAGTGTCCCTCTCGACCGACCGATTAATTGACGGTTAAACGCTCGTGGGGTACGCACACGTGCGGTGCCAGTCCGGCTCGTCACACTCGGTGGCCTATTGTTCCCGGTGCAGGTCTGATGGTAGAAACATGTTTAAATCGGTTCATTAACCCAAATTATTCGCCTCACAAACACTTCCATAACAGAGTCGTTTTCACGTTGCATATAATATCCTACAGCGATTTAAAGTGTCTTCAGTGAAGTCTGGTGACCTTCTCCACGCTTCATGTTTTTATTCCTGCTGTGATGTTTCTAATATATCAGCGGGGATTTTTATTATCGCTGCCAAATTTGTAAAATAACCTTTAAATAACCATAAAATTACTAGAAGCAAGGAGAAGGAATAAAAACATGTCGCCATATTAGGAGCTTTTTTTGCCCCCCAAAATGGAGAGGGCGGAGGCTCAGGAGCTCATTAGCAATGCAAATTAGTTTTTTTCCTTCAACGACTGGATTGCTGACTGCCCCCCCCCCCCAGCCTCGGGAGCGCGCATCCCTCCCGCCTCGTTAGGGTTATGTTCCGCGGCGCGCACACGCTGCTGGAGCTTTGACGGATATAAAACAAAACAAGAGGAAGAAGAGGAGGAAGAAGAGGAGCTCGAGCGCTCTTCTCTCCTCCTTTAAAAGCGTCTCTGTGCGCCTCGCGCTCACAAGCAGCTGTAACATTTAGCAAGACAAAAGGAGGAGGAGGAGGAGGAGGAGGAGAGGTGTAAAGGGAAAAATTAAAATAACTGGGAGGAGAGGAGTGAAGAAGTAAAGGGACAAAGATGGAGGAGGACGGGAGGAGACAAAAGTTTATCATCCATTTAGCGTTCATAAGAAATATATATGTAGCTGTAAGCAGACATAAAGGTCATTTTAAGTCTTTATTCATGTCAACAGTTATAACTTCTCCTATGAATTCAGATTTTATATCTTCACGACGGTGCTTCACTATATCGTCCTTCATTATCTCCAGTTATGGGTGTCCACAGGAGGAGATCTAGTTCTACACACTAATAAACACTCATATCTGATCATTAGAATCACAATCAGGTTTATTGACAAGTTTTTGCTTTGGTATATTGGTGCATGACATTAAACAAAGTAAGTAGAAAATATAAAGAAAGATGCTGCAAGTCAGGAAACATCAATATAAAATTGACATTACATTTTTTTTTAAATATAAAGAAATATGTTACAAAAACTGAAGTTGAAAGAATATTTGCAAGTTAACCAAAAGATGTGTGTTAATGTAATGCACTGAGTCAGGTGTGTAGGGTGTGTTATAAACCATTTATTACATGTTTACGTACTGCTTGTTAATGCTAAATAGGGATGATTAAAGTAAAGCGTTAGTGAGTGGGAATGACTGAAGACTGCAGGACAAATTTAAGATCATAAAACATACTTAACATTGTCAAGTAAGACTAGCAGGAAAAATGTTTTGTTATTATATATTATTTGATCATTATTACTGATGCATTAAGATGAAAGCTGTATTTTAACGTTGTAGCTGGTCGAGGAGCTAATTTGAACTACTTTTATACATTTTATAGTTTCATCTATAATAATAAATCCTATTTTATAAACTGGTTTTAGGTTTAGTGTGTAGCCTAACTAAGTAGCTGTAAAATAAAAGTACAATATTTCCCTCTGCAATGTAGAGAGATGTGGAGTACAGCTATGAAGTAGTATGCAGTACTTGCAGAAACTATGTAGTTTCGTTCCACTGCTGGTATTTGATGACTTTTCCCAATTTTATGAGATTTGCTTATAAAGAAATCTGTAATTCTGCTACAGAAAATAACTCATTACTTCTGAGCCCAGCTGTAAAACATGGTTACAGACTTCAGATCATCATCTGCTCTGGATCACTGATTGAAATTAATCTATTTGGAGTTTTATAAAGCAGTTTGTCCATAAGAAGTCTAGCAGGAGGTTCAGCCTCTTTGTGGTCTTATTGACCCCAAACATCAGTAACATCACTGGCCTGTAGGAGCATTTCTTGGTCTGTGACGGACTTCTTGGCAAACAAAAGGAATATTTGTTCACACAGAGCCCAAATAACAAATAAAACATGAACGCTTCATGGCCGTTTCCATCTGTCATCAAATGTGCAAGCAAAGGGAAGAGTCACTGCCTCAATACTCTGATACATATTTTATAAGGTCAGAAGAAAATGGGGGACAAATTATTATTATTTTTATACAGACTCAAAGCTGTAATGACCCCATGTAAAGCCAGTGTTAAAATAACCAAAGGGTGTAAAGGTCAAAAGAAAAAAGAAAGAGGGGGACAAAAGATGGAAGCTGGAAGGACAGTGGACATAAGAGACAGACGAGACAAATTAAGGAAAATAGAGAGGAAAAGTGACAGGAGGAGAGTAGAGAGACGGATGTGACAGGAGAGGAATGAGGTGAAGCAAAGGATGGATGATGGATTTAAAAAGGGGGAAAGAAAGGAGAGGGAGAAAGACTGAGAATGGGAGGATGGCAGGACAAATTACAGGATAAAAGAGAAATGACACATGACAAGAGACAGAAAAGAACAGACGAATGAAGGAAGAAGAAGCACAAGGAGGTTAAGAGAAGGAAACGAGGAAGGAAGACAGTAGAGAAGTTGGCAGTAAGTGGACAAAATGGAGGATGGGAGCAACGTGGACGAGTGAAAGGAGAAGAGAGGACATATTTAAAAGGAAAAACAAAAGAAGAGACTAAAAGCAGTGGAAAAGCTGGAGTACAGGAGGCAAAAGAGAAAGAGGAGAAACTGGAGGACAAAGATGGGAGAGACGTTACAGTTCTGTGGACAAACTAAACATGGAGTGATGAGGCAGGCGACCGGGTGCAGGCAGCGTCGGCCACGTGCACGCTGACTAACCGCGAAAAATCAGACGAGCAGATGGAGGAAAATGGTTGCATAGACATCGAACATGGCGCCTGCTGTGGCAAGACAAGGAGGAAATTGTTCAGTAATGTACTGTATACTTCCTCCTCCTCCTCCGTTCTTTTCACGTCACATGTTCATCATGAGGGATTTTAAAATCCGTGCAACGCATAAAACCAGAAACACCTCGCCTCGTTATATCTGGTTTTCTTAAAGGAGAGTGATAGGCTGCAGTTGACCCCGAGTATTCTTCATATTTAACTTTTAAAAAGGGACCATGCCAGAGTTTTCCCCGGGACACTGTTTAGCAGAGGTGGTCAGCCTCCCAGATACCATGTTTGCAGAGCTGATCTTTGTTTTATACATAAAATAAAACACTGCAGACTGGCGTTTTTGAATGTTTAGCTCTTATTGGTTCTCATTTTTTTTAGATTTCTTACCTTACAGATTTTTTTTTCAATACCCTCAGATGATCAGCTGGAGTTATGCATCATGTTTGCTGTTATTTTTGTCAAATCTACGCCATCGCTGCGTGGTAAAATGCAGACAGATTGTGAAAGTCTGTAATGTGACGGATCATGCAGCTCTGGCAGCTTTCAAGTCTTTGCAAGTTGGTTTTCATACTGTAGAGAAGTCTAGGAAAACCACTGGCTGCCTGAAGAAAGGTATGAAAAAGAAAAATCTAAATTTGGGCAGCAGTAATGTTACGTGATTTGTAATTAAAGGGTTAAAATCATCGTTCTAGCACTCAGTGAAACCTTGTCCTGACACAGTGTGTTTGTGGCCATAACGTCGCATCAAATTGAAAATCCCCAACGTACTGTGCATCATTTTGTACACATTTTTCCTTTTATTCAGACTTACATAGCTGGGACTTCAACCTCGATAACTTGACTACAGGTGAAAAGAAAAGACCTGAACTAAGCTCAGCCACAAGATATTAAAATAGAAGGATTTTACAGGTTGAAAAGGTCACATTTTGCAAAAGCTTAGATAAAGATTTGGATAAATGAAGCGCTGCTGTAGTTTGCACTGGTGACGTAGCGGAGGGTGAACTCACTCTGAACTCCACCATGAACTCCACCTTTTCTTTGCTTGACAGAAAATCTTTTTCAATCTAAAGAAATGCAGATTTCTGAGCTTGAATCTTTTGTGTCTTCTGTATCTAGAGATTCACTTGATTAGTGCTGACATCACTGGTTGAATTTTGATAATCGATTGATTGTTAAAGTCATTCATAAAGCAGCAACAACAACTCTGGTTCCAGATTCTCAAATTTGAGGATTTGCTGCTTTTATCTGTTTTACATCAAAAGCAAACCGAATATCTTTGGGTGAAGATGTCACCGCAGGCTCTGAGAAACTGTTTGATATTATTTTGAAACAGTAGTTTGGTGCAGCTCTACGGTAGATTTTTGTTGATGGTGGTGGACGTTTCCACCAACAGTCTGCAGGTCTGGCAGCCGGAGAGCTAAAAGAGACGCTGCTCGAGCACCGCGAGATGACACGGTGTCCAGTTTAGATGCTGCACAGCAGATATGAAGAGATTATTTGACCAGAAAATAAAATATGAAAAAAAGCTGGAAAGACTTAGGAGATAACATCAAATCGGTATTAAGCTACACAGACAGATAGCGTGGCCATGGATAAAATATTTAGCTGGCTTTCCAAATCAGCCTTTTCCCCCTCATTCTGCGTGTGTGTGTGTGTGTGTGTGATTTCTCCCCTCAAATCCTAACCGGCATGCCTGTTCACTGTGGAAAACAGGGTCAGGCTGGAGAAAAAAGAGAAAGAGAGAGCGAGCACATGATGGGCAGATAAAGGCTTGTCTGTGTCTGAGGGAGAAGAGAGCGAGGAGGATGAGAGGAGGAGGAGGAGGAGGGCAGCATGATGAAGGGGCCTCTCTGTTGAAGGAGGGAGTTGCGGCTCTATAGAAGGCTCCCATGGCGGACAGAAACAAGGCATTTAGTCTGTGAGTCGGCCTCTGTAACGCCATAATAGGCTCTTATAATGATGCCACTATGGGCAGGGAGGGGGGAAAGAGAAAACACAGAATGTCCCTTTAAACCGCGGGCTTGTTGTGAGGAATGCCTATAGTGTGATGGAGGTAGATGAGCTGTTGGGCGATTGGTAGGAACAAGAGGAAGCTTCATCTGGGCCAGACTTTAGGGCTTGAACATGGATTCTGTTTGAACCAAAACCTGAACACTGGAGCATCCGATGAGCCAGCTGGAATCTGAATTCTTACTGTAATCCTGACCTGGTGTTAAAATATAATATGTTATGAAATGTCATTGTTTTATTAGCAGGGTTAAATGTGTTGAATCTGGCTCACTGGATGAGGATGTAGCGTGTGCGGGAATATGTAGATTTTAATTGAGGGTTGTTGAGACCCATATTTACATTTACGGTTAGGCAGCGACCTCTAAAAAACGCCAAAGAGGAGGTCTTGGTGGATGGATGGGTACGTAACTTAACTTACATAACTAACATACTTATTTTAACCCTGATCTTTTCCTAAACCTAACCAAACTGTGACTGTTTCTCAACATTAACCATGTGTTTACAATTATTACCATGACGACAAAGGTCCTGTACGCCTGTATATGTGGTTTTGGGAGTCATTGTCATTGACCTACTCTGTCGTTTAGGTTGGAGGACTTGTTGGGATTGTTGGAAGACACAAAAATGAAAGCTTCTGGTGAAGTTTTGTTGGGTCATCGTCGAGGTTTAAGAACA
The DNA here is from genome assembly GCA_005408345.1 of Macquaria australasica. NCBI lineage: Eukaryota > Metazoa > Chordata > Actinopteri > Centrarchiformes > Percichthyidae > Macquaria > Macquaria australasica. The sequence goes on from SEMN01000413.1 coordinate 10,688, forward strand.
CGTAAACCATTGTTTTCTATCAACATAATGAGGACACGTTAATCAACGTATCTGCCAAAGGTTTACCGACAACGTATTTCCTACCTTGTCCACTCGTAGCTGCCAAAGTTAACGGTTCTGGATCATGATTTTCATTACATAGTGAAAAAATCAACAGCGACTTGAGACACGACCTGTTTACTGTAAGAACATTTAACTGAAGCCACGATCTTTCCCTAACCTTTACCTGAAGTGCTTTAGTTGCCTAAAGGTCGGGTTATGCTCAATGAGAACTAGAGCTGCAATAATTAGTCAATTAATTAGTCAAAAGAAAATTAATTGCAAACTATTTTGATAATTGATTAATCGTTTCAGTCAAACATTGTCTGGTTCCAGCTTCTTAAATGTGAGGATTTGCTGCTTTTCTTTGTCCTTTCTGACAGTAAATGAAGAGTCTTTGGGTTTTGTTAGTTGGACAGAAGAAGCAGTTTGATGACGTCACTTTGGGCTCTGGGAAACTGATGAGACATTTTTCACAATGTTTTGACATCTTAAAGACTAAACGATTAATCGTGAAAATAATCAGCAGATTAATCGATAATGAAAATAGCCCTAATGAGAACTAGCTGTCCGACCTGTGTAGCTGTTCTGAACGGCCACACTGGAAGGTGGAGTGAAAAGCTGACGTAGAGGGAAGAAGCGAAATCGTTTATATATGGGGATAACGGGGCAGACGTTCAGACATTCAACCAATGTTTGATTGTTCACATGAAAAGTGACAGAAATAAATGTTTCAAGAATAAAAGAAGCACTGAGAGAGATGTTCAGACCCAGCGTGCTGTCTTACCTACGCACAGCCGGCCAGTCACAGCCTCAAGTGGGTCTGAATGTCTGATCGTCAGTTTCAGAAAGTTACAGAAAATGTTCAGACGAAGCTTCGACCACCCGACAGTAAACTGGCAGCTTGAACCTAAACCCCCGTAGGACTCAGGATGTCTGGTGTCAGTGTCCTGCTCGTCCCTACGACTTCTGTGAGCTACAAGAACATACAACTTATTTCCGTGGAAAAAAAACAAAACATTCCTGCCAAACATAATCCTGCCAGCAATTACGTTTCCCTCATGACATAACTGGTGAAACTAATTAGTAGGATCCTGAACTGAAATTTGATCGAGTTGTCTACGTTCATGTTGGTTTGTTGGGAAATGGGGAGGATTTAAGTGTTGGGCTGAAACTGTTTGGTGAAAGTGAATTATTTTGGCTTTGAGGAACAAGATCCTGAATTTGAAGCCAGACTGATGGTTGAAGTAAAGCTGTCTACAGTTTGATGGTTGCATGGTTACAGACAGAAGGAAAGAAAGCGCACAGTTGGAATTAAGGTGGATTTTTTTTGGAAACAGAAAATGGTGGCGGTTCAGGCAGCAGGAGTGTTGGGTCCATGATGCATCTCTGCTTCCAGTCGCCCACACTTCCAGTCATCCAGCCAATTTTAAAACTGTAAATGCTGTGTTTTAGTTCTGGAGATTTTCCTGCAGTTTAGTCAGAACTGAACAATCAGAAAACATCGGAATTATTTTGCTTTAAGTTTTGGAAAATAAAGTTGAATGTTCAGGAGGAAGACGTGCAGAGTTTGAGTTTTGGCAGATGGATTCATTTTCTTCTACCTCCTGTGCAGGAAACTATTTATAGCCATTGAACCAAAGACATTAGCCATTCTTCCCACAACTACAGTATCATTACTCCAAGCCTAGAGGTAAATTACAGCTTTACATCCAAACAGCATTCTGTTTAAGTTGATTCAGATAGTCGCTTTGAACCGCTACTTGGTTAAATTAGATTTCTAAAAGACTACGGATGTGATTTAATTATGAAAATGACATTATGGTCAGTTGTGTTTGAAACAGTCTGAATTAGACTGGATTCATTAGAAAAGCTGTTTTCTTTACACAGTGAAGCCTAAATTTGGTTTCAAATATGCTGCATCTGAAAATTCACGTCTCAAAGACTAATAATAAAATCATAGTTACTCTCGACTGAATCAACCAGTGCTTAAATGATTACTAGATAAAGCAATTAGTCAATAAATAAACTTAAATCTGTCCCAATCCCAGTCTGGCCTCTGGTTAATCATTTCAGTTTCTTATCATCAAGTAAAAAAGATACCAAATATTTGCTGTAAAACATCAAAAATGGATTTGCTTCTGTTCATCTGATTCTAAGAGTCGGACAGATAAATTAAGAAATTTAAGCCATCATTTTTGCCATTTGTAATTCGTAATCATGAACACATGTCAAACTGAATTGAAACAATTATCAATAATGAAAATAGTTGTTAGCCTGGTTGCTTTGAGCTTTTACTTTCCCATCGAATTGACAGGCATTCCTCCAATAGCTTGAAGAGATCAACACAAGGCTACTATCAGCATACAAGCGTAATGGGAATGCCAATATCGTTCAATACAGTATGAACCCGGTAAAAACACAGTAACAGGTGGAGTGGCAAATTGGCAGCCGATACACAAACTTCTACACAACTGGCATCAAATGCTCAGACCGAGCAACCAAAGCCAACGTCTACATTAGGAAGAATAATATTTAAATGTCGAGGCAGCGATGGGCTCGTTCTCTCCAGCGACAGCACAGAAAGTCGTGGAGAAACGAAGCATAAACTCTATTAAACCATCTCACATGTTGAATCCTGAGATAAACTCCTGCTGCTCTGATGTCTCGGTCATCAATACCTGGGTTTGTTCTGCAATTTCTCATTAATTAAGACTGATGAAAAGCTAGTAGTAATAGTCTGATTTCAGTCCTATTCAAAAGATGGTTATAATGTAAACTTTCCTGTTAAAAACGGATACAGATTCATCTTAAATTTAAAAAGCCTTTGTTCTGGACTGGATGACAAACAAACAAATATAAAGACTTCACCTGAGGGTTCAGGTTTTCGCTGGTTGTCCATGACAGGGTCTCACAATCAGTTCAATATCTTTGTCATCTCTGAAAATAAAGCAAAGGCAAGATGCTGATGTCATTACAAAGCCTGCTTTATTCAGTAAAATTAACTCGTTTAGGATGTGCGCATCTGTTCTGGCACGTCTGAGAGTAAAAGGTTTGGCCTCTCCCTTCCTGCTTCAGTGGATGTCAAGTTCAGTTTGTTCTTTTTGTTGTAAATCTTCAGTATCTTTGGTAAAAAAACAACAACATTTCTCTCTTTCAGGAAGGCTTCTGATTGGCTGCCTGTCATTAGTGGAGCTAAGCTAAGCTTTCTGTGCAGGAGCTGCTCTGACTTTGACTAGTTTGACAAGTTTAAGTGGAGACACAAGACTTCTTTTGCATCTGCACGTCGTCACGTGAAGCCCAGCCGATAAACTGACTGGGCTAAAATATATAAGCAACATTAAACTTATTGCAGATTTGTCACTATTGGCATTAATGTCTGCCGACTATGAGGCTTCTAGGGGCCCACAACACGACCAGCTTGGTGCTTATGTAGCAACCACTGAATGAAAGAGCCTCATAATGGGCTGATTCTATGGTTTTGTCTAAATGTCTTAAAATCAGGCTAATTTAATGCAAAAAAAATGAAATAAATGACATTAAAAAGGCATATAGTATTCTCCATCAGAATGACTGGCAGTGTAGAGCATTTATATAATAATGCAGAGAGATGAAATTTACACAAGATATAATTAAAAAGTTGAAAGAATACATACAATGTAGAACTGTGTCGTTTTCATATGTACTCAGAAAGTTCTAGTCCAGATTTCAGTCAAAAGTTGTACTTTCTAAAATCCTGGTTACAGTCCTGGCTGCTCTGCACAAAGTCACATCATCTAAGCTTCATGGATGCTAACTATCCTAACGTTACATTTTATTCTGTTCCCCTGTCATGATCAGCTTCTCACTGAATGGATCTACTCCTGTATATCAGCTGTTTTATGACTGTTTCACTCACTTGAATCTTTTATGAAAACACACTCAAATTACATATTTTTTGATTGGTTTTGGCAGGTAAAGGTTCTGAGTAGGTGTGTTTGTTAGTTTAGCAGTTAACTGGCAGCTGAGAGTAGAAGATAAATCTGGAGGATGAGATCAAACCTGTTGACTAAAGCAGCAGAAACCACACAGAATCTGGTTTGTACTCATTCAGACTGCAGCTGATAGAGTTTAAACCCAATCATATTGGTGTTTTCATGCTCTGTGTGTGGTTGTGTGTCGCCCTGCTCTGAGCTGCTCTCTCTCTGTGTTTACAAGATATCTTCCTTCACATGTGAACCTGTGGGACAGCTTTGCATGCAGCCTCTCCTGATCCCTCTGATGGATTTAACAGGCTTAAAATCAGGTGTCATGTAATTTGAAACTTTATTGCTCCCTGCAGGGAAATCCTCTTTTCTCTTGACCCTCTGCTGTCAGAGGTCAGAGGTGAAGGTCAGCTGCAGAGCCGGGCTGCGGCCTGCAGGTTTAGGGTTGGAGGTGTTAGTAGTTTTGAAGGACAGTTTCTGCAACGTCACATCATCCAAAGGGGGCGCTCCCCCAAAACACAGGACTGTAACCCGCCGTCATGAAAACAGTAGACCAGTGGTTCCCAAACCTTTTTAAACAACAGCTCCTTCATTGTGAGTTTTTTTCTTTCCGTGTGGGACAGCTAGCTTCGCCTATCCAAGAAAAGCCGTGAAGCCGAGTAGCGTTCACTGTTTACTCCGGAGTTTAGGTATTTTGGCCGGCTCAGGTTTGTTCGCCTCAGATCTTCCTGCCTCGAGCTCTGTGTACAAATCTTTATATTGTTTGCTGACAGTCACTATTTCTGACTGCTGTGACTCTGGAAAACTCACATGCTGGAAAGTATGTTTCATAACTGCATATTTAGCAGAGCTGGATTCATGTTTTTATTTTGATATTTGTTCAATTTTGAGGTGTTTCAAAATCCAATGCAACAAGACTACGGCTCTGTGAGGCTGAACTGCTTTGAGCTAAATGCTAACATGCTCTCAGTGACAATGCTGATGTTTAGCAGTTATAATGTTTACCATCTTAGTTTACTGTGTTAGCAAGCTAACATTTCCTAATTAGCACTAAAGGCAAAGTGCAGCTGAGGCTGAATGTCAGTTTTGCAGGCTTTTGGTCATAAACCAAAGTGTTGGACGAATACAGATTTCATCTCATGAATGTCCAGCTATTAGGTCTAAAGATATTTCACTAAATAACTGAAAGCTTTGACCTGCTGGTGGCGTTTCATGGCAGTCCATCTGATGGATGTGTGTGACATCTAAGTGACATTGCCATCCCTCGAGGCACGTCTAAAAGTGTAGTTAATGTAAATGTCATCTCGTTGTTTGAAGTGGTGTAATGTCCTCGAAAATGTACGTTAAAAAAGGGGGAATGAGCAGCACACACTTAAGGAACCTAACATCTAAAACATCTACTTTTTCTAACTTATAGCGCCAAAAACACGCTGACTGGGCCTTTAAAGAAGCTCGAGCAAATGATTTATCAGTCTGTATCTCCTATGGCCTACATATGCCTTATCAATCACAGTACAGCATGTTGCGTGGATGACCTGGCTGTTTACTATACGTGGTTTTAATGGTGGTCTTTTCAATCGAAACAGAAATTCTTTCCCAAAAATGCAACGCTCCGTCTTTCTTTCTTTCTTTCTTTCTTTCCTGGAGTAATCACGAACCAGCTCTGCTGTGAACCAGCTCACAGAGATCTTGCTCAACATTTTCTTTTTGTGGAGGAACTGAGAGGAAAATAAATGGACCCTAATAGCGTCACACATGAAAGCCCTTTCACAGCCCCCCCCCCAACCCTGCTCCAAAACTACGACAGCAGGGATAATTAGGGAATTGTATTTTGAAAATATAGGTCTGCATGGTAATGAGGGCACAACGCCGAATAAAAAACCTTCAATTCGGCTTAGAGAGCTGCAAAGGAGACGAGCGGCTCCAAGGCAGATATTGAGAAGATCACACACACACTGTCGAGTCTCCACAGGGCCGAGGCATCTGCACGAATGTATTAACAGCAACTTATTTAACTACTAAATGAATATCACAGAGAGCAACAATGTACATGTTTAGGGCTGCAACTAAGGATTTCCAGTGCTGATTAATCTCCCGATTATCTTCTCAATTAATTGATAAATCAACAAGTCTAGAGAATGTTAGAAAAATGTCCATCACAGTTTCCCTCTAAGCCCATGTCTCATACTCAGTTTACTGTCATGGAAGCCAAAAAAACACAGCTACTGTTCACCTTGGAGAAGCTGGGCCCAGTCAGGTTTTACCATGCGAAATAAACCAATCATCAAATTAATATCCTGTCAATTAACTAATCGATTAATCACCTTACAATCACTGCGTGAAGCCCAAATTATATTTTCAGCTTCTGCTCACGGCCACGAGGGTCCGAGCAGAGCTTAACTCTGGACAAACAAGTGTGAACACATCAGATTCCTAATGCAGCATAAAGTATATTTATTAAAAATAGATATAAAAGGAAAATAAAGACATTAAAAGAGTGACAAAGACATGACTGGAGGGAGAAAAACTAGACACCAGAGACAGCGACAGACTGAGCGATGTGTCGTCCTGTGGGCTGAATCCAGTTTAAATTGGCTGCTCTCCTAGCTCTGGATTAGACCTGGGCTTAATACCTTTACACTAAAAGGCCTGTCCGTTCCCTCCGAGGGCAATCTGCTGCAGGAACACACCCGGCTCTAATCCACAGCAACAACAACAACAACAACAGTTTATCTGGCTGAAGCTCGCGAGGGCAGATCATACTACGCCAGGCTCACTCATCCTCGCTTCGTGTCAACGCTTCACAGTCCAGTTTGGACGCCTCACGTCTGATGAAATCAGCGTATGAAAATACAAATGAGGAGAGGAATCTGTAGGAATGTAGAAATGACCAGACGAGGAAGCAGCCATCTTTGTTTGGGTCAAAGAAGAAGCAGCTAGTGAAATGATTTTGAGGTCAGCAACAGCAGCAGGAGAGATGAGTTGATTGACGGAGATTGAATCAACAACCTGTCTGATAACCGATTCATTGTTTACCAAGAATTCTCTGGTTCCAGCTTCTCTCATATGAACGTTTGCTGTTGTTCTCAGTTTTATATCTTTGGTCGGACAAAACAAGACGTCTGAAGACGACGCCCTGCAGCTCTGGGAACTTGTAATGGACGAGTTTCTACGATTCCCGGATAGAGAGGGCTGCAAACTACATTTGTTCTCATTATCCATTCATTTAGTCTAAAAAATGCCCATCAACATTCCCAAGAGCCCAAGGAGACGTCCTCAAATGTCTTGTTTTGTCCGACCAACAGTCCAGAACCCAACGATAATCTGTTTGCAATGAAATAAAACAGAGAAAAGCAGCAAATCCTCACATTGGGGAAGCTGCAGCCAGAGAATGTTGCTGAAAAAATGACCTAAATGATTAGTCGATTGGTAGCAATTAACCTTATCAATTAATAAACTATTCATTTCAGGACTAATATTAGAGTATCAGATTAATGATAATTGTTAAGAGACGGTGAGGAAAACAAATCTTCAGCTAATATCGACCTTTGAAAAGAACAGTAGCGACAGGGCGAGATATTAACCACCAGCTCCAACAGTGCAGGTCATCACGACAACATGAAGTTTCCACTGATAAAACCTGAAGCTCACCACGAACAAACTGATTCAACCGCTGAAATGAATCTTCAGGTAACTGCTTCACCAAGTCCTCTTTAGAACAGGGACTGTGTGTCTATAATCAACCTGTTGGCTCAAATCATTTCTCACAAACTAATTCTAGTGAATGAAAGCAAACTGTTCTACCAAACATCGCCACCTTACCTTCATTTTCTCTGTGAAATCAGTGCATGGTGTTCACTGGGAACTCATTTCCTGGTTCCAAAATATGCTGCTGCTTTGAGCATCCAATCAGGAGCCAATCTGAAACAGAGCCTTTGTTATGCTTTGATGTGATTGGCTCACAGTCAGACTGTGTACAGTGTCCAGCAGGGACAAATTTAACAGCAGGGCAAAGAACAAAGATGTAATCAGACTTGACCAGGTAATCAAGGCAATTAAAAAGTGATATCGCCTCTGTTTTTGATTCATCTTACAAACATCCATTTTACCTTCATCTGGCAGTTGTTGGCCTAATAGAGGCTTCATGTGTTGAAGGTTCTTTTAATCTTTTAATAAATCTTAATGTTGTCAGAGCTACACAGTGACCAGTTTTGTGTAAATTAGAGAAAATACAAAATTGGTTTGTCCAGAACAGCTTTAAAGTAAAAGGGCAACAGTGCAGAACGTATTTGTAGAGATATCGTTAAGCAGACAGCTGCTGTATGTGTGTGTTACACTGCTGCATGTGAGGTTCAATCCCCCAAATGAAACCGTGGAGAGTCTCCACCGATGTGATGTGAGCAGGAGCTGCAGGAGGATCAGTTAGTCTGTCTGAGAGCAGGATTTCTCTAAAACCTTTTCAACAGATCTCCACGAAATTTGGCAGACAGTTTGGCCTTGAGCCAAGGAGCAATTGATTTGATTTTGATAGTGATTTGGATCTGGGATTTTGTTGTGTAGCTATGAAAGTGGTTTCAGTTTCTTCCGGGATGTTTTCCCCCATCAATACACTCAATTTATCCTAAATATAGGAAATAAAACTGAAGTGTTTGGCTGGATTTGTGTTCAGCAGTAGCAGAGGTTTGCCTCCTTGTTGTTCAGTGTGATATCGCTGAGCCAGAGTGTTCCATATTCCTCCAACGTGACCAAGACTGACCAATCAGGCAGAAATCTGGATTAAATCAAACCACAGCAGCTGAGCCTTAGCTACTACCTCAGCAATCATCTGCTCTATTGCATTAAAATATCATGTTGCAACAAAACACAAATGATTATTTGCCACAGAATATGTAGATATTATAATTTAAAGGTACCATGGCTTTCATGGGCAGGATGATCCCAAGTTAGCAATAAGGAGAAACCCACTGGCATTAAATACGACTGAAAGACAGAAAGAGGTTCCTACAAAGGTCTGCAGAGTCTAAGATTCAAGACCTTTCCAGGTCATTTGGATATTTGCAGAAGGAAATGTGTGTTGCTGGACTTTGTTGGACATTTTCATTCTAAACTTAGAATGATATAGAATCAATTTCTGAGAGAAACCTGCTGCCGTTCAGCTCCTCCTGCTGTGTATCAGAGAGAGAACAACATAACGTGGCCCAAAGGTCTCCTCTTACTTCTGTTCTTCTGGTGATGATGCTCTTTGTGGTAGCTGACCTTGTTGTCTATGCTAGCAGCTGTTGTGCAGTTAAATTCTGCATTTTAAAATGCTACTCTGGTGCAGTCTGGATGTAGCCTCAAGCTTTCTACTTCCGTTACTTTTTGTGTTTTCAATCGAATGCAACACAACGGCGACTGGATTTCTACCCCGTCTTCGAGTGTGGCCATTCGGAACAGCTGGAAACACTTTTGCCTTTAGACAAGTTCAGGCAACAGCTAGCACCTTTGGAGCATCCTGAACCCTTTAGATGATCTGGCAAGCGCTTCATTTGAAGCATACTGAGGCCTTTAAGATATGGTTTAGCCCTGACACACCAGGCTGGCTTTAAATAACTTGCATGGATTCCAAAAGTATGCAGATATCTATAAGATTGTTAAAACCTGCTAAGTTGGAAATGAATTAAACAAACCTTAAAACCTATTTCACAAACAGTGGTAATTTAGTCTTTAAAAGGTTTTTGTCACACCTGTATTCTGTACAAATGAAGCACATTTAGTGTCACAATTAGAGTCGGATTTTGTCAGAGTCAGTGTATCATGCTGATTAAACACTGTGGTCCTGGGAAACAGATTTCCATTTCTCCTCTCTGGTGAGATCGTTCATCTGGTCACAGGATCGCTGCTGTGAACGACCTGATTAAAGGCGACTCGGTTTATAAACCGTACTAACGAATACGACCCGCTCTCGTCTCGGCGTGGACATGGTCTCCGCTCCGCTTTGCCTCTGCCTGAGAGGTCACAGGTTCAATTCCCACAGCAGCCACCGTGTCCCGCTGCTGAGAGGCTGAATGTCTGCCAGCTCTTCATCACTGTAACTCCGACAGCTTCGTCAAGTGTGAGCGCTCCGACTGGACTGCAGCAGTTTTCCTGCAGGCCTGATTTCGGTTAATGTGACTGATGGTTTTTGTTCCGAAACGCTGCAGACTCAATATTTCTAAAGTACGACTCCATACATCACCTGAAATGTCACCTTCAGGTGTATTTTCATACATTAAGGATTTTTCAGTGTCATTATCGCTACAACATGTAAAATCTTTCTTTTTCTTTTTTTAATCAAATGCTCCAAAAGGCTGAAATCATCCAGTGCCCTTTACAAATATAGTTGTAAGTACATTTAAAATGTCATACTTTAAGACTGTCTGGGCTCAATAAGTATATACGCATTTTGTGATCAAGTTAAATTAAAGCATAAGGATGACCTTCACAGTAAAACACGTCACTAAGATCAATCCCTCGAATGTTGTACATCGATGTAAAAACCTGATAACACCTGATTGATAATGCTCTGCTCTGTTATTCAGTGTGGGAGTTAACAGTATTTACCTGGTAGTAGTATTTCAGTATATGCTGATTAGGACAATGTTTTGCCATCGTGTGTGCACTCTGTCGAAGCTCTGTGCGTCACCGTCACACTGACAAACCGGTGATTGTCAGTTTGGACTAAAATGGGTGAAAAACTATCTCCTGTTTGTGAGCAACAGTTTCGGGAAATGTGACTTGTGGTTGTTGTTGGTGTGTCTGACATTGTGCTTCACAGGCAGCACTTAAACACTGGCAGCAATTCAGTTCAATTTGAAACTTAATTAACAGTAACTTGGATTGTAAAGATTGTGAAAGCAAACAACATTATTACAACAACAAGTAGAGGGACAACATCGGCAGGTGAGACCATAGAGAGAAATAATGAAAGGTAGAAAATCCTCCGAGGACAGAGGACAGCTAAATTATCTTACATCTAGTCTTCCTGTTGGAGGAGAATAAATGATTGTAGTTCCAGCAGGGAACACTGTCTTTTATAATCCACTGCTTCCAGGTACGCACAATACGTGTCTTAAACAGCCTCAGATTTTATTTAGAAGCACTAAATACAAAAACATCTTTTGAAAATCTACGGAGCCTCGCACATATGGCTGGGAAAACTCTACTCTGTATACTTTTTGTTATCTGGTTTTATTCATTCTTACAAATTCCCTGATACTGATCATCTATAAGTGATTTGTTGTGAAATATTTGACTTGGCCAAGGCACACTGCTGCCCTCCAACAGAGAGAGAAAAGTGGGGCCAAATTACACAAATTGAGGCCACAATTCAGTATTTCAAGTGTAGAAATTCTCAATTTGAGGGGAGAAATTAAGTAATTCAAGGGCATGACTTCAGACTAAACTGAAGCAAAGAAATATTGAGTGCATGAAATGGTAATTTGAGGGAGTTATTTGTTAGTAGTAAGAATTTGTTGTCAGCCATTAACTTAACATCAACTTCCTCCTGATTTCTCTCACAGCAGCGTGAACCCTAACAGACTGCAGCTGTGTGTCGTGTCTGATTACACCTTAATGCAGTAAAAACTCTTCAGACAGCCCACGTCTCACCTTCACACAACAGTTTGAGAAGGACTGCATTTCTCATTTCCATATTCAGGCCCTGAAAGATCTGCACATCTGCACCACAAAGGGTTAAACTGAGGAACCAAAGCAGTGTGTTTGTGTGTGAATGCAGTGGTTGAGGAGTCCATGTTGATGGCAGGAAGGTGTGAAGAGGAGGGCTATTATCACAGTGTGAAGAGGGAAACAGTGATGGGCCATTCCGCCGCCTCCCCATTGACCCCCATTATAGCTGCATTAACTGGGGGATTAGATTGTCATCACAGAGAGTGACAACACATGCAGCTGGAGAGACACTGAAAGCCCTTACATAATGACAAAGTTACCTGCATCACAAGCTGTTTGCCTCCAAAACTCTGAAACTTTCTAATCTGTGAAGACAGGTGACTGACAAGACATTATTACCTGTTTCATGTAGTGGGATATTAGACTGTAGAGGAAGGATTGGTCCTGATTCTGAGGATCTACAGGAAAGCAATGTAACAGCAGCAGTAGCATTCAGTAGTGGACACGTCGATGTTGCCACCTAGAAGCAAAGATGCTAACTGCTGTAATTCTAACTCTTGCACCACCTGCAGACAGTTTCTTACTTGTAGGGGCTGTTTTCTTTGTGTGTCTTTGAGGTTTTGCACTTATGACATGAGCTAAAATAAAATATTGCAACCCTGTGTTCCAAGAAATGATGTGTATATACTACTAACTAGTTGTGCCTACTTTGTTTTGGAAGAAACGTAAATGTCCAGAATGTGAGCTGTTATATTCTGGTAGCGCAGACGAGTCCTGCTGGCTGTCATTCCCAGGTTGTCAGATACCAAAACTGTCACGCCCCTCAGGGTCTCATACAAGGTACCTTTTACCGACTGTAAGAGACACACCAGGCTTTCAACGTAAACCACGTCAGGTGACGTAGTATAAAGAGCGACAAAGTCTGTGTAGGGATTTGACACCGGAGACTGTCATTCACGTCCTGCGTCCCACGTGTTGTCTTTCTCTAGCTCTAACCATACTTTGAGTTGTCTAAACATAGCTACAAAAATGATTGATTGTGCATCAGTCACAACAGGTGGATATTGTAGGAGAACTTCTGCAGAAATGTTCTCAGCGACAATGATTGACATTATGCTGCTCTCTTTGTGTGTGAACGGGGTTAACCATCAGATGTTAGCTTTTGAAGATTTTGGAAATCAATTTCTTAATATTTCTCTGTGTCAGCATGAATGAAACAAGCGTAATTTAACACGCAGCTGCTCAAATAAAGGTGGGAAGGGAGTTCATTACATTATTTGGGGTGGTATCCAGTTCAATCCTCACTTAACCTTGACAAACTACATCGTTTGAAAGCACAAAGCTACTCGGTTTCATCCATGTAAACCATCGCAAGGTCCCAATATCACTACAGCAATCATTGCATACAAGAAGAAACATTAGAAATTTTAAGACATTTTCACCATGTTTGTGGTTCTGTAAATTTGGTTCAGTATCTCTAAGACTAACTCTAAATTTTTGACAGTGAAAAGTAGAGTTTCTTATAGAAGAGACCGGGATTATGAAGGTTTGAAGGGTGAAGTAGCACGGCAAGTTCATAAAATAGGGCTGCTTGTTACGGGGAAAAAAAAAGATTTTTCAGGAACTTGACAATCAAACCAGTGAAATGCTGACCCTCAAGTTTCCACAGTGAACTCTTCCACCATTTAACAACAGATTTGTAAATATCAATCAAGTTTGTAGTTCACATATTCAGAACCAACAAATTTATCCCAGAGGACACATGATGACGCATTCTCTTTACTGTAGATTCTCCAGTTAACACACCTAATATTTTACAGGTTTAACTAGTAAAATATAAATTCTCACTCACAGCTGTAACACTAAAACTGCAGCAGCTGTTACTTTGCTGTCCTGTAGGTGCAGCTGGTTGGACGGGAACTGCAGGTCTGCAGATCCACTGAACCTGGTTTCAACCTGTTTAACATCAACGACACAGTTTGTCCTTGATTTTCCTTTTTAAAATCTGTCTTTATAATGAGGTTACGGGAACATTTGCTTGGTCTTTGCTCTCTGTTTTAAAGAGAGAGTCAGACAGACAGACAGACAGACAGGTCATAGACAGAAAGACTGATAGACAAAAAGAGAGATAACGACTGAATGGAAAAAAAAGATTGAGAGACAGATAGAGATACAGAAACATACTGTAGATAGAAGAGGACAAATGCAAAACAGAGGACAACACGAAAGACATGAAGAGGAAGAGCAAGTGGAGCGAAAGGGAGACAGAAAACGAGACAGACAGAAAGAGGGAAGGTGAAGGAGAGAAATAAAGTGAAAGAGAGAGACAGAAAGACAAGACAGAATGAAAGGAAGGCAGAAAGACAAAAAGGCAAAGAGAAAAGAAAAGAAATAAAGACAGGAATAAAAGTAAAAGAGGCAGAGAGGCAGAAAAGGGAGGTAAAACGAGGCAGATGAGAGCAAAAGCAACACAAGCAAAAAAAGAGATGGAGACAGATAAAAGAGACAGACAGAAGAGGAAAAACCAGACAGACAGACAGACGGAGGTGAAGAATGAAAGGCAGAGACAGACAAATCGAAACAGAGAGACGATTCGCAATCAGCCCATGTCTGCACCACTCCTCCTCCTCCTCTTCCTCCCATCCCACCCTCCCTCCATTTTGTCGTCCTCCTCTGTCTGATGCTGTTCCAACACCTCGGGGCTTCAGCCTCACATCCACCATCCAAACACACTAATGCTCCTCCGCTGCTGCAGCGTAATCACCCACCAAGAAAAAAAAAATCAACCCAAAATAAAGAGAAACTGTCTCCTCGTGTGGCTGAACGTGCCTCAGACAGCTCAGTAGAATCCAGTAGAAACTCACATTTATTAATACTGTAACGTCTGTTTAAAGCTGCAACGTTGAGGGTTTTTATTCTAGTTTATCACTGTTCGATTAATCCTTAAATCCTGGTTTAATGACTGTAAATCTCACACCTGCTTTGTCTGAGCTACATTTCCCATCAGCCCCATTGCTTCTTGTGCCATCCCTGAAAGCTTTGGTTGAATCCAAACGTTCAGTCTTCCCCCCACCTGTAGAATCATGGATTTAAAGGCGGTGGTATGCTAGAAGACGGGTCACCTGACTACGCTGAAAGTGTTTGTAGTGGATGTATAAGATGTGGTGAAAAGCCGGCCTTCATAGAGAGGAACGAGAACGAACTCAGTTTTGGACAATCTTTCTTACAAGGCATTTATGCTGTTGCACTCAGTTTTTCACGTGCAGTGATGGAAACTGTTGTACAAAGAATGAAAAAAGGTAGCTTGAGAAAGAGAAGTTTAAACCACACCCACTTTCTTACCTCCACACACCTGGCCAATCACTGTTAAAGTGGCCAAATTCAGACGTTGTTAGCCGGTCTGACAAGAACTTCAGTTGGGAGCAAACTGGTGTCAAGAAGACTGTGATTGACTGGAGCTGTTCAAAAGCACAGTTCATCCAGTCCATCAGGAGCCTTAAATAGACTTTCTGTGGACTTCCAAAGAGTAGACTTGGATGGGTTAAGAACTTGCTTACATATTCATGGCAACAAGTTTGAAGCCATAGCTCATGGCGCATTTTATCCCCTCATGACTTGAGCACTTCAGATACGTCACGGTACTGCGTGCGGTGCGAGTCCAAAGGGTGGATATTTGGATCAGTTCTCTCTGAAAAAAACACGCCATCAGTTTGCTTTGGGCTGTAAAGCACTTTCAGGATATCTACCTCCACATGCGACCTGGTAGCGCATGTAAAATGCAAAATACAAAGCCATTAGAGGCTGACAGTCTTGTCCCTGCTGGTCTCATTTGTTTAAATAACTCACACAAAAGTTTTTATATTTAAAGCGAAAGAGCTATGGAATATTATATAATTCAAAAAGGTGTACTTGAAAACAGGGTTTTGTATCCGTAACCGTAGTTTTGCAAACCTGTGTGTTGACATTTGTATCTGTAATCAGTCTGTAAGTATCTGAATGCACTGACTTGTAAACTGGAGTTTGCAGGCAGAAAACAAAATGCATAAGTTTGCAAAACTACGGTTACGGACACAAAACCCTGTTTTCAAGTACAACTTTTTAAATTATATATATATTCCATAAAGAGCACCCTTAAATCACATAATTTTCAACCAACTCACTGTTGAAATCAGCTGTGAAATGTATTGAGTCTCAAAACTTAAATCAGTCCTCAAAATAGTAGTTTATCAATATTAACATGACCCACATAGCAACTTTTAAGAAAACAATTCTAAAATGCTTTACAGTGGAAAAACGTGCAGAAAAGAGAGCCAAAATTTGAGAAACAAGAGAAGCAATTGAACAAAACAATGGTTAAGTATAGCGATGTTACCTTAATCATATCAAGTTCTTCAGTCAAATGGAACAGGTCAGAACGCTAGAAATAAAAAGAGTGCATGCTAATAATGTCAGCATTTTCAAGACTTCTAGAAAACTGAAGGTGATTTTAGATATTTTAAGATTCTTCAAGGTCCTGCAGACACTCTGAATCACAGAAAGAAACAGTGAAGCGTTTGATGAATATAGCCATCCAAGGCTGAATTATTGATTAGCAGGGTAATAGATCAAGAGCTTCATAATCTCTGCCCAAATTCAGCTGCTAATGTGACTTTCCAAACAGTGTAAGCAAACGAATGAAAGCTGTTCTTCGTCTGTTGGAACTGCAAACACAACCTGAAGACCCAAAAATGCCCAGCGTTGAGCAGCTCTAATAAATGAGTCCCTGATGAAGCCCAATAAACTCTGAAAGATAAATTATTCAGTTCCTGCAAAAAAAGCCGATAGTCTTTATGTCTGTCACTGAGATTCATTTGTGTACATTTTTTTGCACCTGCTGAATAACACTTTGAGTCTAATACTGCCTGATAGTAAGAGTGTGTAGCTGTTCCTGTGTGTGCTAGGTGGAGGTGTCCGTTTTATCCTTAGGCTACTAGCAGGCAGAGTAAATGAGCAGTGTGCGTCAGAGTTAACAGGCTACCAGCAATTATAGCAAAAATAAAGCTCAGAGTAGTAAACAGGAGACGGTGCAGCACTGAGGCAACAGGGCAGTCGGAGAGCTCGTCAGGTCATGTTTACTTGCAGGACTGCTGAATCTGTAGATTTTGTGAGACTTCCTCCTGAAACAATGCAAGGTGCATTCAAACCTGTAAAATATCTCAAAACAGCAAGAGAGAGAGAGCAATCACATGTTCCAAGCCATGTAATAAAACATGCCCCAATTCAGCAACAAGCTAGCAAAAACTTGGCGAGTCTGACTGTGCCTCAAGTCAACAAGTCAACCAATCTGGAAGCCAGTGGACCCTTTGAACAGCATGACAAACTATCAGCTAGAGAGCAAAGAAGTTAATCATCAAAGATAGTCGGCTGTTTAGACCAAAAACAGCCCTGTGTTTGAAGTTTGCATGCGTTTGGTGTGGATGTGTTTGTGTGTGAGTTCTTCTCATCGCTTTATATGCTGTGATACAGAAAGTTATCATGGCGATGATCATCTTGACAAGTGCAAATTAAACAGTAGATATGCACCATTTACATTATGTCTTCTAGCGTGTATTTGATTGGCCAAAAGCATGCTGCAGGGATGACGTATTTTTGTAGTCCAACCAGGAAGTTAGCATCTCTCTGGTTCCCACCACAATGGGATGTTTCCATTGGATTTTGGATTATTGCAGAAAACTAAAGTTTATGATACTGACACGTCTTGTTCAGCAAGATAATCTTCACAGATGAACACCACTTTATGATGTTTGAAGCGTAAAGTCAACCTCCAGCAGTAAAAAGCTCACGTTAGGCTGTAAACCAGCTCCACCACGGTCACATGACTTCAGCGTCTCCACCACTGAGCTTCCAGCACTGACCTCTTCTACAAAAGCCTTTGGGAAAGTTTGAGTTAGAACAGTTTGCAGTAGAAACCCAACGAGGCTGTAAAGGAGGACGAGTGAGTAGATGAGTTTCTGTGTTCGGCGTGATGACGTTTAACGTCCCCGACAGCCTCTGGAGTCTCATTTAGACTCTTGTTAGCAACCGACTTTTTTAAGACACGGAGAAGCTTCAGAACTCACCAGTGGAGTATTTACTGACGGGTTTTATGTCGTAGAACAAAACGCTTGTGTTAACCACAGACCTTTTTTCAGGCTTCGAACCAAAAACCCGTTCAAGAAGCCCACTGACTTCCAGAGGAGGGGACAGGAAGAACTAACTTGCTAACTCACTTCAGGGGTTTTAGGACTCTTTCCTGCAGAACTCTATACAGTGCCTTGCTAGATGACGCTTTGTTGAGCTAGGTTAAACTTTTTTGGATGGACGACCTTGTGTTTAAGGGTGGTTCAAACAACCA
Source organism: Macquaria australasica (assembly GCA_005408345.1). NCBI lineage: Eukaryota > Metazoa > Chordata > Actinopteri > Centrarchiformes > Percichthyidae > Macquaria > Macquaria australasica. Next base: position 28,712 of record SEMN01000413.1, read on the forward strand.
CTGAGTAAACCAACCAGCCAGTCTATCAAGTGTATCAATCAGCCTGACAGACAGCTAACTTGTCAGCCGCCAAGAGATAATGGGAGTAAGCCATCCCATCAGTCAGTAAGTCAGACAGCCATCCCATCTCCCAGGCAGCAAGGCAGCCAGTATACCCAGCAAGCCAGTATGGCAGCCAGTCAACCAGTAAGCCATCCAGTTGGTCAGTCTGTCAGTTGTGGCAACAACATAGTGAGATTATCTGGAGCATGTGATGTATGTGTTTACACCTCTCTCTCTGTGTCTGTCTGACTGTGTTTTCCTCCCTCGCTCGCCCCTCCATCTCCCCTGTGTGATTGTTTTCTCCACCTGAGTGCCTCCCTGTCTGCATCTCTCTGCCTCCCTCAGTCTGACTCACTCTTTCACCATCTCCTCTGAGAGTGTGCGACTGTGTTCACTAAACGTCTGGACTCGCCACAGTTTCGTGCCTCGCAGTTGAAAGTCGGTTGCTCCACATCAGCGTGTGACTCACGGATTCATTGATCTGCTGATTCATTCATTAAATTCTCCAAAGGTGTTACAACCAAGCCGTGTTTAAAGGAGGAATCTGGTGATATTCTATATTTACAAATCCCACGAAAAGAGAAAAACCAGAAATGAACACACACACTGTAGGTTATTTGGACTCAATCCCACACACACCGTCCTGCTGCCTCACATACTCACTAGAGCACCAAATGTGGATTAATCCGCCGCTGAAAATAGTCCCCAACAAACCTATTATTTCCTCCTGTTTGAGTAACGTTTGCTAAGAACTACAGTTCCCTGCTGTTTTAGCCGTTTAGCTGTTTTAAAAAAAATCAAACCATATATTTGTGAGGCGTTTTTTTAAAGATTTACGTCTTCAGAAGGAACCAATGGGCTTGAAGCTGAGAGCCACAGACAGGGTAGGGAAGTCATAAAGTATAGAGAGACAAACTAACACACTGTTGTTTTGGACTTTTCTAAAGTTATGATGACAATAAGAAAAATATAGAATAACACCAGACTTTAAGACACTTTGGTGGTGTATTACTTGCTGTCATTTAAGTGTCAATAAAGACTTCTGCTAAGAATACAGATAGTAGTTTTGTTTTGTTATCTTAGATTTTTGTGATTTTAACCCCCATTGTACTAAAGTTATATTTGTCTTTTTGGCATTTAGGGTAGTGTAGAATACCTAAACTATACATGTTCCTCAAACACTGTAGACATTTAATTCAGTATTTAAGACACAAAGAGCATTACTCAGCCTTTGAAAACAATCGTATAACATCTTTGGCTTTAGAGGATCTTTGTCAAGTCTGGGAAATGAACCCTGATAATGTCATAGTGATGTCATCAGAGTTATCTCAGCTTGGGCTTGGAGACTTCAAACATTCAACCGAAATCTTACAAAGTTTGAAAGATGTGGGTGTTTTGAGGCATGTAGAGTCTGATGAAAGATGCTAATCTGAAATTTGTGTTATTGGAAATGTAGGCTCCAGTATTTTTAAAGGTCGGCCCAAACTTGGGACTAAAAGTCAGGATATCTCAAGTTTGATTATTCTGTTTTTAATTTGTTTCTCCTCAGTCATCTTTATGGATGTGCAATATTAAATCCCTTGAGTACTTTTTTTTGAATAAGTAGGGTTGTTTTGAATTTGAATTTCTGGCATCTGGATACAACATTCATCATGCAGCGTCACTGCTTAAATAACACATTTGAGCTGGATGGGACTGTCAAACAGAAAGCGATTTTTAATGTCTTTACAACTACCAACTCAGCACGAGCTGATGAAAGTTAAGCAGCAAACTCCTAACAGAATAAACATGTAGCTTTTAGGAACCAAGACCTTTTTATTGCTGTTGTCTGGTGCAAGTATTGCATCTCAGCCATTTCATTTAAAAAGAGAAAAGTAGGAGTGTGTGTGTGTGTGTGTGTGTCCCACATCAAATCACGCAGGGTGTGAATTTTGGAAGTGTGACTGATTAGGAAACATCATAATTGCATTGCATTTCCCACTGAGATTCTCTATTTTGTTACACTTCATTCCCCATTCAATGCACGGTCTAGACCAGACTAATTGAGTGTCTATGGTGTTGCTTCAGACTATTAACCATCTGTGCCTCTTCCTCTCTTCTCATCCTCTTTCCTCACCCCCACTTCCTCCTCTCCTCCCTGTCTCTCTTTTCTCTGCAGGAGTTTGGAGGACTAGTAGGATGCTGAGTATCTTTCCTCCTCGCAACTGTTCTCCAGCCAGCTCTCCATGACCTGAGAGCGCCACCACAGCGGGAGGAACGAAACACCAGAGAGAGAGAGGAAGAGGAGGGCAGAAGGCCAGGGAAGGAAGGAAGGAACACACTTTTTTTGTTGTTGTTGTTTGTTTTCCCTTTTCCGAAATGGCGGCGACGGAGGCCAACGCGGCGCCAGTGGTCCAGGAAGACGGGAAAACCCCAGAGAGCAAGCCGACAGAGGCGGAGCAACCGGCTAAAAATGCCAACGCAAACTCAGAGACTGTCAACAGCGAGGTTGTCGATAAAGATGGCACTGCTGTCAACAGCGAGGTTGTCGATAACAAAGAGACTGTGAATAACGACACAGCGGCGGCGGCGGCAGCAGCAGGAGCTGAGGAGGGAGAAGCGGTAGCGAGCGGGGAGGCGGCACCTCCTCAGAGCTCGGAAAACGCCTCCTCTGCTGAGCCCAAGACCTCGTTCCTGGACTCCTTCCTCAACAAGAGCGGCCTGGGAAAGGTGATGGGAGGAAGGAAGAAGAAAGAGCAGGTCACAGCCGCTGGTGGAGCAGAGGAGAACACAGCTGAAGGAGGGGAGAAAGAGGGAGAGAAAGGAGGTGAGGAGGCTGCAGCAGCTGAGGGAGGAGCAGAGGGAGGTGCAGAAGGAGAGGCAGCGATAGAGAAAGCTCCAGAAAATGGAGAGAAGGAGGAGGAGAAGAAAGCAGAGAAGGGCAAACCAGCGGAGTCTAAATCCACAGTGCGAGATCTGATCAGGAAGCCGGTGGCGAGGATCTTCTCCCATCGCAGCACGGAGAAGAAGGACGGCGCCACCTCAGAACCCCAGAAACAAGTAAAGGTTCGGTCCAAGTCCCTGGACCGGCTGGAAGATCCTGAAGCACTTAACACCACTGCAGACTCCACTATAGAGGAGGGAGGAGCAGCAGGAGGAGCAGAGGGAGGCGCAGAGGGAAGCGCAGAGGGAAGCGCAGAGGGAGAACAGAAAGCTGCATCCTCCTCGGCAGCCACCAAGCACATGAAGCGCTGGCACTCCTTCAAGAAGCTCATGGCTCAGAAGGCACACAAGAAGAGCGGAGGAGGAGGAGGAGAGGACTGCAAGGAGGAAGGAGCAGAGGGAGAAGGAGGTGGTGGAGACTCTTCCACACTGGACTCAAAGGAGTCAGGGCAGAAGAGGTGGAAGCTGAAACGCTCCTGGACCTTCCAGGGCCTGAAGAGGGACACGTCCATGGTCGGCATCAGCGGCAAGGCCAAGGGCTCCGACAAAGACTCCGCTGACAATGCAAAGCCAGAGGAGGCAGCAGAAGCTGGAGGAGCTGAGGGAGGAGAGGAGGCTAAGGTGGAGGGAGGAGCAGAGGAAGCCAAGACGGAGGGAGGTGAGGAGAAGGAGAAGGCTGAGGGAGGGGAGGAGGAGAAGGCAACAACGGCGGGAGGTGGGACGGTGACGCAACACGCCAACGAGATCTGGACCTCCTTCAAGAAGCGCGTCATCCACAAGTCCAAACGCGCCAACACAGAGTGCGCCCCCAGCGGGGAGGAGGATGCAACTACAGCCGCCGCCTCAGGTGAGAGGGCACAAACACACTGACAAATAAACTACAAAACTGAACCTTCAGCAGGTTTGTCCAGCAGGTGCAGATCCTTAACCCCCACCTTTCATTTGTAGAGACATTTCCCCTCTAAACTCAGATAGTTTCATTTAAACAACTGTTCAAGGTCCAAATTATCCAATATTTCACAGAAAATGATCTATTAATGATCTCATCAACCCCCTCCAGATTCATCTTGTTACCCTATGTTGGGAACCACTGCTGCACAGGTACTTTGGTATCCATCAATTCCAGTATTTATCCCTGCAGAGTTTTTGTTTGACGCTAACAATCATTTTATAAAAAGCTGTTTTAGATGAGCAGACATATGTAGAACAAAACTTTACATATGTAGTCTAATAGGTTTTTTGTTCAGTATCACAAACATAGTTCAACATCGACACCATTAAAGAATTCAGACTCAGAAGCTGACGGTGTGTTCAAGCTCATTTCGTGTCTGTCCAGCGAGCACGGACAGGAGTTAGTGGCTTGCTAACTCTGGGGGAGGTAATGTAATTGAACATTCTCCCAAATAAAATATTCAACATCTGATGTGAAATTTAAATCACACTGTAGCTTCAGTCAACAGGAAAGACTAAATTTGGCTTACTTTCTGCCTCAGGCTGCATAAAGAAAAGGCTCATTGTATTTTGGTTTTGACTGATTTTCCATGGAGATTGGTTTAAACTCAATACACTGTCACCTAAATTCCTCAGCTCATCTTCAGATAAAAGAATGTGAAGTGAAAAATGGGCAGAAAACACAAATGAGATGCTGATTACGCGCCAGAGTTGCTTTAAAGTAGATAGAAATACAGAGTTGATGCATTGCAAATGGTATTTAAAAAAAATCTGATTTCCACCTGGAGTTTTGTAATATTGATTTTTTAAATCCAATTTAGCTGGTGAGGAAAGTTGAGCCTCGAGCATCTAAAGAGGCAGATATTTTTCTCAAGAGCTGCTTCATGGAGACCCAAACGGAGCTAAATATTGGACTTACATTTCCCTCTAGTGGCCAAAATTGTATTAAGGCAGCCTTAAATATAGTTATCTTAATCATTATGCTTCCTAAACCCACCTGTTAATGACCTTTGTGATCAATCATTCTGAAGGAGGAAGTGCCGTTTCTCTTAAATGGCAGACTTTTCAGGCGTAATCAATGAAAATCTCATTATTCATAAAGAAGCTTAAACCCTGAACTCTTCTCTTCTTCCCTCCAGGTGAGGAGGGAGCAGCAGAGGAGGGCAAAGACGGCAAGTCAGCCAAGGCCAAGCGCTCACATTTTGGCCGTGCAGTTTCCCTGAAGAACTTCATCCTGCGAAAGGGCAAGTCCACCAGTGTGGACCTGGGTGAGGGCGCCAAGGAAGAAGAGGAGGTCACGGAGGGAGGAGAAGCAGCAGAGGAAGGTGGTGCCGATGATGAAGCTGCCACAGCGACCGAGGAGACCAATGACAAAGATGCAGCGCCGGCCGAGAAGACGGAGGCGGCGGAGAGCGGAGAGGAGGCGGCGAAGGAGGTGGAGAAGACATCAGCCGAAGCTCCGGTGACCAACGGGGAGAACGGCTGCTCCAACGGCACGGCGGAGGAGCACGCCACACACAATCACCAGGAGGAGGAGAAGACGACGGGGGGCAGCCCCGTGAAGAAGACCAAGGAGGCAGGAGGAGTGAAAGAGGAGGCCAACGCCAAGATCATCAACGCCACGGCGGCTGTGAACAGCGGTGAGTTAGAGCACGCCGACCGGGACTCTGATGAGCCACAAAACAGCTGCAGCAGCAAAGAAGGAGATACTAACAACAGACAACAACAACAAGTACCAGCACTAACTAACAATAGCAGTAATCAGACTAAAACCAGCTGTCAACAGCCTGAGCTAGCACTAGCCGTTAGCAGGGAGGAGGAGGAGCGGGAGGGAGGGGAGGCAGAGTCTTCACAAAATGGAGGTTGTCACGATGGTGCAGAGTCATGTGACCAGGGAGAGAGGGAGGGGGAGGAGGAGAAAGATGAGGAGGAGGAGATGAGGAAGAGGGATCTTCGAGATGCAGCAGTGGCCATCGTTCAGGACGTGATGTCAGCAGCAACTGACCAATTAGAGAGGGAGCTGTGCATCGACAGTGGTCTAAATGGGTGTTACGACGCCAACGTCTGATACTAAGGACACAAACACACACACACACACACACATTTATGTGAAAATACACTTCTCATGTCAGGTAATACTTGCATGAAACACACTAAAATGTGCCAAATGTAAAGTCACACATATAAGCACAGCATGCAAACACACACGTTAAAGGAACAGTTCAACATTTTGGGAAATAAGCTTACATGTTTTCTTTCCAAGAGTTGGATCAGAAGATCAATATCAATCTCATGTCCGCGTGTTACATAAAGAGCTGGTGGTTAGCCTAGCTTAGCATAAAGACTGGAAGTAGGGGGTAACAGCTAGCTTTGCTCTGTTTAATACAAAAGAAAATACACCTTCCACCACCTAACTAATTAACATGTATCTCATTTCTTTGATCTGTACAAACAAGAATGTAAAAAAAGACAATTTAAGGTTTTAAGTAGAGTTGAAATGATCAGTCGATCAATAGAAAACCAACCAGCAACAGTTCTGATTATTGATTAAAGCCAGACTATCTTCTCCGATAGTAAACTAAACCTCTTTGGGTTTTGGACCGTTGGTTATACAGAAAAGCTATATGAATACTTTGTGAAATTGTGATTTGTCATTTTTCACAATTGTCTTACATTTTACAGACCAAATGATTAATTGATTAATCAAGAAAATAACTGTCAGATTAATCAATAATTAATATAATTGTTAGTTGCAGCCCTACACAAAAGTACTGGGCTGATTAATAAACTGTTGTTTGTCAAGAAAATGTTCCAACACTTGAGAGCTTTAGACGTGTTCGTAGGTATAGTTTTGGACAGAGCCAGACTAGCTGTTTCCCCCTGCTTCCGGTCTTTGTGCTAAGCTAGGCTAACCACATCCTGACTCCAGCTCAGTACTCAACACACACAAGACTGAAACTGAAAAAAGTGTAATTCCCAAAATGTTGAACTATTCAAGTTGCACCCACACACACAAGTAAAGCAGAACCACATATACACAGACATGTCAACTTCCCTGGGTGATTGCATGATAAAAAATAATGCAGCAGTTGTTCCTAAATCCCTTTAAAGAAACTGTAGCGTAGTTGTTAAATAAGTGTTTGTTCACACGTAAATAACCAGTGAGTATTTGATAGAGAGAAGCATCCATTTATAACGTCAAGTTCATGAACAGCCAAACAACAAAACCATTTATCGATAACAGGGACTCAGGTGGTGCGTGCAGATTCCCAGGGCAGCTACGGTTGGACGCTGACTGTTCGTGAACTTGTATAAAAGTATAATTATCAGACGACACAGCCTGTCACAGTGCAAGCCAACTACAGCCCCCTCGAAACACTCCTATAAAAGGAGATTTAGCTTGTATTTGGTGCAGTTTTTGGTCTATTTTGACCCACAGATATGAATGGATTAAGCACTGATGAGAGGAAATATGATAATTTTACATGACGTTTTTTTTTATGCATCTAGAGGCGTTCTTTTTTCCCAGCAGAGCTTCACTTCCCATTCGTACCTTTTCACACGTTCCCACCTGCAAGCCGCTCGGAGCTGCTGGACACGGAGCATCAGGGGGTGAAGAGCCTGTGAACCAGAAGCTGCTCTGTTCCCTCCTCCATTATTTATCAGTCCCGGCCTCCTCTCCCTGCGAGCGCAGTGTGAGGCTCGGTGTCCTCGCAGCGACCACCTCGCTTTGATCTCATGCAGCCCAGCAGATGTTTGTGGAGAGCATCGTGGCTCCTGCTGCTGCTGCTGTGCGATTTACTGGAAGCCTCTTTGAAGCTCTTTTGCTCACTGAGGCCTGAAACCGTGCCAAGCTCGCCGCGCTGTTGCAACTGCTTTTTACTGAAATAACATTCAATACAAGCTGAAAAGCACATCAGATGCACCATCAAATGTCCATTGCTTAATTAGATGCTCTTAATGGCGCTAGCTAGGATCAGATAGAGGAAATGTTGCGCTTAGCTGCCGTGTTCACGTCATGTGAGATGCTAGCTAAGGGAAATCTTCCCATTTACAATCTCCAAGCGTCATTGGAGAACTCAAAACGATTGTATGATTGCAGAGTTAGTCGTGTGATAGTCAACAATACTGTTCGATTACAATATAGCACTATATCCATTAAATTTGGGTTTGATTACCTTAAACAATGGACTTTGGCTGATGTAAGGCAGCAATTTTTGTTAGAGTTTTCAAGAACATCTGTATTACAAAGCACCGTGTTAGATTTATTGGAGCTCTCAAAAAATATCCAATCGCAATACGGACTTGGAAGTTGGCTGTATAATAAGAACTGGATACTGGACCCAAATATGGCGGCTATTCAGTCCAATAGTCCAATAGCTCGCCTGGCGCATACACCAGGTTCCAGGGTTTACTTCTGGGGTAGGCGGCCTGCTGAATATGTGCAGTAGTGTTTCTCCCACGAGTTCCCGCTCGGCCCATAGACTTTACATTGAGATGACGTCACAGACTTTTAAATCGCTTTTCTCGACTCGAGGAAAGTTTAACAAATATAAAACCTCCATGGATCAAAATTCATAATAGAGTCATAATCGACCTTCTTTGGAGGTGTCCCTTCCACAGTTTTACAGATGTCGCTTTTGCAATGGAGGTCTATGGGGAAAATACTTACTACTACTATTTTTTGCTGCAATACCGCGAGTGGCCACTGGGAAAAACTGGAAGCAAGGCTGAGCAGCGGCGCCCTATCCAGGTCTCATTATTCATCCATGATATGGCACCTTTCAGATTTAATTATTAAACATTTTTTTCAACTTTGTGCACTCCAGCACAGAAGACGAGCACAAAAAGCTTCACTTTACAACTGAAACGACTGTGAAACTGGCGCCCTCTTCTGCTTTTATAGCATGTTGACATGGTGCAAAGCTGTGTGGCTTCTATAAAGCCTCAGCACATGTGCTGCCAATCAAATTTGACTCCATTTACTTTCTTTACATATGCAGCCCTACTTTCCTCCTACAGTATGTCAGAAACTCTTGCTAATAGGCCCATGCACCATTAACCTGGGATGGAAATGATTTATTAATAATATAGGCAAGTCTTCCAGCCAATACTGAAAGTCCTTACAGAAATATCTGACTGTAAACTGCTAATGCATTTCAGTTACAGTAAGAGAGTTCACGTTTTAACTCGACAAAGCAAGTCTTCTGTCCTTCGTGTCGTCTTCCATGCCAATGCTGAATGAGCCCGAGCTGCAGTGACACCAAAATGATGATTATCTCAGGAAAGTTTGCAAGATGAACTTGTTATCATGGACACGCTGCCAGTTTTACTTCAGATGTTCTAACTGAGCGTATGATTATGTTTTCAATGGTCAAGTACACAGTATGACACAGCAGAGACGCCCTTAAACTAGTGCCATCATCTACTTTAAAAAAAAAAAAGACTCCTAGTTTTTTCATCTTCATTTGTAAACAGCTTAGTAGGAATATTGTGTAAACGTGTACACATGTAAACGTAGTCATTGACAGATTGTCCCTCACATGGACTCCACCAAAAGCTTCTTTGCAGACCTTCGATCTTCGTTTTGGCCTCCCTCCTCGACCCTCCAGCTAGCTCTAACTAACTTTAGCTTAGACATTTAGCTCTCTGTTTGCTGTGGAAGAGAAAAGCTGGTTTTGCAGACATCAATAGAGCTGAGTCCATCAACGGATTAGCGGGCAAAATCAAAGTGTCACGGAGCCTCTTCAACAAGCCAGATTAACTAGCCCTCTCTCTCTCTGCCGTCTCTCTCTCTGGGGGAAACAGAAAGACAGACGTATAGACAGATGACGTACCAGTGGATGGTCAGGTGATTTTATTTCAGGGAAAAAAAATCTCCTTAAAGGTCAAAAGTCTGTGATCTGTGAGCACAGAGGACAGTCAAAACAGAAAAAGACAAAAAGAAGAAAAAGGCACAAATACAGGTAGAGGACAAAAAAGGAAATGACAGACAGACAGGCAGAAAGACAGACAGACTGTACGTCCTCCTGTTGGTTATCATGTGATGGTAACCCTCCGTTATAATGTGACAACACTCATGAAACAGTTTGTGTTGTTGTTTGCTTTGTGTCCTTAACACGAAAATAACTGACTAACCAACATTAGAGGGACCGACATCTGTACTAAACCACTAAACACACATGCAACATATAACCCTTTTTATATGACTGTTTATTATTATTATTATTATCCTTTTTTCCAAGACCTATTTTTTAATACATTTTTTCAATCTCTTCTGTTATCATTTACCAGACAAAAAGGCGGGAAACGTGTGAGGCCACACAAAGAGGATTAGAACTGCCCGGGATTCGCTGAGCAAGGAGCTCTGAGCCCCGCCCCCCTAACTCCTCCTCCTCCTCCTCCTCCTCCTCCCCCCCCCACCCCTCGCCTCCCTCCTCTCTTCCTTCATCCCTCCTCCTTCCTCCCAAATAAATGGAGTAATCACGTGTTAACAGATCACCATGGTGAGAAAGAGAGCGAGAGAGAGATTGAGAGAATGAGAAAGATGCAATTCATGTAGATGAGAAGTGAAAAATAATAATCACTCAGAAAGCAATAATTCAAGCCCTTCTTTTTCACCCCCCATCCATCATCCATCCATCATCCATCCATCATCCATCCCTTCCGTCCGATACATGCAAACATACGAACAAACATGTACTGTACATCCAGTGTTTTTATTTTTTTCTTTGCTTGTCTGTGAGATTTTATATTGTCTACGAGAGAAAAGAAAAATGCAGAAATGTAAAAAATGAAAATCGAGACATTCCACCCCCCCAGAGGCCCCCCATCCGCTCCACCTTAATTTGCCCCCACCGTCCTATTTTCCTCCTCGTCGAGCTACTTAACTCTCTGTCTCTGCCGACTCCTGATTGGTGGGTTTAAAGAACAAAAAAAAGAAAAAAGGAAAAAAAAAAGACTGTTAGTTTTATATTGACGGCCATTTTGGTTTGTAGTCCCCCACAACCCCCCATTCGCCCCCCCCCACCCCCATCCGTCCCAGTAGATATTTGACAGTACAGCAGGACCATGTTGCTCCAGTATATAAACTGCCCTGAGGACTGCCACTTCCCAACCAACACTGCAATGTCTTCAGCTCTGTGTGTTTAATGTTTTTAGACTGTTATATTGTGTACATGAATTAAAAAATAAAAAAATTAAAAATTAAAAAAAAACACCATCAGATATTAAAAAGTCAAAATGTTTTTTTGTTTTTTTTCCTGTTTTGGTTTGGATTTTCTTTTTCTTTCCAGTTTTATTTTCTAAAAACACATCTCACCGTTACTGCAGTCTGACGATATGCTGTAATAAAAAAAAAAAAACAATAATAATGATGATGATGATGATGTTTTGTTGGTCCAAGTTTTCACATGTCCGCTAGCAAATTGTCAAGAAAAAAAAATAGTACAATAAAGACTAAAATCTAACAACTAAACTGCAAGTCATTGTGGGGTTTTCTGTTTTTATCTGGATGATTGAAGTGTCGTGTGCAGACGGGCGGGTGGAGGGATGGGCGGGGCATTACGCTGGAACACCATTGGATGCTCATTAATCTGTGTATTAATAATCTCATCCTTTTACGTAATGGGCAGAATAATACAAGATTTCTTTGTATTAAAGTAGATCTGTATGTATTATCTGGCAGCGGGCTGCTGCTACGGGGACGTCCATATGCCAGCGAGTGTCCTCTCACACCACTGCCGCTGTTACAGTATATTTATATTTCACACAGTCAGATTAAACTCTGAAAGGACGCTGTGACCTTTGGCCTTCGAGTTACGCCACGTTTTAGTACATTTAGCCAAAGATTACCATTGAAATTGAAGTTTTTGTAGCTGATGAGCCATGGACTCTGTATGGCCAAAAGTATGCGCCTACGTACATTTGTTCTGTTCTTCTTGTTGCAGCATACAGGGATATTTTAGACCATTGATTCCCAACCTGAGGGGTCGGGACATCCCAAAGGGTCACCGGAAAAATCTGAGGGGTCGCTAGATGATTAACTCACACTAAAAGTTCCTCAGGGGCATTTTAAGTTGTCTGAAACCGTCAAAAGCACCAGATTTAGGGAAACATGGACGTGTCTTGGCAGGAGTTTCCTCCTCTGTTAGACTACAGGAACTGTGAATCTTTACGTTTGAAGTTTGAAATACAGCACCAGCCTGTTAGAGCACCAACGCTCTGAAGAAAAGGGAAGCAAAAAGCTGAAATATTAAGAAAAATGTTCTTTTCTTTGATGGTGGGAAAAAAAGAAACGGGAAGACAAAGGTTTCCAGAAAACGCTTCAGTCCAGCTCCTTCTGTCTCCCTTTTTTCACCATTTCAAATTAAAAGAACAGTTTTTTTTTTCCTCACCATCTCAGCTTCTACATTTTTTAAAACCTTTTTGGGAGGCTTGATGTCCTCATAAGCTGCTGCGTGGGCTTCTTCTCTCTGCTGGAAGGTGTTGAAGAGCCAGAATCATTCGTAGCCGAGTCTGAGCTGCTTCACTTCACTGCATCTTCAGCAGCGTCTTCACACTGTCTCCTGTGTTGTAGCAGGTGAATGCACAGTAATCCTGACATTAGTAGCACCAAGTTACAAGCATCAAAAAATGACCAGTTTCGACATTTGTTGGCAGGTTTTTAAGTAAGAACAGAACTATTTTCCTGCTGAGGATGTCTGGTATTTACAGCTTTGTATTTGCTGCTCAGACTAACAGATCATGGCCAATATGAGAGCTAGCTAAGCGTCTTGTCAAAGTGTCCTTGAGCCGAAAACAGTGAACCTGCTCGTTCAGTGTGAGCAGATCTGAATGTGAGCTGCTGACACAACTTTAAAACCAACAAAGGAAACTGCAAGACGTGTCAGGCAGACGTCACATTTCAGGGTAATTACTTTCTACATTCAATCTGTGCTCAGGTCAAATCTGCTGTAAGTTAATGTGCTGTTTAATTTGACATTTATGCAACTTGAAACACATTGTAACTCCTCTAAAGAAGCGTGCAAACTGAAGTTGTTCTCTATATGCTAATTAACTCATGTAATTCTGTGTAATTCTGTAGTTTAGTTGTTATATTTTGCAGATTTGAGTCTCTGACGACCAAACGGCAGAGCCAAGAGGAGGGATTTTTGTAGGAGTGTTAAATGAAAAAGGATGTAAAGTAATTCTGAGCAAAACAACACAATTGACTAATTTTCTATCTTGCAACACATGAACGGTGCTGTCACACATGTAAAGATGGGCCTCGTTTCATTACAAAAAGTAAAAAATTCTAATATGTAACAATGTACATAAAACAAATACTAATGAAACCACCAGTCATATATTTTAAAAGGATAAATGAACCTGAAGAATTAGCATAAATGTCTCCTTGTCCTGACTTCCACATCACTCTAAACTTCACTCTTTCTTAACCTGCCACCATCAGCGGCCCTCAGAGGGTCGAGGGCCACATGTTGAGACACACAGCAGCAATAATAACACGTCTAGCCGTCTGAAAAAGTGTGTGGTGACGATAATTCCCTACTGTCAGTTGAAATCGGCAGCATACTGTCTTGCTGTCAGGCCAAATCTCTGGGATTATGTTATTACAGCCGTAATGCCAGAGTACAGTAGCTGCACACACACACACACACACTCTCTGAAACAACCTCAGGAAAACTGATGCTTTGTGGTTTAAATACGTTTTAATGGTAATAATCGTGTCAGTTGTGACGACGTGTCGGAGGGTAAATGAACAGCGATGACGAACACAGAGCCTCCTCACTAAACTGTAACAGCTCTGAATAGCAGATGGAGAACATGTCGGGATAATGACAATGTCTCAAGTATTACAGTCGTCTTTAGATTTGTCTGTAATTGGGTTACAGTTCAGGTCAAAGACACGGAAAGAGGCAGAACAGATGGATTACATGTCCGGATTATAACGTAAAGGCACCAGCTGCTAAATATAGAGCATACACCTACATGTACTGGGCTGACATGCCAGGCTTCTGTCGCTATGGTTAGATTAAATAATGTTAGTAGATTTAAAGTTTGAGTTGGAGCAGCTAAAGTGGCTGAGGCTGACATTTAGGCTACAGCTGCTATCATTAGATCACATCAGAGTGTGCAGACGGAAGATTTGGGGTCAAGTTTAACGACATTTTAAGCACAGAAATGATGCTGGGATTGAGATAGAGAACAGAATTAACACCAGCTGGTGCTACATGTGTAATATTAATACATAGGGAGTTGAGAATTATTGAAAGCGAGTATATTATTTAATACGACTACAATCTCAGAACCCATCAGGTATCATCTGACGACGATTTGAATGCAGATCAATTTTTAAAAAAGCTAAACTTTTGGGTTCAGAGATTGATGATAAAAAGCTAAATCATCGTCAGACGTTTACCTGCATGCAACCAAAGCCAGCTCAAAGGTGATTGGTCAATACTACTTGGACTACAAACAGAAACCAGAACACTTCTGATACCAAAACCTTGTCCCTTTCCTCCACATTCTGCCGTCAACATGTTTGTGGAGATTACGCAGGTCCAAACAGCAGCAGCCACTGTTTTCTTTTTTGTGATTTGTTTTATTGACAAAAGGAAACAGAGAAGATAACAAACAGAAGAGCAACAGACAATAAAAACTGACATAAAGAGGAGTGCAAAAAGCAGGGGGCCTCCATGAAGTTTGCACTTAAAGCTGGGGGAGGCAAAACCTGTGCAAAACCTTCCTCCTCTCTCTCTGCTGCCTCGTATCACTCCGCTAAGCCCCTCCCATCAAACCCACAACTTTAACCGGCAGCAGAAGGAGTCGGTTCCCCAGTGAAACTGTATCCCTCGTAGGGCTCGCTCTCCACGGCCTGAGCCTCACCGAGACTGTTGGGTCTCTGTAAATATAAAGAGTCGGTCTAGACTTGCTCTATTCGAAAAAGTGCCCTGAGATAACTTTGTTATGATATGGCGCTATATAAATAAAACTGAATTGAAATTGAATTGAGACCGCGGTCCCTCCCGCTGTGACTTGTTTTCTCAAAGACGCCCCTCCAGCGCTTCGCGGCCGCAGAGCAGAGCGCCCCAGGCTTCAGAGGCAGCTCCAACGCCGTCCAGCAGCGGGAAGAGAGGCTAGTACACCACACACACACCACTGTCCCCCGTCAACAGTTACTCCCCACTGTTTGTCATCAGGCCTCTTTGCCACTCGTCGTTATGAGCGCCATGGCATCGAACATAATGAGCCTGAAGCTCCGTGTTGTTTTGTTCTATACACCGCTGTAGGCAAAGGAGGTGTTGGACATTTATCACAAGTTTCAGGATTTTCCTCCACTGAATCAGGTTTTCACCGTCTGAAGGGACGTGCACACACATCTGCTCTTGTAGCTTAGCCAATACGAACACACCGTCTCTCTGAAATGACCTGTGATTGGCTAAAGTCTACCGTCACGGGATAGATTTTCTGAAGCCTGAAAACAGAGGCAAGAGGGGGGGCTGAAGTAGAGGTCTGCTCTCAGACCACTTGGATTACAATATGCTGCACGGTTATTATGACATTTTTGCCCAGTGATGCCAAAAGAAAACTGCCTAACCAACCTTTAAAACTAATGCAGATCACACAACGTTGTTTTTCAGTTTCTCTGCAATATAATGATGTTCCTCGATGAGAAATCCTAGGCCCAACTGTAGAGAATCGAGTGTTGTTCAGTCTTATGATTTATCCAAAGATTGCATATATATCAGGAGAAATGCAGGCTTTGGACCTGCATGTCAAACAAGTTGATTGGTTGGTTCAGCTCCTGTTGGCAGGCGTGTTCGAAATCGTATGTAAGTTATACATACGCCACGCTGAAGGGACCCTGTGCACGTTTGCCCACATGCAGCCCAGAGAAGTCCAGCTTGATGCAACGCTACGTGAGCTGGCAGAAGTCAAGCCTCCAGCGCTGCGATGAATCCCTGCGTGGCCAATAGAAACGAGGCAGCCAGCAGGCACGGAAAGCAAAATGGAGGAAAGGCTAATTTTGTGTGTATCTGAATTCCCTGAATTGTACAACACAAGTTTATGATTGTATCGGGAGGAAAGTCCTCTTTTGGAAGCACGTTTCCAACCAAGTGGGTGGCAGCAACAAAATGACGTAGTCCCGCTACTTTTGAAAACTCTGCCTATTTTATTCCGCGACTTCCCTGAACACCTGGTCAGAGGTGCGCTGAACTGAGCGGTGAGCGCAGCTCAAATCACGTTGACCCTGAAAGGGCCTTTACAGAGAGAAACAGGTGCAGGTGTCACGTCATACGTCAGTGTGTGTTGCCCTTCAGATGGCTAAAACACATAAATGACGTCCTTCAGAGATTATATTCACTGCTGACTAAGAGCCGGCTGCAGACCTGTTGGTAGAAGATCCCACACTGCCAGAATCCAGATTGTCATCAGGACCAAACATGTAACGTGATGTATCTGTACCAACTTTAAGGCTCCAGAACTGTAACTGAACCATCAACTGCTTTTTCACAAATTTACCAAAAGAAAGAAACAAACATCAGATCAGAAAAATAAAGCTAATAATTTACTTTCCAAGTTTTTATTATCAACTTTTGATTTATTTACAAACCAAACAGCACAGTGCTTTACATAACGAAGGTCTTTGTGGACTACAACAGATGCTGCTCTGTGATGCCAAAAAATCCAGTCTTTCAAATTAACAGCAAAAGTAATTAGAGAGGCTTTTAAATAAGTGTAGTTACTGTAAGTGAGTCCCGTCTCCACAGTTCAGACCAGAAACTGAACAGTTCAGAAGGAACAGATGTTTGATTCTTAAAAGCATCTTCATTACTTTTCCTTTTCATTTAAATGTAGCAGCCCTATAAACAAATACTGTTGTGTGCTTTCACATTGTGGAAGATAATTTGGTGGAATGAGTTTTGACTGTGGGGTAAAAAAGAAAACAACTAATTCTCAAAGTCCAACACTTGCATTAGTTTATAATACCGCAGTCTGAACGTAGACACAGTTCTCAGTTGTCTTGGCTCTGAACTCCTGCACGCTGGAGTTAAAATGAAACAACACAAGCTGACTGACATGTCTTATGGAAGCTGAATTTTGTTTTTACCAATTCTGATGTAGGTCTACTTTGTGAGTGCAGCCGGTTACATAAGAAAATATAAATACTCAATCAGAATCAGTATCTGCAGATATTCAGCATGAAAGACGTCAGATTAGGATCATGAGAAAAAAATAAAAATAAAAACGTTATCATGCCGTCCATAATTTCAGTATCAAACCTTGCTGAAACAGAAAAACAAACAAACCCGAAAACATTTTTATCTGCTGCTGATAACAGCGATGAACGGCGAGCTGCTGCAGGCTGATGGGAGCCGACAGCAGCGAGGGAGAGTGGACTTCACCCTGAGGCTCAACTGGATGATGTATGGAGCGTTTAGTCCATTCAGACAAGTCACTGTCAACACTTAGCAGGCTGGAACACACACACACACACAGAGCTGCTGGCTGTACAGGCCACTCAGGGCGGTAATGGCTGCTGTCATAGAAAACACTACACACATGAGGCTGGGACAGGAGTAATATGTGTGTGTGAGCGGCCATGTTTTTGTTCTGTGTTTGGGGACGACAGATAGTTAAATGCTCTGTGGGTTTGTCTGGCAGGGTTCCCACTTTAAAACACAAAAATAAAAACTTTAGTTTTCAGTTAAATGGAGACGGGACACCAATGGTGACATGAATATGTGCACCAGATTCCATGGTACTCCATCCAATAGTTGTTGAGACATTTCATCCTCTGGAGATCATGGATATCTGAACCAGATTTAATGGAAATCCATACGATGTGTTGAGATATTTCAGTAAAAGTCAAAAGTATCAACCTGCTGCTGGCGCTAGAATAAAAGTCAGAGGATGACCAAAGTCAGTAGGGTTCATCCTCTGGGGAATATGAATGTCTGTACAAAATTGAATAGCAATCCATTCAGTTGTTGAGATGCTTCAGTCTGGACCAAAGTGCTGGACCGACTGACTGTAGAGCCACGCTGCTACCATGACTAACAAGAAAACAACAAAAAAGGCAAAAAGCAAAGGTGAAATAAACATAAAAACTATTCCAAATAAAATCCCTGATTTACCTGGCTGAACAGTCCATCAGAGAGATCAACAGCAGCCTGACTGGTGCGTCGGGCCCTTCAGCAGGTTTTAAGCTACAGGTACCTGCGATATACACGACAGGGACGGTCTGTGTCTGCTAACAGTTTACTGTGGCTTTTAAACCTCTGAGGAGTCACCTGAACGCACGTCATCATCTAGAAGGATGTGAAGTGACGTGAAATGCTAATAATGAGTATTGGAGTGAATCAAAGATGCGCATTTTAACGATTTTAACGATTGTAATTAGCCAGACGCAGCAAAGCCGTCCCTTCTGTTGCAAAAAAAACAAAACAAAAAAAGACAAAAATGGAAAACAATAAAATAAAATAGTTTTCGCTCAGCTAAAATATACAGTGTGTGTGAAATTATCTGAATGTGTTCAGTTTTAATGGTTCATTGAAGACGCCCTGTTGTGGCAAACAAAATGTGTGATTTTGAGACAATATTCAAAAATCATATTTCTGCATGTAAACAGCGAGAAGGCAGACAAGCTGCTCTGTAGCAGAGAACCACATCAACGTCAAATCTGTCAAAATATAGTGTGTGTGTATATATATAAATATAAATACTAACAGGCAATACAAATTAAAAATAAAAAGGATCTGTGTGCCACCGCGATGGATTTTACTCCCAGTGTATGTACAGTCAAGGCTTACAAAGCTCATAAATTCAGGGATTAAATCACCAACACGCCGTCTCAAACACTCGTTCCCCCTTTCATCCATCAGTTCATCCACCCGTCCTCACAAGTGCATTTAATCAGACCCGCTCTTTCACTCCACCTTGTACACAATATTAATCGGTTTTATTTATTTGGCTGTGTTTTTCAAACACTCCTCCTCCTACTCCACGTTCCCTCCGTCCGTCCGTCCGTCCGTCCGTCCGTCCGTCTGTCCTTCCTCTTCTGCTTCACTCCATCTTGGACATCTCAAACTTAGTCGTCAAAGTTTCCTGCAACAGAAAACCATCACACTGAAGCTGATTGTAAACTTTTAGTCTGGCAAATCTAATACTAGAAACTTGGTTTATTTCTGTCTTTACTGCTCATTTAAAAAACTAAACAACCTGTTCCATTAACAAGACTCTACAGCTTTGTGTTTTCTGTAGCTTTGCTGGCTGTAAACTCAAACTCCGGGTTTTGAGACACCCTTCAGAAACCTCTGGCTGACCTCAGGGACGATATATTCATGTTTTTCTGGTCTGTGCTCAAAATAAGGTGACACTGGTGTTCCTGAGAGGTCCAGCTGCTCTCCCTCCATCTTTAATCACTGGCAGACTATTTCATGGACGTGACGTCTCAGTATTTCAGACTTTCTGAATCACCCTACCCTTCGTCCTTCTCCGTCCGTTCCCTCCCTCAGTGAGGAGGCTGACATTGTTAAGATGATTCCCTTTTGTTGCAGACATGATGGATGTAAACCACAAACAAAAGAGAGACAGAAGAAGATCACAGCTGACATGAAGAAGCCAATTTGTCCAGTTTTAACAAGAAGTGTGGTCTGTAGGAAACTAGCTAGCTGTGACTCTTGGTTTTAACACTTACATTTACCATTTTGGGCAGATTGATGGAGAAACGTGTAAAAATTAACAGCACTAACTGTGTTGTTTGTGGTTATTTAATTACATCAGTCGGAGTTTTAGCTACAAAGTGTGCAAGATGGGGGATTGAAGAGGAAAAGCACTGATTTCCACTTAGAACTAAATCCTTTTTTGACTTAGTGAATTATATGTACAGTCCCAGTCTATAGTTTTTATTGCAACCACATTTCTTTGTATTTTTCCAGAGGAAATTAAGTCATTTTATCCTCCTGGCCCAAAAATATCTGATAAATCTGTGCCTATGCCTTGTACTCCATGGCCCCACATGATTTTTAATCCAAAGCTGAAAATAGTCCCCAACAAATGCTGCTGTTTGAGTAACAGTTACTAAAAACTACAACTCCAGCTGTTTTAGGAAATTACTGAGGCTTTTTAAAAAATGAAACCTTCAGTAGGATCCAATGTGCCCTGGGTCTGAGAGCCACAGACAGGAAGTCAGACAGGACTGAGAGTCTTTTCATGACCAATAACCAAACGAGAGAGCTGTGATGCGAGCAAGGCTATCAACATCCAGGCTAATAAGATTTATTCAGGTTACAAAACAACATTAAAGTACATGCAGAGGGCAGGGCAGAAGAAAATGAGCATTAGGTGGTGGCAGGGTGAATCAACTCCCCTTTAATTTCCTCCTTAATCGTGATTTATTACATAATATGTCATAATGAGGCTAACGGGCAGGTTAGGGTCAGATTTCTCCCCAATTTACCTCTTAAATAAATACCAAGAGTGCATGACATAATCTGCCATAAGGACATGAATAGTTAGTTATTTCCCCTTAATTTCCTCCTCTAATGAGGGAGATTCATTACATTGTTAGTGTTCACTCCCACGTCAAACAGCCTGCAGTTTCAAACACAAAATCACTGATGACAGAAAAACTGAAGTGTGCTACAACATTAAATTACTACTACTAGTACACCTCTTGTCTTGTTTCCCTCCTCTGCCCTTCACTCCTTCAGTCCGCAACAGACTATAAAGGACTTTCCAGTGTGCCAGTGCTTCATATTTTCTATGGATTTTAATATCTCACAGTGTTCATACAGTAGCTTACATAAGAAACTGATTTTACATAAGAGGTACTTAGATGATTGCTGGATCACTTAAAAAAAGGTTCAGCTTGGAGATCAAAGAGTAAATTATTTGGAAAATGGTATGAAAAATGCTCTGGATGAAGATAAACCAAAGAACACACAGATTTAAACATATAATGTTTAAAATAATGATACAACTGATAAAACGGGCAGATTTATGTTCAATTTTGTGTATTTTTGTGTTTGAGATTATCATTAATGGCTGCTGCAGCAGCAGCACACACACACACACGCGCGCCACCGCCACATTGTTCTGCTCGCCATGACAACAGAGAAGAGGATAAACAACAGTGTGATGTAACCATGGCAACAACTGCTCTCTGCAGAGTGTTTGTCCCCCTCTGCTGCTCACAATCAGAACTGCACATCTGATAAACGTGTGTGTGTGTGTGTGTGTGTCCTGCAGACATAGAAATAGTGTGTTTGTCTCAGTAAGAACAAAAAACGATTTGCAGTAAAAAAAAAACAACCTCATCTCACCTTTTTTAAAGTGTCAAATATTTCTGTCTGTACACAACCTCTCTCTTACTTGTTTAAAATCTCTATTATTTACTTATTATGTGTATTATTTACAATATTTATGATATACTGTAGACAACTTATCTTAATGGACTAACTCTGAAACTACGTCCACAGCTTTCAGTAGGAGCCATTAAATGAAACAACCAAGGCTTTGAAAACTAATCAGCTTTACTCTTATTTTCTGTTTTTGGTCGCCATATATTTCTATTTCTATGAGGTTTATATTGTCTGTAAGCAGTTACATCAGAGTTTAATAATGAAGTGAGTTACCTCATCAGAGTCCAGCAGGGGGGGCAGGGCGCTGTGAGAAGGAACAAAATATATATATTAATTTCTGATCACTTCTGATATGTAATAATCAGTGTCAACTTCATGCTGATGACGACGACTTACACGTCTGCCATAGATGAAGGGATGTTCTCTTCCACCCATTTCAGATCCTCATCCTGGAAGTAAGTGAGTCAAACAAGTCATGTTCAGGGTTCATACAGCTTTTTAAGAGTAAAATTCAAGAACTTTTCAAGCACTTTCAAGGTCGCTAAACCAAAAACTTCCAGACTCTCGAAGCCTTTATCATCACATCTAAATTGTTCCTATAAACGCCAACAAACAAATATGACGACGGGATCGTTTCATTTAAAATATTAAAAGATTTCTGGTTTCCATGAGTGATTGTGTCGATGATGAAACACCAGATTATGTTGAAAATCAAGCGTTTATATTCAAATTCAAGCATACTCCTCCTAACCTTGACAACATAATGGTTAAAATCAAGCCTTTGTACGAACCCTGAATGTAAAAACTTTTGACTGACTGAGTTCGATCAAATCAGCGATAATCCACGTGTTTACAGACAAAACTCATGATTGAGTTCCTAAAATGACACGAAAAGTAATTTTGATGTAACGCTGGTCTGAAAGTCGAGCCGGAAGCTTTTCACCGTCACTCACCACTTTGTTGGCTTTGGCCGTTCCATTGCTCTCGTTCTTCATGCCCCTCATCTTCATCCCCTCTGGAGACACACAGGAGGACAAAATAAGACGAAAACATATTTCCACGATCGTGTACTGAAGATGGTTCGACTCCACAGAGTGCGTGTAAACGTTATGTTCTGTTCTTCTGTTAACAATAAACATCATTTAATATCTTTTAGTCTCAACTCATCATTACGATCCGAATAAAACACAAACACAAGCAGAAAGAACAGAATAAGTTGCAGGTAAACATCGGTCATTCATTAGTTCAGTGGCACATTTTTAATTTAATCGATAATTTTACAACTGGAAACTGCTGAAAATTACATTTACAGGCACCTTTACAGGGATGCTGAGTAGTATTTCCCTAACTGACCAACTAACTAACTAACTAATTAGGAAGGCACTGAAGGTCTAGACGTGACAGAAATAAGACAGGAAGGGAAGGGAGGAGGCAACAAGTAAGGAAGGAAAGTAGAGAGAGAGGAGAGAGGAAGGAAGGGAGTAAAGGAGGAAGGTTTCTGACCGAAAGCCTCGTTCATCATGGGCTCCTTCTCCTCTTCCTCGCTCTCTTCATCCAACAGAGGACTGAAGGCATACCTGACACAGAGAGAGAGAGAAACTGGCTTTACAGTTAAAAAGAGAAAAAACTGTTAAAAAAAAACAAAACAGCCCTGACGTGTGTGCCCCCCCCCCCCCCCCCGTACCTCTGGTTATTGGCTGACGGTCGCCATAGGAACATGATGACCAATAGGATGGTGGAGAACAAGAAGCGCCAGAACGCGTCGTCGATCCACAGCTCCCTCCAGTCCTGCAGACACACAGAGAGACAGACAGTGTGAAAGAAACACTTCCCAACCATTCAAACAAAAAGTTCATTTACAGGAAGAAAAAAGACTGAAGAGGAAATATATGTCTTTCTTTCTCCCGACACAATTTAGACAATAAATCACTAATACATATTGTATGTATTGTATTAGTAGACGGGAGTGAACTGTGTATTTATGGCAAAACATCCTAACAAAGGCTGACAAAAGCCCTTTTTGTAATACACAAGTATTAAAGGAAGTTCATCAAATTATCTTTTGACTTTCATTAAAAAAACCCATGAATGAAAACTCCATAATCAATATGAATATTTAGTCTATATACGACTACGACGGATTCATGTTTTTATGGTTATTTTTAGGAAACTCAGAGTCCATCTCAAGTGTGGCACAAGAACGAAACATTTCCACTGAACTGGAAAATAAATAAATTCAGGCAGCATGTTTGTTTCCTCAAACACGTATTTGTCAAAACTATTTTCACTGTAAATAAATGTAAATTTAAGGAGGGTTGAACTGTGTATGAGGTCAGAATTTTACAGGTCATCATTTCTCAATTCAGCCACTTATTCTGTAAAACTTGTAACATGAAAAAAGAAAAGAATCAATAAAACACAAAGTAATAAATCTGTTAAACGACAGCAGCAACAAACCGAGTGACCCGAGTTCTGCTCACAGTTTATAAAAACTTCGTGTTTTTGGAAAATAATTGCGGCGGAAATATAGGTCAATAATAACTCGTGATTTGATTGGTTCAGTTTCAGTTGGATAGTTATGGTTCTGAATGTTTCAATTATTTTTGGTTGAAAGTCCTTTTTCCTGTTTATTGAGTAATAACAGCTGTGAATGTTTCTTTTAATTTAATTAAATGAGGAAAAGTTTTTTGTCTGTTTGTTTCAACAATGTTTTTATTTGCTGTAAATATAGTTAAAATATCTTTTTTTTTTTTTATGTTTTGGTGCTTCTTGATTTGTGTATTGTTTTAAATCTACTTGTGTTTCACTGAATTTTAATTTGATCTGTAAGCACCTTCATTTGTTAGAGGCGGTGGGTTTTATTATTGGATTTTTGGATTTTTAAAACTCCTGTTGATTTAATCCAAAATCTCAGGTACTTACAGACTGACATTTAGACATCTTGAAGGTCTTGGTGGTCCAAATGATGAAGATGACCGACGCTGAAAAACACACAAACACAGACGAGCTTTACGGACACGAAACGGGTTTCCGGCAAATATTAAACACAAACAGTACAAAGAGTATTCTTCGTACCTATGACAGCGAAGATGAGCGTGTTGGTGAAGTGTCTGTAGAGAGAGAGCTTCACCACGTTCCTCCTCAGCCTCAGCAGCTTCATCGTCTGAGCCAGACTCACGAAGATGTGACGACACAGTCAAGGAACATCACCGGCAGGTAAACTCATCAGGACTTTCATCTCCAGTTTAAAATCACTGTAGCTGATCATTTTTTACCGATTAATGAAGCCAAAAGATTCTCAATAATTAATCTAAACATTTGAAAATACTGCCAGACCTATATTAAAGTGGTTCATAGTTAAACTTTGGTTAATTACATGATATTAGCATTGAGTGCGCAGGGTTTTTGCTGGACACTGACTCTACGCATAGACGGTCAAAGCAGGAAAATAGAAAAAAACATATAAAGTGAGAGAGAGAGAAAGAGAGAGAGAGAGAAATAAACTTTGAGCAGTAATAAAAAGGGGAAGATGCAGTAGCGGATATCCACCAGCAGAGGGTAGAGTCGAGCACAGCCAGAGGGATAGCAGCCAAGAGAACCACATCATCTTCAGCCTAGAGAGAGAAAAGAATGACAGAAGAAGAAAGGGTAAAAACAGATAAAAAGAAGAAGAAGCAGGACGTGGAAGGAAAGAGGGTGAGAGATTGTATGACAGAGAGGAGGAGGAGGAGGAAGAGAGTGTTGCAGACACTGCGTACAACACTCAGGTCAATTAGCAGCTACAGTTAACTCTGGAAAGTTAACTGTAGCAGACACCCAGTTAAGTGAAAAGTTTGTTTCACTTAACTGGGTGTCTGCAGAGCACAACATGCAGACAGGATCCAGACAGACAGACAGGCACGCAGACAGGCAGACAGGCAGACAGACAGGCAGGCAGGCAGGCAGGCAGGCAGGCAGGCAGGCAGGCAGCAGGTTCTTGTCTTTTATCGCCCTCTAGTGGCAGCAGGCACAACTTCAACAGCTGGCTGCTGGTCGTCGTCAAACAGCGTCCTCAAGAAAAACTACTGTTCCTTTGAGAGTTATCACACATAAATGTGATAAAATATTATAAAGTCAAGCATCAAGTGAACCAATGAGTCGTCACAGTTATTTCTGGTTCTTTATTATGAAACAGACCTGGGTGTTTAAAGGTTTGGCAGGCTGAACTTATTTTTATGATAATCTTTCTTTGCCTCTCTCTCTCTCATAAGTGCACTCTGTCCCTCCCCTTTATTCTGTCGTATTTGTACATGTGACTACTCATCATTTCACTTGACGCTTGTTCAGTTTTGGTTTCTGTTGGACTGGACTGGTGTGTCTTTGCTACTGTTAACAGCTGTAAGATAGAAACCATCACAGTGATTTCAATTAATGCAAAAACCATGAATGTACAGCATTCAGTACAACGTCTTTATAGCACACACTGACTTTCTCTCAGCACCGCTAACTTCGATTGTCTTGCCGTGTCCCTGGCTTGTGGTAAAGTCTGACGACACTGTGTATTGAGAAACTGACCTATATTTTATCTTCTGAACTTTGTTTGGTCATTTGTTGGGCAGGAGGAGCAGATTATTTGGTTTTATACTTAAATGACATGTGGAGCAACGAAGCTTTTAATAAATGATGAAGCTGGTGTGTGTGTGTGTGTGTGCGTGTGTGTGTGTGTGCACATGTTAAAGGATATCCACCAGACAATACAGGAGTCAGTGAAGGCCAGCACTATGTCACACAAAAGTCTACTGCTGGTGTTGTCACCTCGATCCTACAGAGAGAAACAGGTTGGACACACACAGGCCTGTCACCAGGACGACTTCTGTCACAGAATTAACTGCGATAAATTATTGTCAGTTTGAGACCATTTCATGCTGCTAATTTAATGATAATATACTAGCATAATAATGCAAGTATTCCCTTTCAAAGAGCAATTAACTTTTGATTCTTAAGAATATTCAGACAAAAATATTCCTAAATAAATAAAACATAAATAAAATAAAAACCACACAACCAAAACAGTACTGGCTCGCAGCAGAACGTGTCTCAGCATAGTTTGTATCTGTTCATCCGGCTTTAGGCTCTGAGCCCGAGTCTCACAAAGGCAGGAAAACCCTGCAGTTTATTCTAGTGTTATGTTGGCTCAAATGTTGTAAACACACACGTATGTAAACACAACGGGCAATATCAAGGTCATGTCCATACATCGTACGATAAGTTGATAACGTACTTATCGTGACAGGCCTACACACACACACACACAC
Source organism: Macquaria australasica (assembly GCA_005408345.1). Lineage (NCBI taxonomy): Eukaryota > Metazoa > Chordata > Actinopteri > Centrarchiformes > Percichthyidae > Macquaria > Macquaria australasica. The sequence continues at coordinate 55,290 of SEMN01000413.1, forward strand.
ACACACACACACACACACACACACTTACAGCGTTGACTCGTAAGATCCCCTCGACGATGGAGAAGATCAAGTAGAGCAGACCGACTCCGACTACTCTGTGGAGCAACGCACCGAGTCTGGGCCTGGTGGACACAGAGGCAGACAGGCAGACAAACAGAAAGAAGTCTTAGGGCCGCGTCACACCAGTGATGACAATGTCAACAAAATTACTCCTTTTGTGTAAAATAAGCAATTTTCTGTTGTCTGATAACTTGTGATTCTCATTATTCTTTATAGCCTAAAAGATTATCTGACAATGATCTTTAGTTATAGTACAAACTGTGGTCCTCATTAAAATAAAATTCATGAAAGGGTACGAGTTAGATTCAGCTTTTATAAGGAAAATACTCGAAAGCCTGATTATGTTCAAACTAAAGAGAGAGCTATGATAGGGAGGAGACTCACTTGACGATGCCGTATCCCAGACTGGCGATGATCACCAGCACCCTGGCCAGAGTCCTCTTCACCGCAGAGAGCACCTCAGCAAACACCACCGCCCCCTGGACTGCAGGAGGACACATCACAACTTATCACCTCTTGAAGCTCCGCTGCGTCAGACGTTCGTTCCTCCGCCCGGGAGAATCTCTTCCGTGTCCCCGTCACCTACCTGACAAGCCGTCGTATCTGATGCTCTGGAACTCGCCGTAGTAGACCGCTTTCTCCAGCATGCCCAGGAAGATGACTCCTCCGATCCAGAACTGGATCCTGAGCAGATCCCTCCAGTAACACGCCAACAGAACCAACCACAACACCGCCAGCAGCACGTACACGATACACATCACCATGTAGAACTGGAGACAGAATTAAAGAAAGACACTATCGACTTTGGGAGATCTTGACTTGAGTGTGTTAGTTTCAATTATTTGAACTTTCTGACATGGACCTACTGATGTGTGATTAGCAGCACACATTTATTCCTGTTCCAGTTTGTTGAACAGCTCCTTTAAAGGGTCAGTCTGCTGATATTCTATATTTTCCTTATTCTATTATTTGCTCCTGTCTGAGTAACGTTTGCTAAAAACTACAGTCTGTTGAGCCTTTTTTCAGTCCCGGCAGAATGACCGGGATGCAGCGAGGCGGCATTACATGGATTTTAAATTTGGGCAAAAGAGAGCAAAGAGTATCACATCTGTACTCGTTATCGCTAACGGGAGAGAAAAGGCCGGATTGGTGCATCCGTCTCTGTGATCTGCATTTTAACATAGAAGAAGAATTAGTTTCTGTTTTTGACTTCTGAAGACAAGCCGACATAATAACTTGAACTTGTCTGCAACACTTGAACCAGTTAGGTCTTTAGACTGCCAGCACAAATTGTTTTTTTTGGGGTTTTTTGGCAGATCCAGATTGGTTTTAGAAAGTCTGGGCAGCAAAAAAACCACATGAAATGCGATTTTTGCAAATCAGACCCGAACCACATTTGGAGGTGGTTTGAAATGTGATTCCAATCGGATTTCTACAGATGCGCCTCAGTCAGGACGCTGAAATCAGATTTTGCGTCACTCACAATGCGACACACAACGACGACATCAAATTCAGAGTGATGGAGGTACAGCAGAGCGGCTGTATACCAGCCTCCTCCTCCCACTGAGTTTGTCTGGAGCGACGGAGGAGTTCTGCACCGCGGCTTGACAGCGCGATTGTTTGGAGGGCGAGATGATGGATCTCCAGTGTACGTAGTTATTGACGCCTATGTCGTTACCACAGCAACCCATGCAGATCGGTTGGTGACGTCTGGACACACAAATCCGATCGGATCACTTGCAAATAACAGTGCAGACAGTCTGATGTGAGAAACAAATCTGATTTGCCTGCAGTCTGAACAAAGTCAGAAAGTATTGACAGACGAACTCGAACACATCGTTGGTTTTGGTCTTTTCATGGGATGTGTTGACATTAACAAAAATCTACAATAACACCAGACTGTAGCTGAACGTGGAACGTTTGATTTCTGTTCTTGAAGTGTGTGTTTTGTTCTTACCACCATCAGAGGCCATTCAGAGGCTGATATGTAGTCATGAGGACCCTTCATGCTGATCTGCACTGAAAACACAAACACACACCGGTCACCGGTTTTCTACACTCAAACTGGAGACTTGGAGACTTGACCACAGCTGACTTGTTCAGTCCTCTGAGAGGAACACAGCAGCTCCTAATGCCGCAGGATCCGGACTGGGGCTCCCTTAAAACACTTGAACCACAGAGTGTTGTAAGTAGGCGCAGCACGAATGAACCACAAAGTGCACAAAAATAAATAGTCAGCAGAATGAACTTTCACTCTTCATGCACTCATCTGTCAAACATGTTAAAACTGCGTGAGTCATTTTTACTGCAGGACAAGTGTGCACTGTCCAGCTCTCTTTTAGTAGTAAAAGTTGCATAAAATATCATTTTAAATGTCAGTATAGCGTGCTGCAGGGATGATGACGTATTTTTGTAGTCCAACCAGGAAGTTAGCATCGCCCTGGTTCCCTCCATAAAAAGCCAATGGGATGTTTCCATTGATACTGACACGTTTTGTTCAGCAAGATAATCTTCACAGATGAACACCACTTTATGATGTTTGAAGCGTAAAGTCAACCTCCAGCAGTAAAAAGCTCACGTTAGGCTGTAAACCAGCTCCACCACGGTCACATGACTTCAGCGTCTCCACCACTGAGCTTCCAGCACTGACCTCTTCTACAAAAGCCTTTGGGAAAGTTTGAGTTAGAACAGTTTGCAGTAGAAACCCAACGAGGCTGTAAAGGAGGACGAGTGAGTAGATGAGTTTCTGTGTTGATGACGTTTAATGTCCCCGACAGCCTCTGTAGTCTCATTTAGACTCTTGTTAGCAACCGACTTTTTTAAGACACGGAGAAGCTTCAGAACTCACCAGTGGAGTATTTACTGACGGGTTTTATGTTGCAGAACAAAACACTTGTGTTAACCACAGACCTTATTTCAGGCTTCGAACCAAAAACCCATTCAAGAAGCCCACTGACTTCCAGAGGAGGGGACAGGAAGAACTAACATGCTGACTCAGTTCAGGGTTCTAGGACTCGTTCCTGCAGAACTCACGTCACAATGGCAACATCTGTAAAACCTACACTATAAAAAATATCTCCGGCATCTGGTCTCAGGAACCTCCTGTTACAACTGAACACTTATTTCCAAAAACACTGGAAAGCTGATGAACAGAGGAAATCACTAATGGTTAATGTGTGTGCGTAGGTGTGTGTGTGTGTGTGACTGACGCTGTACACTCCAGGGTGTGGGGGGGCTGGCGGGGTCGGGGGCTCGGTTCCTGTCTTTGATTTCTGCGATATTCAGGATGAACATGTAGGGTCCGTCCTCCCAGCTCTCGGCCACCGCATCGAAGTGAGGATGAGCAGCCGCCTGAGCAGCGAGACAGACAGACAGACAGACAGACAGACAGACAGACAGACGAGTTCCAACATGAACACAAACGTAATGCAACTTTGCAGGTTAGATACTGTTCTGTGATACCAGACCGATGTATGCTGGGATTCAAACCAGCAACCTCCCGGTCACAAGCTTCTGTTTCAGCCTGCTGTAATAAGCAGGTTTAACTAAACCAACTGGACAGACTGACTGACCTCTTTAGGGGGGGCAGCAGCTTTTCCCGTTGCGACTGAAGCCTCCTCCTTCTGTACTGCAGCAGCCTGAGAGACAGACAGCAACACAATCAAACGTGCTAACAAAGAACTTCCACAACCACGGATTCTAGCTGAAAAGAGCTTTTAAGGTTCTACTGCAGGACGGGAACAGTAAGAACTTTGGAGGAACTGAGCAAAATGATCCGATTCCATTATTGAATTCACTGAATATTCAAATACAGGGTTCGTGAGTAAAATTCAAGCACTTTCAAGGTACCTAAACCAAAATGTTAACCTGTATGTTCCGATCGTGATTATTTAAAGCTTCCTAATGTCCAGAACTTTCCTTTATTATGTTGAAAATCAAACATTTTTCAAGGAGTATATTTGAATTCAAGCATCTTCCTAACCTTGAAAACATAACGATTAAAATTTTCCAGAACTTTCCAAACTTTGTACGAACCTTGCAAATAAATCTCTGTTCACTTCCTGTGAAGAATCACAAAGCATTAAGTCACAACTAAACATGCGAAAAGAGGCAAAAACTAATGTTATTATGTATTACTGTTATTTAATCATGTTCTAGTAAATATTGTCTTTTTTATTGTATGTTCTACTGCACATATGAAGGCATGTTCACTCCTCATGTTGGTTCTCCTTCCTGTTCTGTCATGTGTTCTACTCTATGAACCGTTAAACTGTAGGTTCTACTACAGGATTCATTGGAGGTTCCCACACACCTCCTACTGTATGTTCTACTAAAAACTGTACTTTATCTGTAACTGTGTTTGTTCCACCAGGTTCCACTGTTCTGCATGTATTGTTTTCTTTACTGCATGTTCTACTTTCTGTTCCGCCGTACGAGTGAGTTGCATGTGCACACCTTTGGTTTTGGAGGCTCCACGTCTCTCCGCCTCCTGCCTGAAGTCTTTTCTGTGATTGGCTGAAAAACAAACAGGAGATTTAAGACAGAAGAAATTACATTTTTAACACAGTTAGTGACGTTAAATAAAACAAATCTTAAAAGATGCTTAAAAGATAACTACAACAGCCATATGTGGCTTTTAATTAACAATCCAATTCTTCTACCAAATGTTCTAGTTTCTGTTATGACTTCAGTTCTTTGGAGTCGAGATAGAGACAAGTAGATTTAGTAGAAATACAGGCTTATTTATTAAGACTGTGGTTATTTTGTTGAATACCACTATTGTGATATAAACAGAAAGACAGTATACACAGAGATTCTTCAATGTTCAAAGTTGTGTTTTAGCGAACAAGAACAGTTTTAAACCCTCAGAACAGAAACTGAGCTGAGCAGCAAACCTGACAAACCAGAACGTGTGGAAACAAAAGGGCCAGAACTACGGTTGACTGTTAGAACAGAACAGACCTGCAGAGTTTGGAAAGACTCCAAAAACATCTGCGGTCTGGCTTCAACACCTACTGTGTGACAGGAAATAATGCTGGATTTACTGGATGTCACCTCTCAGAACACTAAATTTATGGCTATTGGATTTATACTTGTGGTGCAGCTACAGCGGCTACCTGCGTACGTCGGCTCCGAAGCTACGCGGCAGCTGACGTGCGCCTCCTTAAGACATGCAGCTACTTGTCGGGGCTACGGCGGCTGCAGAGACACAGTACCACACGGGGACAACGTCAACTGTGATTGAGCAGCTTGAGCCGTTTCTGATGCCGGTGGAGAGATTGTTTGTAGAAAGTGACGACAACATGAAGCAACTTATCTTCTACTTCTCAGTAACACACATCTAACAAAGACATCTCGACTGCACGCTGCAATCACTGCTCTAACGTCAAAGCCACAGAAACATTAGGGAGGAATCTGTTGTAGTTCTGAATAATCAGGTTTAAATCTGCCTCTAATATGGATGAAGTGTAAATGGGGTCGGTTTGTACTTAATGAGCTGTCGAACTAATTCAGGATCCAATTTGGGGTGCAAACCAAAACAGCTTAAACTAGGGCTGCAACTTACCAGCATTTTTTGCTTAAAAAATGGCGATTAATCGACTAATGGTTGCAGCTCTAGTTCAAACGGCCACTTGCTTCTTGTTTTCATGGGCAGCTCTGGGTGAGACAGACAGACAGACAGACAGGTAGAGAGACAGACAGAAGCAGAAGGCGTCTCTCACCTGTTGCTGTGGCAGTTCTGTCAGCCGGGTTTTCACCTCAAAGTCATCCAGGCCGAACTGTGTCGCAAAACAAACACACCAGTCTTACAAAATACAATCACTCACTTTATTACTCATTAGTTTGCACTGTGTGTGTGTGTGTGTGTGTGTGTCGTGTGTGCGCGCGCATCACCGTGTTGGGGTTCATGTGTGGCTGGCAGGTGATGGAAGGATACTTGTGATAAACGTAGTATCCACTTCCTCCTCCTCGTTTGACCTCCGTCGACCCGAAGTAACTTTTTGCCCGCGACGTCTGGAGACGAACAAACAACAAACAATAAATACGACAAAGAGACAGGAAGTACGATGTCAGATCAATAACAAGTAACCAACAGTGATTTATCGATGATCATAGGAAGGTAATTCAGAATGATATATGTCCCAACATATTATTGATTGTTTTAAACTCAGCTTGAAACCAATTATTATTTGCATTATGAATAAATCTGATTAAAAATCTTGATTAATCAGTTAATCACTTGGTTTTATAAAACGGTGAAAAATGTCCCATCACAATATTTCCTTCAGCCCAAGATGATGTTTTGTCCAATAATACTCATCACATAAGACAAACAAAAGATACAAATCCTCACAATCGTACGGAAGCCCTGAGAGGCAAATGATAAAAATAAAAAAAAGTCTGATCTAAATTGTTTTCTGTGTTTATGACTGAAGAACGGGTAAAAAAAAAAGTTAATTTTGTTTGTTTTTTTAATCTCTGAAACAGGTGGGAAAATAAAGTTGTATGACCACAATGGGTTTTTTTCTCACTTGCCTCTCAGGGCTTCCGTACACAGCATTTTTTTGGCATCTTTGCTTGAAAACCGACTTTAATGATTAAATTAATTATCAAAATTGGTGATTAGTAAACCCAGGTTTAGGCACAATCTAAATACATATTTACATTTTTTACAGGCCCTAAAGTCAGACCAAACCAGAGCTGTGAATGAAAACCTCAAGAGAAGAAAACGTAGTTCTGTAGAGACGAAAACTCACGTCCAGGTTGAAGACTTCGTCGTAGCAGTGTGAGTTCCTCAGATACCAGGACACGTTCAACTGGACAGGGTACGAGGCGTTACAAGTCTCTGCCACCACTGACCCCACACACACACACACACACACACATCAAATTAACTACAGGCAGCTTTCACAGGACGGGAATGTAAAATGGAAAAAACCTTCATGTTAAAAGAACAGTCTGAGTTTTTTGTTTGAGTCAGATGAGTTTTGATGGAGCTACATTTGCAGTTTCCCTCTTGCTTCCAGTCGTTGTGCTAAGCTATATGCTAAGGAGTGGACTCAGAGATGAAACTGACATTTATCTTCTCATCTGACTCTAGATAAAACTGCCAGACTGCTCCTTTAAACACATCAAAAACAAATGCCAGAAGAAGGGAGTCGCTGTCATGAGGAGGGTCTACTTACGTTTGAGATGGATGAAGCTGCTGTTGAACAGAGTTTTTGTGAAGTAGAAGAAGTTCTGCTTCTTTACAGTTTCCTGGAACAAACAAACAACCGATCAGATTTAATCTGGTGGAAATAACTTTCTTTGTGTCTGACGGCCTCTGGATGCTTCAAATGCGTCTGTAATCACGGGAAGACATTGCTTTGTATTGCTTTCTGTTTGACTATCCTCAATCAGACTTTTTCTTTTTGTAAAACTGAAACTTTTCTCTGGACTTTTCTGTCCACAGTCTAAACTAAATACTAAATATTATTATCTGCTTCTACACTGGGCAGTGAAATCAGAACACATCGTTAGTTTAAAGCGATAAAGCAATGACTAATACGGAAGCCTACTGGGGACTATATTAAAATGATAATGTAAACTTGAAAATAAATGTAATTCCACATTAGCATTATAATTTTCCTCATATGTGTGTTTTATTTGAGTAAAAATAAAAATGCAATAATCCAATTTGCAATTTCATTTTCACATACTCGTATCGGCGTTCTGTGACCATATTAAAATGAAAATGGAAAAACTATTTGACGTATAATGTTCAAAGTCGTACAACAGCGGCTGTACAGTGGACAACAGAGCTGCAGGGACGATGACGTGTTTCTGTATCCAACCAGGAAGTTAGCATCACCTGGTTCCCTCCACAAACAGCCAATGGGATGTTTCCATTGGATTTTGGATTATTGCAGAAAACAAAGGGTTATGATACTGACACGTCTTGTTCAGCAAGATAATCTTCACAGATGAACACCACTTTATGATGTTAGAAGCGTAAAGTCAACCTCCAGCAGTAAAAAGCTCACGTTAGGCTGTAAACCAGCTGCACCACGGTCACATGACTTCAGCGTCTCCACCACTGAGCTTCCAGCACTGACCTCTTCTACAAAAGCCTTTGGGAAAGTTTGAGTTAGAACAGTTTGCAGTAGAAACCCAACGAGGCTGTAAAGGAGGACGAGTGAGTCGATGAGTTTCTGTGTTGATGACGTTTAATGTCCCCGACAGCCTCTGGAGTCTCATTTAGACTCTTGTTAGCAACCGACTTTTTTAAGACACGTCTGTGTTAACCACAGACCTTATTTCAGGCATCGAACCAAAAACCCGTTCAAGAAGCCCACTGACTTCCAGAGGAGGGGACAGGAGGAGCTAACATGCTAACCATGGATGTATAAAGAGAACTGGATCCAGCGTCGGAGGCGGGGCCTCGTTCATTCCTATGAAACCTGCTCAGCGGCGCATGAAGCCAAAAAAGTTCAACTTCCCGGGTATAAAATGACCCGGATCTTCCACATAGCTTCTGCATTGTTGGCCCACAGAGCGAGCGCACCAGCTTTTCCTTTAGCCCCGCCTCCGACCCGCTCACCTGAACCACAGAGACTCTGTGACTCTGGATTCGGCCGTTTATGTATTTTACAACTTTTAGGACATAATGATTTAAATAAGGGCTGTTTGAGTGTTCGTACTGGCTGGTTGTTGTACCTCAAAAAAAATTATCAGCTGATTTACAGACGTCTCTTTCACAAAGCGTGCATCACGTGACGGACAGGAAGTTGTAATTACACGGTTTGGCCACTATGTCAAATTGGCTTCAAAGCCTGGCGCTCCTCCTGGGGGCTTGATGCTGACTCACTTCAGGGTTGTCGGACTCTATATTCAACAGCATTTACATGTCACTTCGCTCTTCTGGTGTCAAAATGAAAATGAAAATGCAATCTGTCCCAAAAAACGTCCACTTCCCTGCAGTCAAATGATAAAATACTCAAACACACACATTTACACTCAGTTTCCTTATTCGCTGATAGGAATTATTTGGAAATGTTTTCTCTTTAGAATCAAAACTCAATTTTCTTCAAGAAACCTTTTTTGCATTCAGATAAATTTTCATATTCAAATCATAACCTCTATAATAAAGTCAGCTGCCTATATTGATCAGGAAAGGGAAGGAGCGTTCGGTAAATCGAGCTGAGGTGCGTACATGTACAGTGAGTTTGCTGCAGCAGTGCTTCCTTTGTTAAATCTGTCCTTGTAACTTACTGACTTATTGTTCACACGTGAACACGCCCTGAAGAACGAGGCCACGCAGTGAAACGCAGGAGGCAGACGTGGAGAAAGAGCCGAGCTTCCTGCTCAACCGTAAGACGGAGGAACTTCTGAAAGTTACTAAAAGAAACGTTGGAAACTGTTTCTGAGAAGAAACAAAAGGCATCAGAGTGTTTCAGTATCGTCCGAGTTTCAGCTTGAGCACAAAAAGATGGAGGGAATATGATACGTGACTTTTCTGCTCCACCCAATGATTTATTGATGAATTAATCTAGTGTTGTCAGATCATAAATAATCTGCTGAGTCACATTGTGTTTGAAGCGTTTCAGGCCATGACGGTGAACTATTTCGGAAAGATCCTGGTGCCTGAATGAAATTAAAAACCATATTTATTTACAAGGAGATAAATAATTTAGTCCCCAAGAAAATCAAGTGTTTTCTCAATTCAATTGACTTCCAATATCAATTCTACCTTTGGCTCAGTTTTGGGACGAATGTCAATGAAAACATGCAGATTTCAAGTGAACTTTACTGACCTGTTAGACCTCAAATAATTAATGGATTTAAAAGAGAGCGAACTGTTCTCGTTGGATAAATAAAGAATGAATGAATGAATTAGTTTAAAATGTTGTTGATCAATAAATAAACGTGCTATTTCCTGGTTTGTGAAACAATAATTTACTGTTGAAAATACAGACTGGCCCACATCACATACTACCTCAATTAATGTTTATTATAATTCAGACTAGAGTCCAATATATCAGACAATTACACCTGATAAAATGGCAATTATTTTGTCAATTAATTGATTCATGGTTTTGTCTATAATATGTAAAAATAAATACGGAAAAAACGCCCATTATAATTTCCCAGAGCCCAATGTGGCGTCTTCAGACTCCTGGTTTTATCTGAGCTTCAGTCCAAAACCCAAAGATATTATATTATAATAACAGAATCCTAATAATATGCACTATTATATATAGAGCTGCAGAGATTAATCGATTAGTCGATCAACAGAAAACTAATTGGAAACTATTTTGGAGTCTAAAAATGTGATTGTTCCAGGTTCTGAAATGTGAAAACTTGCCACTTTTCTTGGACTTACATGATAATAAAGTGAATATTTTGGGATTTTCAACAAACAAAGACATTTGTTGAGGTCGTCACATATTGCGACGTGGCATTTTTCACTGTTTTCTAATGTTTTACTGACCAAACGATTCATCGATTCATTGAGAAAATAATCGGCAGATTAATCAATAACAAAATGAATCGTTACCTGCAGCCCTAATTATTTTTGACTAAGAAAAGCAGCAAATCCTCACAGCTGAAACAGACTGTTTTTATTTGAGAAATCACTGAAACAATTATCACAACAGCTGCAAATTCATTGTTAGTCGTTTCAACCCTATGATGATTATGATGATGATGATGATGATGATGATTTTTTAGAGTGTCCACTGCCTAAACTGTCAGTTTTATGTCTACAGCCCAAAATAACAAGTCACGCATTTGCCTCAAGGGTCTTTTACAATCGGTAACTTACAGCCTCCATATCAGCACATTTATTATTAACGTCGACATGCAGAGATAATCAATTACAGGATTCCATAGCGAGACTTCTGTCAGAATCAATTAGAAAGCTGCTTAATTTTCCATTAACGTGCAGCATCAGTGAGATGATCGACAAGATCAGAATCAGCAGATATCGATATATGACACGTTGTTTACATGGTTCAGCTCAGCTGAACCACCTGAACTAACCCACTGAGTCCTCCAGCCTCCTGATTCTGACTGATTCTGACCTGATTCTGACCTGATTGACTGATTCTGACCTGATTCTGACTGATTCTGACCTGATTCTGATTGATTCGACCTGATTCTGACCTGATTGACTGATTCTGACCTGATTCTGACTGATTCGGACCTGATTCTGATTGATTCTGACCTGATTCTGACTGATTCTGACTGATTCTGACCTGATTCTGACCGATTCTGACTGATTCTGATTCTGACTGATTCTGACTGATTCTGATTGATTCTGACCTGATTCTGACTCTGACTGATTCTGACCTGATTGACTGATTCTGACCGATTCTGACCTGATTCTGATTGATTCGACCTGATTCTGACCTGATTCTGACTGATTCTGACTCTGACTGATTCTGACCGATTCTGACCTGATTCTGATTGATTCGACCTGATTCTGACCTGATTCTGACTGATTCTGACTCTGACTGATTCTGACTGATTCTGACTCTGACTGATTCTGACTCTGACTGATTCTGACTCGGACTGATTCGGACCTGATTCTGACTCTGACTGATTCTGACCTGATTCTGACTGATTCGACCTGATTCTGACTGATTCTGACTCTGACTGATTCTGACTGATTCTGACCTGATTCTGACTGATTCTGACTCTGACTGATTCGACCTGATTCTGACTGATTCTGACTCTGACTGATTCTGACTCTGACTGATTCTGACTGATTCTGACCTGATTCTGACTGATTCTGACTGATTCGACCTGATTCTGACCTGATTCTGACTGATTCGACCTGATTCTGACTGATTCTGATTCGGACTGATTCGGACCCGATTAACACCTCAAACCGTCAGCTGACGCTGAAACACCACCCAGCTACCAGCAGGAGACTCACGCTGTCGACGCTCAGGATCCATTTCCCCGGTTCAGACACGGCGCTGACCGGCCCGCTCAGCCCCGTCAGGGCCAGCAGGAGCAGCGCCGAGGACCAGAGTCCCGGCCCGGCCCGACCCGGACCCGCGGAACTCGCCATTTGAGCCAGGAGGAAGAAGAAACCAGCAGCCGCAACGCATCCGCCAACAACAACAACACGCTGGACACGTCCGGGTTCCGGCTGACGTTACCGGGAGAGGCGTGGTGCTTTCAGGGGCAGTGGGAAGGTGGAACATCCCTTGTAAAGATGTTGTTTTCTATATCGGTATTATTCCTACTGAAGAATGTGGAGTTGTGGAAAAACTAACATTATTGTTTCATCTCTATTCATTTATTAGTAAGTGCTTCAGTTCGGTCACCTAGATTTATTTTGAAAGTGAACCAGCTTGACGCGTCTCGACTTTGCGCGATGTTGCAGTTCGTCACTGCGGCCACCAGAGGGCCCTCGCGTGTCTACAGACACTAAAATAATCATCACAATCATAATAACAATAACACTTTATGGATCTCCAGACAGGAAACTGCTAACGAAACAGCTCTGACATAATAAAGCTTTTCCCGACACTGACGTCACTGATGCTATCTGTAATAATTATACTAAAACCACGGGATCTTTTATACGGATGATAAAAAGACTTTATTTCAACTCTCCACGCAGAGGAAGGGGTCTTCTGCAGCCAGAAAACGAAGAAAGGTCGATCTTCTTGCTCCCTACAAGACACACCTACCATGTCAATCAAGTTCAGAGGCATATTTTGAATGTGCCTGTGTTTTGTGACCTGCAGGTGATCACAGGTGGACTACAGCAGAGGTCAGTCATCGGTGTGTTCAGCAGTGTATAAGCACAATGATGAGTCAATCGACAGAAAATTAAGCAGCAACGATTCCGATAATCGATTCACTCTTCAGACACGACGTTACCTAGTTCCAGCTTCTGCTTTGTGAGGGTTTCTTCCTTTTCTCTGTTTTATAACATTGTAAACTGAATGTGTTTGAGTTTCGGACTGTTGAAGACGACCTGACAGACATTCCTCTCTGTTTTCAGACATTTCACAGACCAAAGGATTTACTCGAGAAGATAACTGTGAGATTAACTGATAATGAGAATAATGTTTAGTTACACTACAATGAAATGTTGTGACTGAATTTTAAATTTATTCTGTGATCAGAGTTTTAAATTTTTTGTTTTCACTTTTAATCTTAGCAGATCTTGTCTTTCCTTTTTATATTCCATATATAAACTATAATTGAACCTCTATTGTTTAACATTTAATATAGATAGATAGATGCACTACTACTACCACAACTACTGACCTCAAATGCTACTTTGTCAAACATACTTGATTTTACTTTTTGTATATATAAAAAGAAGATTTATTTAAAGATTATTATCTGAGTGGAGCCACCAGAATCGAGTTTTAGTTGGAATTTCCAACAAAAACAGCCTGAGATTGCAATGTCTGAGCTTTTCCGCTGACCCTTGAATGCACCATAAACTGTGTTTATTGTAGGAACCTAGTGGGCGTTAGGACCTGGGTGTGTGTGTGTGTGTGTGTGTGTGTGTGTGTGTGTGTGTGTGTGTGTGTGTGTGTGTGTGAGTGTGTGTGTGTGTGTGTGTTGGGCGGGGTTGGTGATGCGTTGAAAAAGAACTTGGATATTTTTGCCTAACTGGTTTTTTGGACTCTGGTGGTGGGAGTGCCCTCCTCTCTCTCTCTCTCTCTCAGTGTGTCTTTACCTCTCTCGCCCGCTCCCTGTCAGTCTCTCCTCTCTGTCCTCAGCAGAAGAAGCAGAAGTCTCAGTAAGTAGAAACAAAACCTGCTGTTTGTTGCTCATGTTTGTCTGTGTGTTTCTGGTGTGACTGCAGGTCTGAGGTGTGTTTAGGGACTGTTAGTCGTGTGTGTGTGTGTGTGTGTGTGTGTGCTGAAACCGGACACTGTACAGACCGTGTGAAGGTGAGGGTGTTTGCATATCGTTCAGTCCTGTCTCCAGAGGTGGAAAAGTACAAAACAGAGCATTATCACAGTGGGGAAAGGATCCAGTCCTGCATTCAAACGCTGACTTGACTTAAAGCAAACAAGGAGTGGCTTCAGCAAGTCAGTAAAGGACTCAGCAGAGCTGTCAGGGTGATCGATTATTGACATGTTAATGTGTAAAAAGCAGGCGTAGGCTGCTACTTCATTATACTAAAGTCCTGTTAGAGGCAAAATGTTTCAAAATAAAAGCGTTCATTATTCCTCACACAGTCTTGTCAAATGTGAGAATGTTCTGCTTTTCTTGGTCATATCACAACAATTAATTGATTAGTCGAGAAAAAAATTGGCAGATTAGTCGATAATGAAATGACGTACTTTATAAACTGTCAGCTAGTTTGATCAACAAGAATGCATCATGTCTTATAAACTGACCAGCTATTCCTCCATATATACTATACACCCCCCCCCTATGAAAGGTGCTATATAAATAAAGTGTATTATTATTATTATTATATGATTTTTATATCAAATCTTTAAATCTGCAAAGCGAGCAGTAATCGCAGCTGTAAACTGATTGCAGATGGGTAAAAAGCACAATATTCCTCTCTGTAATGTGATGAAGTAGAAGTAGCATAAAATGTATGCTTAAAGTACAAGTACTTTAAATTTATACTTCAGCAAAGTACTTGAATAAATGTACGTGTAGCTGAAGGCAGTAAAAAGCTAAATAAAAACTGGTTTCCTTTCTATTTAACATGTAAATTAGTCAGCAGAAGCTTTGACATGAGTTTGTAATGATTATTTGATATACTGTTTTTCAGCCCTTCAGCTATATTATTTCAAGTATTTCTAATCAATTTATTGATTATGTGTTATGAGCCGCAGTCTGTAAGAGCAGAGCCTCAAATCGAAATCTTCAAATTTTACTTGATTTATTTGTCCAAAAAAGCAAACTTTGCCTTCTCATCTAAAAAGTTGTAACCACAAACTGATCAATGATGCCATTAACTAATCAGACCTGTTATTGATTAATGTTGTGTCCATCAGATAACTGTCTTGTGTCCTTAAAGTGTTCACGTGTATTTGCATGTTTATTCCTTCAGACGCTGTAACGTCTGGCAGATAGATCTGAGGTATGAAAAATGTTGACTCTTATTGATGAACTGTTTCTCGTATCTAGTTATTGATCGTCCCTGATGGTTCCACTCTGTCTTTCTGTGTCACACAGACGCCAAAATGTTTCTGGCAAAGAATTTAATCAAAGGCATCATTAATGTCGTGAGGTGAGCACATGCAAGATCTGATGGAGATATAGGCTAACAGTTTCCCTCTGCTTCCAGTCTTTGTGCTAATATTGATCCGCTCGCAGCTGCTCTCTGACTCTTGTCCTGTGTTTTCTTTTCCTCCAACAGCGACGTCGACCCCTCTCAGTTCAGTCCTTCAAACCCTGTAAGTACCAACCAAAACCTGATGAAGCAGCAGAAGCTCATGATTTATTAAGCCTTCTCAAACAAATATATTTATTAAAACGTCCCACAGATCATATATTTGATCGTATGCTCCATATTTGTTCTTAACAATCACTTACGTTCACATTTAGGCACTTATTAACCTGTTCAAACCCAAATATTTCATGCTCTCAGCCAACGAAAATGAACGATTTTAAAACTTGACTTATTGCCAAATAGGATTTTACCTTGGTATATTTGCAAAACAATAAACATAGTAAGTAGAAAATATAAAGAAAGATAAAGCAAGTACTGCAAGTCAAGAAGCATAACTATAAAATATAAAATTGACAATAAAATGTGAGAAAATATTATAAAATATATGTTTAATATGAGTGTTATTTAAATGAAAGAGCTGTACTGTTTTGTGCAAAAGTTCACAGTATGAAGTTTAAAGAATGTTTGCAATGTGCAAACCAACAAGTTTAACCAGCAAATGTCGAACGTTTGCCAGCTGACGCGACACACGATCAAGGCCAGTAAATATTTAGACTTTGGTAAAAGAGAAAAGTTCAAAAATCCTACTGAGCAATGAGCAAACACCTTCTGAGTGATTGTACAAAATATCATTGGTCATGAGGAATAATTACATTAGCTGAAGCAATATATATATATA
The DNA here is from genome assembly GCA_005408345.1 of Macquaria australasica. Classification (NCBI taxonomy): domain Eukaryota; kingdom Metazoa; phylum Chordata; class Actinopteri; order Centrarchiformes; family Percichthyidae; genus Macquaria; species Macquaria australasica. The sequence goes on from SEMN01000413.1 coordinate 71,408, forward strand.
TATATATATATATATGTGTGTGTGTATATATATATGTGCATGTGATAGTGTGTCTCTTTTTTGGCATTTATCAGGAGTGCCAACAGCCAGAATAAAGCTTAGAGCATAGATTTACAATCACTTTCCAAGCATCTTCATTGTCTGCACTTGACAGTGTTGTACTAAATGTCCCTTATTATATAATTTATCTGATATTACTTCCTCTTCCTGCTGCAGTTTCTTTTAGTGCCCATTTCAGCCAACTTCCTCTTATTTCATCCTCATTTGTACATTTATACGTCATGAATATCTTCAGTTTTTAACCCGTTTTGTTTTGTTTTTTCGTTTGTAAGGAGTTTTTAAAGAACAATATGGCAGACGCAGGGTGAATCCTTGTCTCTGATTCTTGCTCAGAGTACACATCATGTGGTCACTTGAGAGTTGCTCTTAAAGGTTTAACTTACACTTCGCTGTAAGTAGCTTTCATTTGTTCATGTCAGCCTGTTTCCAGTGCAGAGCAAGTTGTTTCAAGGTACAGGTACAGTTGCTGTGGCTCCACTCACATTTTTCTTTTCACTTGTTTGAAGATAATAAGATATTTTGGACTCAAAAACAAACAGAAAGACCTCAGAGCCTATTATAGGTCCCTAAATGAGTCAAGTCTTGGAAATACATTTGCGTCTGAGTCCTCATAGCAACTGTGAAACTCTGTAAATGAGGTTTAATTCAACCTCGTTACTGTGATTGAATCAACACTCAGATTTCTCCCAGCGGAAGATTTCATAAGCAAACAAACACACTGAATATCTAAATGCAGTTAGACTGAGGAATGTGTGTGAGTGTGTGACCTAACAGTGGCTCTTTGTGTGTGTGTGTGTGTGTTTTGCAGCCTCCCCCTCGCAGACCGCTGCACCTCGCCCAGGCTAACGAGAACGATGACGAGAAACAGTTTCGGAGAGTTTTCCAACAGCTGGCTGGAGATGTGAGTCCATAACATTAATCCTGTGTTCTCCTGTCTGAGTGCTTTGTGTTCACACCGAGGCTCCTCATTGCATCTCACTCCCAAATACACTGTTTCTATAATTTATCCTTAAGTCCTGCAAACACACAAATAAGCCTTGATATTGGGCTGGATAATGATAGTAACATGGAGGGAGAGAGACTGAAACACTAGAAAATAGAGCTCACAAGAAAGAGAACATGCATGCAAACTATCCAGAATTGCAAAAATGTCTTTTTATAGTTTTTTGTGAATTTGTCCTTTAACAGATCTTCAAACAAGAGCACAAAACTGAAAAAACTTAATGTTTCATCAATTTAGCGTCATATAGAAGAAATCTACAACTACAGCGCCCTCCGTCAGTCAGTAATCTCTATAAAGGCAAGGGACGAGATTTTGGAATCAGAAGCGTTCTGGTTTCTGTTTGTAGTCCGAGTAGTATTGACCAATCACGTCCATGTGGAGAGCAAAAGAGGCGGAACACATTTGTTGAAATGAAATCTGAGAACCCATCGACTATCGTCTGGTGACGATTTAGCTTTTTATCAATCTGAGAACCCTAGAGATCAGCTTTTTATTAGATTTTTCTTAATTTATCTGCATTCAAATCGTCATCAGAAGATAGCCGATGGGTTTCGAGATTGCTAATTGGAGTGTAAACGATGACCGCCGCACAGAAGAGGAAGTCTTGGCCCGGATATACATCGGAAGCCCCGAAACATTGCCCAATCCCCCAGATTGGTGTGCCAGTGAGTCTGAGGCTCACATGACTGCAGGCCTCACAACAAACCACACACACACAACCACAGAGACTTTGTCCTCGTCTGTAATTACAGTATAATGAGTTGTTGACATCAGTCTCTACAGTCTGACTGTTTACAGCCTCTGCTCACGGAGAGGAACGCATCACGATCCCAGCAGAGAGATCAGAAATACGGAGGTTGCATTTGAAGGTGGTTTATGGCGAATAGCTGGTCTGTGGTCAGCCTCCCTGAACGCCACACTGACACAACTGACATTAACTAATTGAGCTGAATCAATATAAATCATGTGCACCAAATGTTCCTTTTGTGGTTTGTTGAGAAGATTTTAGATCTCCATATCACAGTCTTTTAAAAACAAAAGAGGGACTACTTTTCCTCGATTCATTCGAACAACTTTTTAAAAGCCGGAAGAGTTAAAACGATCCACTGACTCCCAAGTCTGAAAAGTCAAAATCGGAAAAATTAAACATCATTTTGTGTAGCAGAAATGTTTTTTACACTTTTCTAGTCCTCCTGATTTAAGCTGTGACACCTTGTGGGTGTATTTGTAGGCAGCACAGAATAAAGAACTTAACAGGTAACGTGTAGTATTTCTAGGCAGTTAGTATTTTTTGAATATGAGGAGTAAGTGTACGTATGTAATCGAGCCCTTCTATAACTATAACTCATTCTCTCTTTACGCTTTACACTTGTTTTGATCAGCAGGACAAACAGGAAGTGTGAAGCGCACATGTGCAGGCTGATTACTGTCTTATTACTCAACTGAAACGTTGACCTAATTTTTTATTTCAGTTTTTAAAGGTCTGCCTTTCTCTCCATGAGTCGGCCTTTCTTTCCGTTTTTCACCTGATCCTTCTCGCCACACCTGTCTGCCTGCTGTCGGCTGCATTCCAGACTCCACCCTCCACTGTCCCGTCCCCTCTCGGTTTCCTCTCTTTGTCTGGTTCATCATCACGCCAGGCAGGTTTCGTAGCTTCTGCCGGTCTAATTCACACCTGTTCTCGAATATTCACAAGATGAATCTGAAACCATCATCCTGCAGATTTTTAAGACCTTTCCGCTGTCCTCCACACTCATCTTCACTCAGTATTCTCTTGTTAAACGTTGAAATAATTGTAAACTTTAAATTACAATTAAAGTCAACCTATTCATTTTCCTCCCAGCTCTTTTAGTCTAATAGACTTTATGTTGTGATCGCTTTTCTCGGCTGGAGGAAAGTTTTACAAATATAAAACCTCCATGAATCAAAAAATCATAATAGAAAGAGTCATAATTAAACTTGTTTACAGTTCGAGGTGTCCTGACAACAGTTTTACAGATGTCTCTTTTAATGGAGGCCTGTTGGGAAAATGCTATTTGGGTTGCAGGGGAATTTATTGCTGGGCCAAACTGGAAGCAAAGCTTAGCAGCGGCGCCGTATCCAGGTCTTATTATACATCCATAAGACCTTGGCGCACGGGCAAAATCAAGGTAAACCAAATCGCCCAAGATGTTTGACGCTCTCGTAATATATCCTGCGTGATTGAGTACGTACTTCGGCTTACTCAGAGAATGTCAGTTGAGTAGGCGGTCCTTCAACTGTATTATCTGATTGGCTACTGAAACACCAAAATAAGCGATCATCGAGAGAGTTGGAGGAAACAAAAACCGAAGAAAAAGAAAACGTGTTTTCATGTCAGACTGTGAGAGAATCAGTGCAGAAACAGACAGAGAGAGTCTGAGACCGAAGAGCTGAACAGACATCAGTCAGTGATGGACCGACATCTTCTTATCTCACTCAGGAAGCCTTATAATGTCATCTTACTCTGTAATGTGATTTCCAGGCTTGTGAAATTTAATCAGAGAGAGCAGAGAAACATCTTCTTTTTGAGTTGTAACTTGATATTCACATTACAAAGGAAATTGTACAAATGCTGACTGAAGATTTAACGGCTTAAACGCTGGTTTCTACACTACAATCCTGATCCAACTAGTATTATATTTAATCATCTCTTACTGTCAATGAGCAGGCTTTGATGACTTATTTGTTAAGTCACAGTTCCCCTTACATTTTTGCACACTGTGTCCTCGACTGTTGCATAAACCACAGAATTCACAGCGGCATTCTGGGACGTTTGAGGCTGGTAAAACTTCTCTCATGGCTCCATGTGGGTTCATAGCCTAATTTCTGTGCACCAGAGACAAACAGTGAATGCAGTTATTGTGTCCTCTGATAAAGACGTAGAAACAGCAGAGTCGGCTTCAGATACACACAGAGAGAGAGAGTTCTTTCTCTGCATTCCTGCCATTGTCTGGCAGGGCGGCACTCAGGCCTTAGAGGCGTTGTACTGTGTGTGTGTGTGTGTGTGTGACTCATCAGAGGAGTGTGTGCACCAGTTAGACCAGAACTCAGCCGGCTGTCAGTGGCTGGATTCTTCTAAATTAACAGCAGTAATAAGCGTGACGATGAAGATGTTTGTAGTAACGTATCTGCCGCCCACCTGGCTGTGTTTCGGGGTGGGTGGGGTCAGTTTAGTTGACATTCAGAGAAGGAAGGCATCAAATCACACATAACTACCAAAATGACGCAATAAAGTCCAAGAGACTTACTTCCATCGTGGTCCTTGGTGTAAAGATAGCAAAGATAGTCCAGGCGACTAGGCTACATTATACAACCAACAAACCAATACAATAAAAGGAGCGACACGTATAAACACACACGACATGCCTCACCCTCCACAACCATCTACCAAACACACCCTCCCAAATTTGGAGCTCTATTTAAGCTGCAACAATGTCCCATCTCTCCCTCTGCCTGTGAAGGCCCCTGCTGCCCTGCATCAGTATTGCTGCCTGTTCTTTCAGCACCACCACCACCACCCCAGCATCCACCTGCAGGGTTTAAGATATTTGCTCATCACTCCCCGATATCTCTATGTAAACATATCTGCGGGGAGTGACGAGGTCAGAGCCTAGAAGCCAAACTCTCACTGTGTTCTGCTGCTGTAATAAACATTTCAAACGTGAGCTGTCTGACTGAAAGACTTATATTCATCAGGACAAACATCCAGAAATAATAAGCCATGATTTGACTTACTAATCACTTACTATTTTAATGTGCAAATCTTTGAAGGTGTAGATGTAACAGATGGGTTTACATGGTTCAGAGTAACTCCCTGTAAACCTGAGTTTATCTGATAAATGTTCTAAATGAAAGGAAACAAAAATTAGTATTTTTAGCTACTAACTATGAGCTACAAATTGAATAAAAGCAACAATCATTCTTACTCTTTAGGTACAGAAGCCCAGAGAGGACGTGTGTGTAATTCTTTCTCAGATTAATTTTTTCCCCAAAATTATTTTGTGATCTCTTGGTTTGTTCTGATCCCCAGGAGAAGTTATTTTGTAATCATGAATTAATCATTCGAGAACAAGTGAAAGAGTTTGAGGCTATTTGATGGTTTGCTATGTCACAAAGAGCTGTTGTCAAGATCAGTCAAGACAGTTTGTTGTGTTGTTGTTTACACTCACTTGGAAATGTGTGAAGAAATAAGATGAGATGGTGCTGCGGTCCAGAGATAGCATGGTGTTGCTTCACAGTGTTTTGGCAACAGGGAGAATATCTGAGAGCTGTTCTGGTTCTTTTTATTTTTTGAGCAGTGAGTCAGAAGCAGGAAACATATCAAAGGAAATAAAAAGGAAGCAGCTTCAGTTTGGTTTGAGTCACGCTCACATCAGCTGTGACTCACTTTGTTTGTGGGGTTTCCTCTGTGGAAAAACACTATCAGAGCATGAACGCCCTTTCTGATGTGTGTGTGTGTGTGTGTGTGTGTGTGTGTGTGTGTGTGTGTGTGTGGACAGGACATGGAGGTGAGCCCCACTGAGCTGATGGACATCCTCAACAAAATCATTGCCAAACGTGAGTCTGGTTTACTTTGTTTCTGTGCAGAGACGCACAACGCTTTTTGTCCTTCCCTGCAAAATGTCCCAGTGTTTCTTACTGATGTATTTTAATTCCAGGTTTAATCAGTTAATGCTGCTTTGTAATCAATCTGTGGTTTCAGATGGAAAGCTGAAGACTGACGGGTTCAGCATCGAGTCCTGCAAGAGCATGGTGGCCGTCATGGACGTATCCTTCCACAAAATATAGTGCTAACACAATGCAGTACTACTGTATGTCGTTATTAGTAGTAGTTTCAGTGAGAGTACTAGAAGTTGTAGTAGTACCAGCAGCAGTGGCAGCTGTAGTAGCAGTACTAGCACCAGTAGTAGCAGGAGGAGCAAGAAAATCAGAAGCAGTTCCAGTAGTAGAAGTAGAAGTAGAGGTAGCAGTAGCATTAACAGTAGTAGTGGTAGTAGTAGTAGTAATGTTAGAAGTAGCAGTAGTAGCAGAAGCAATAGCAGTAACAGTATCAGTGGTGGTGGCATAGGAGTAGTAGTAGAAGTAATAGTTGTAGTAATACTATCAACAGTAGTAGCAGTAACAGCAGTATTAGTAATAGCAGTAGTAGCAGTAGCAGTAGTAGTAGCAGTAGTAGCAGTAGTAGTAGTAGTAGCAGTAGCAGTAGTAGTAGTAGTAGTAGCAGTAGTAGCAGTAGTAGGAAAAGTACTCTCTGGGTTCTGAGTTTGACCTTTGACCCGGCTCCCTTCAGAGTGACACCACCGGGAAACTGGGCTTCCACGAGTTCAAATACCTCTGGAACAACATCAAGAGATGGCAGGTCAGTCCACTGACCACGTACACTGCTGCTTCTCCTCCTCCTCCTTCTTCTTTTTCTTCTCCTCCTCCTTCTTCTTTTTCTTCTTCTTCTCCTCCTTCTTCTCCTTCCTCTGGTTTCACTTTACATTTGACCTTTTTAACTAATTTTCGGTAGGTACAGACACCTTAGAAACACATGACAGAGACATGAGCCCCCATTAAAAGAATCAGTCTGCTGTTCGGCTGGTTGAGGGTTCGATTCCCTGTGACAGTCAGTAGATAATGTTTGTGCTGTTTATTTGCTTGCTGTTTATTGTCTCCAGGGTGTCTATTTATCCCAAGATACAGATGGTTCAGGTGTGATCAGCACTGCAGAGCTGCCCAAAGCTTTCATGGCTGCAGGTGAGAAAACCTGTGTGTGTGTGTGTGTGTGTGTGTGTGCTTAAATAACCAGGAAAATCACTGCAGTGTAAAGTTTTAAACTAATTGTGTTTGTGTTTGTGCAGGTTTCCCTCTGAACGACCAGCTCTACAAGATGATTGTCCGTCGCTATAGCGATGAGAACGGCAACATGGACTTTGACAATTTCATTGGCTGCCTGGTGCGACTGGACGCCATGTGCAGTGAGTCTCTCTTCCTCCTCGCCTTCCTCACCCTCCCTCCTCTCTGTTTTGAAGTCTGACACACTGACACTCATATTTACTGAATAATCTTATTTTGACTTTTTAATCCTATTAAATCCCCTTTTAAGTTTCTTGCTTCAAATTGTACAGTAATATTACATATTTGCCACTTTCTGCTAAGTTAAATTCACGTTTTTACAGGCGCACCACTGCATCAAAATGATATTCTAGATGCATCATTTTATACATATTTGTATGTATACATATTTTATCAGCCAAACATATGTTTTGAACCTCCAAAAGAATTTAAAATAAGTTCTGACAGTTTAATGGTCAAAGGGGCTGAATGTTGAATGTTTCAAAGAAAAGAAAAGTGTTGTCCAGCTGTTTCTCTGACTGGGGCATATTAAATTTATCATCTCTCCTTCTTTTTCTTTTCCTCCTCATCTCTTCCACATAATATGGATTTGCAGTCAATCTCCAAACTGCTGTTTATTCATTTTGCAACAAAATATATAAAACTTTTCTTTAAAAGCACGACGATAATGTTTTCAATTTGTGCCGTCAGTCTTTTTGAGAGTGCATCAGCGACAAGCGACTCTTTAAAATGTGCAGTAATCAGTATTCACCTGTTTAAATAATAATATGACTATATTAAGTCATCAGGCATGGTGAATGATGTGTGTGTGTGTGTGTGTGCTCTGCAGGAGCCTTTAAGACCCTGGATAAGGACAACAGCGGCTCCATCGACCTGGACATCAAGGAGGTAAAACTCACTTTAGTTCTCGTCACTACTTTTGTCTCTCTCTCAAAAGAAAGTTAAAGTTAAAAAAGACCCAAAACAAATGATGATAAAATTGGTTGTTGTACTTTTTATGTATAACAAACAAAAAATGCAACATAAACCTCTGTTTTAGGACAATATTAAATGTAAATAAAAATGTAGATTAGATGATTTTTCTAACCAAATGTAATTTTTTTTAGCCCTGAGTCTGGACTGCAGGTGTTCCTTCCAGGTTGCATACAGCCCGACAACTTTTGCCAATAAGTTAGGCTGAATTCACACCAAATCAGGCGTCGCGGCGGTTAGCACAGGGTTGATTCTGTTTCAAATTTTTGATGCATGAATGGGAAGACCGGCCTTTTCACCACAGCGTCTGATTTTGTGTGAAAGCCTGAAGGCACTCTGTATGCAGCCTGAGAGGCCATACCCAGGGCAAAAAAAGTAATCAGAGCACTGCTGCTCCTTTAGTTTATCCATTAATCAGAACTGAATTAGGACAAATGTCATTCTCTTACCTTATATATATAATAATCTGCAAAAGACCTTATTTCAGATCTTATTTTAATTGATCGGTTTATTACTCTTGTATTTATTTATTTTATTTTATTCTATTTTACACTTTGTTGTATTTATTTCTTCTATTGTATTATTTACTCCATAACGTGTTTATTCTCTTGTATTTTAACTTTTAGCTTCCATACATTGTTGTTTTTTATTGTTAGCCATTTTGTTTCGACACCACTGTAAATGAGGAGGTAAAATAACGGTTGGATTGCTGTGACCACACAGTAATGTGCAGAGAAAAGTAAGAACGATGGTCAGAGAGACTTAAGTAGGAAAATAAAGCTGAAACAGTGAAAGTGAGGAGGACAGAAGTTAAAGCTGCCACTGACAGTCTGTCTGTTTGTGTCTCACAGTGGCTTCAGCTGACGATGTATTCATGAAGTGACGGAGGGAAGCTGCTCCACAAAACCTTCTCCTCTCCTCTCCTCTCATCCCACTTGTGTGTGCTTACGGATGTGCCTTAGTGTTTGAAACCCCACCGTCTCCATGGTAACGGGACCAAAATGCCAACGTAGAGCTAAAGTCGAGGAAAAAATCCAACTGTGGGACCAAAGTCGAGCAGACGCTGCTGCACTGTCCCGCTGCTGCCAGGCGGCGGCGCTATAACATCCCCTTCTTACAGATTTCTATATTTTAATGTTTTAGGGCAAATTCCTTCCAAGTTCTGCTTTTTTATTAGGCTGAAACTGTTTTTATGAAATTGACTCTGAATGTTAAAGAGAATAAAGTGACACAACTTTCATTTAAGAGTGAGTTTCTTTTTCCCAAATCAGTTCAGGGATCGTGGCGTTCGCTGCTGCTCACACTGAAACAATAAGGAACTTCTGATGTTTTACTTTGAGCGGCCGGCAGAAAAGAGCTTCCAGGCAGCGAGTGGTTACAACAAAAAAAGTCCAAAATTACAGTCTGGATCACTTCTGCTCTGAGAATAATCTCACTGACTGATTTTATTTCTTGTCCTTTTAAGCTGACATCATTATGACAAAGTGCACCAGCTTCAGTATACATGTATTCAATTTACACCCCAAATCTCCATAGAACTTTTATAAGAAGGATATTAATTAAAAAATGGGTTTAACTGGATCTCATGAGATTCAGTTTGTAGTGATACTAATGTGGTGATGAGGTATTTTGTAAGATAGTACTTAGATACTTGTACTTAAGTAAGGTTTTGAATGCAGGACTTTTACTTGTAATGGAGTATTTTCACAGTACTTTTACTTCTGAATACTTCCTCCAGCGCTGGCAGTGAGTGTATGTAGTGAAGATTAAGGTCTCGTTTAAAGGTGATGAATATGAGCGCAGATTGGTTTACTTCTTTGTGTGTTTGGGTCGTGGTTTAGGTCCCACCCTGGGGGTCTGGACCATCACAAAGGGTCGCAAGATAAACCATAAAATTATGTTAATTTTTTTCAGATTTTCTTTCTCTTCTCTTTTAACAGATACTTTTGTCTCTTGAGGCCTCTAAAAATTTAATAAATGAAAAACAAAAAAACTCTAGTTGATCTGTATGATCTTCCCTTCATTTTAAGGGCTCACCGGCCAAAAAGGTTGGTAGCCACTGGTTTAGGTCATGATAAAAAATATAATTTAAAAAACCTGGTTGAGTTCATGATTAGCAGTTTATTTTTCTATATATATTAGTATAAATTAATATGTAATTAATGCAAGGTCAGAACTTTTTTTTTATATCTTACATTATATGTTCATATATTTATATCAGATTTAAAAAATATTCTTATATTTAGTATTGGGTTTATATTATTACATGCTACTCTTATAATATTTTAATATTAGGCTTACTCGCAAAAGAAAAAAACATCTGACATGACCTTTTAAAATTCCCATAATCACAATTTAATACTATGATTGCTTTGCTATTCCTCCAGGAGCTTGTAGTTTTAGTGGTGTGTGTTTGGTGAGGGGCGGGCCCGAGCCGGTGTGGAGGAGAGGGGCGGTGCAGGGGACGGAGGGGAAGCAGAGATGCTGAGGAGGGACTACCGGAACAACAGGTTTCTGCCGCGCCGACTGCGGATGGTTTAACGCGGAAAATCTACACAAAGAGGATCTAAAGAGGATCCGGTGAGAGGTGAGAGCGGGATTTATTCATATAAGTTTAAATTTACTATCCGCCTGCTTCCGGTTCAGTTCACCTCAACTAAATACAAGTTGATGATTTGATGAAAAACAATCCTTTTAGTTTCGTGTTTAGCTGTGAGGTGGAGATTAAAGAGAAGCCACGAGGTGATGAAATACAGTTTGAATCATTTTAACAAGAGAGAAAAGATGTTAAATCAGTAAAGTGTAATGTAAGTAAAGGCAAACTGAATATAAGATTAGTTTCATTACCAATCGGCATAAAATCACCAGTGAGAGTCTGTGTCTGCAAACAGTGTGTTTAACAGCAGGTGGACAGATCTGTGTGTGTGTGTGTGTGAGTAAGCTGGTTCAACTGATATTCCTTTTTAAAGATCAATACCAACTGATCATCATCATCATCAATCATCATTTTTCATCTTCATTAAATTATTTGCACATTTGAGAATTTGAAAGAAACAAAATAAAGATATTAGAAGTAGTTTGTATTTGAGCGTCAGCGCCCGCAGACTAGACGAAAATGAGCACAACATCTGTGATGTTTTCAAAATTGTCTAAAGGGACATTTTGGAGCTTGGCAGCACTTCAGGCTCTCTGCACATGTAGTGAGGTGTAAGGTGGGTGCAGGGCAGTGGGTGGTGCACAGGTGACGTCACCATGTGCACCAGGTGGCAGGAAGGCTTCATTGTTGACTATCTGCTCATTCACCACCCAGACCTGGTAGCCCTGTCTGTCTGTCACGATGGAGGTGTGATTTTAATGTGGTGGTGGGGGTGGGGGTTTCTGAAACGGCTGTAAAACTTTGACTGTAAAAAGAAAACAGTTGAAACTGGCTAAACTTTGCTGCAACTCAGTGACTATGTTTACATGCACACTAATTTTCCTCTATTATTCTGAACATGACAATACTCTGAATTTGATACGGGTCATGTAAACAGCATATTCCAAATTAGGCCTTATTCCGAATGTAGCATGTTCAGATTAAGACGTGGGATCTACGGATATTCTTCAGGTTTTAGCAGCGTTCTTTGGACATGTATACAGCTCGTTCACGGCCTCTTCCTGTTTCCGGTCAGCTCTGTGCTGGAAACAAACCAACCAGCCAACAGTTAGCAGGGCGGAGGTAGAGATGCAGGCACAGAAGAAAAGACGAGGAGAAACACAGCTACTGTTAAACATGATGAAAGACCTGGAGATCAACAGGTTTCTGGATATGAGCAAATATCACAACGCCGACCTTTTCAAAAAGGAACGAATGAAAGAGGGAGGCTGAGTTCACACGGTCCAACAAGCTGCACGGAAACAGGAATATTGGAGGAAGATTCATCTTCATCAGCCTGTAAACAGCTCAGCAGGAATACTGTTCTTTTCAGAATAAGAGCGCAAACCGGAATATTTTGTGCATGTAAACGTAGTGCCCATTGCTTGTAGATGACTTAAAATATAAAATAAACTGTGTTATTCTACTGTCTAGCTTGTGCTGTAAGTAACCAGCACGTGTGGCAGGATTTTTAAGCTTAAAGAGAAATATTTTGGATTTGGATTTGGATCTTATCGCTTCTTTTCTCCACTTTTGCCCAAACCTGGATTTTCTGAAAGCATGCAAAGCGTCCGTCAGAGTTGAGAAAATCTGCAGAAGTTCGTAGGTCAATTTGGATGTTTTTACAAAGCAAACATGGCACACTGTATATAGACTGATTATTAAATACCTTCAAGTAAACTGGTTTATTACATTTGGACTTAATGAAATTGCTGTCTTTACATTATACAAGTAGAGATCAGTAGGGCTGCAACTAACGATCATCAAATGTTAAATAATTGTGAAAAATGCTCATCACAGTTTCCCAGAACCCAAAGTGACATCTTCAAACTGCTTCTTTTGTCCGACCAAAAGTCCAAAACCCAAAGACTCTTCATTTACTGTCAGAAATGACAAAGAAAAGCAGAAAATCCTCACATTTAAGAAGCTGGAACCAGCAGATGTTTGACTGAAATGATTAATCAATTAGCAAAATAGTTTGCAATTCATTTATTCGATCGACTAATCTTTGCAGCTCTGTCGATCACAGTACTGGAGTACAAGCAGACGTATGTGTATCGTCTCAAACACAGTTGAATGTTTGTGGACTGAAGGAAAGTCTGCACGTGTCTTTGTTAGTGCTTCATTAGTACAATTTGATTAAGTGATGAGTCAAAGCGATTTTCATCTTTTATAACTGATTAATTGTTTATATCGGCCAGCCAGAAAAATACCAAACATTTGCTGGTTACGGCTTTAAAAATGTGATGATTTGTTCTCATATATATTGAAAACCTTTAGATAATTAAGACGGGCCTGTGTCACTGCTTTGTACATTTTATAGACTAAATGATTAATCTGTTTATGGCCGATATAATCAGAACATTATTTAGTTACAGCACCGTCTCTGTTTTGTGTGATTCCACTTTGCACCAAAGAACATCAGGAGTCTTTCTTCTTTTCTTTCCTCCCTTCCTCTTCTTTATTCCGGCAGGTGGTGATTAGTGGTTAGGCCTAATTATGATGCTCCAGCCTGATAACACAGTGTCTGAAAAGAAAAGCGTGTGTGTGTGTGTTTTTATGATATTGTGAGGACCCAACACCTGGTTGGACACTGACACTGTTGGGACGTCTGATCATGTGATGAGACAGGAGAGAGTAATTATAAGATTCGTCCTGTGTGCAGTACAGGTTTTGTAGTTTTGACAGGCAGATGTTAGTAAGTCTTTATCAGCCGGACTGTAAACAGAAAGCTAGCTGAACCAGCGTGTTGTTTCAGTCATAAATTCGTCCTGGATAATTAAAAAATGATGAGTGTCCTTGAAGAGTTATTAATTAGCCTCAGAATTACTCTGACAGTTCAGGTCAGTTCCAAACAAAACACCTAATTTATCAAATCAAAGTCAACTGTTCTTGATATGAGAAATCTGGTTTTTACTGCATTTGGATCATTTAAAACATAAAACTTGAACTCACAAATCATTTCACTTTAAATCAATTAACTGACACGTTAATGTTTAACATTTGTTCTAGCAACTCTTAAAATGTTGTTACCCCAAACCAACAGAACTATATCTGCTGACCAGTTCTCTGAAAACAGACAGGAACTTGAAAATAGGATGATTTGGGAAACTGCAGAACCACATCAGCAGCTATTTGCTTCTTCAAACAGAAAGCTAACAGCCTCCTACTCAAACTGATGACGATGGATGGACTGAGATGTTCCGATCAGACTATAGAGGACACTTTCAGGCTGTAATATTTTACTGGCTACCAGCTAATGAACTGAGCGGCTGCCTGCTGACAGCTGGCTGGTTGTCAGGAGAACCAGCTCCCAGAAGCCTGCAATGTGTCGTGCATAGATATAAGATAGACCACAGATATATTTATATCTATGGTGTCATGGGTTCCCTCCCTGCAGCTTCAAGTGTGCTAATTTACGTGAACATTATTATTATTATTTTTCAATCATGATAAAACACAAGATAACTATTTAATGAACTTGACTCACATTTTTATGTAATGTAATGTATTGAACATTGAATACATTTTTGCAATATTTCTTCATATGTTTATTGCAAATTTTTCTATTTTTTCTACTTGCTTTTTCTCATATTTCTTTTATATATATATATTTTTTTAGATTCTGATTCTGTTAATCACACGAAAATAAAACATGAGAAATAATTGTACATGCTCTCTCTGACCTCCTGAGTTTGAAAATCAGTTGTAGTCAAGTTGTCAGTGTATTGCACACATTACTAGACTTGCAGGTTGGTAAATCTGGTAGAAACCTGTTTAATTTAAACAGTAGAAAATTCCTTTATCCGTGGTAATGAAATCCCTGCAGAAGGGAATGCCGCGTTCAAGCCTGCGGTATTATGGTGCCGTTATCTGGAATCAGCTGGACGGGTTTACACAGGAACAAACTCAGATCTGGACTCCAGTTTGTTGTGTTTTAATCGTCTTACTGTTAAAGCTGGAAAGCAACATTGAGTGGATCATCCTGCTGAAATAAAGTAAATTAATTTAAAATGAACAGTTTTCATGTAGATGAGAACTTTGTCTCTCTGGCTGCTTCTATTGTCAGTCATTATAAATAATGATGGTGTCACTCTGCTCTCCAGGTGCCACAACCACCTGATGCTGCAGCCTAATCTGGTCACCTGGGACTGATCACACACACACACACACACACACACACACACACACACACACACACACACACACACACACACACACACACACACACACACACACACACACATACGGACAGAGGGCCAACATGGCGTCAGACCCGCCCATCTTGACCGAGCAGCAGGAGCTGCAGAGGAGAGCCAATCAGGTCACAGATGAGGTAAGAAATGTTTTTTTCTAGATGGCTTCCCTCCAAGCAGATTATTATAATTAAATATTAAAAACCCACTTTCAGTACCAGATGGTTTTATTTCATTAGGATAGTTAAGGTTAGGGTTAGGCCACAAATGTCCTTTCACTCACTGTGTTCTGGCGACATTATTGTTGCATTCATGTGGCGTCTGAATAATCGGAAAGATTTGTTCCTGACTTGTGAAAATTCACGTGAACGCCCCGTCAAGTTGGAAAAACAACTCGGAAAGTCTTGCCGACAGTTGATGTCATATATGCAGAAACATGGTGGACGAAAGTAAATGTTTGGTTGATTGTAAGAAACCTTTTTATTAATTAATGTATTGCAGATCAATTTTTTGCTCACATGTAATTTGTAATATGGTTTTAGTTGTAACCATTAGTTGCTGTCCTCGTAGAGTGACCTGGATTAGTTAGAAAAGTTATTTATTAGCATCAGCCCTGATAACAAGTCAGGTAAAGCAATATTTCAGTGGTTTTAGGGAATCTACCGGTGCAGCAACAAGTTTGTAATATCAAGATTTAAACAGCTTCAGCATCACATCTTCTTTGTGGCGTCCATGTCGTTTCCACATTATGACTTAAAAGCTCACAAACACACTGAAGTTCGGAAGGACGACTTCCCAACTTGGGAAATGGGACCGTCCGAGGAGCCTGTGAATGCAGCATGAATGTGCATTTTCATGATCTGCAGGCGAATGGATAAGCTTTCAACCAATCAGAGCTGATCACTTCAAATCTAAAATACAGTACTGCTTGTTGCCTTCGCCATCTAAGCCTAGTTTTCTGACTTGTTGGCTTCCTGCTACCAGACTGCATCTCTTAGACTTCCTCATAAATACATAAAGAGCCAGTTAGATTCAGGGTGGGGGTGCACAGGACGGTAAATTTTGGCCGCTCTAATTAGGTTTTTTAGGATCAGCACATCAGTATGGTCATTATGGAGCTTTGTCTTTTCCCTCACGAAGCCCTACAAGTTGCAGTTAAGTAGTAATAAATGCCAAAGTTAACTGGTGTCTCCTGTGGCTTTAGACAGGTTTTTTGCTTGGTATTTTACTTTAAAGATTTATTGATTATCAAAATGGTTGTCCATTAATCTTTTTGTCTAATGACTAAATCGATTCTTCAATTAATTGTTTCAGACACACAGATCAAATTCTTCAGTTTATAAATAATCTGCAATTATTCAGCTAAACGTAGCCACAGTTAGCATCAGAGATCAACATATTTTGACATTAATAATGCCCAGCAGCGACACCATGTTGTGCTCGTTAGGCTCAGCATGTCCTGGTTACGTGGTACAAGAACCAGGGTTCATACAAGGTCTTGAAAGTTTGGAAATTGCTTAATTTTAATCGTTATGTTTTCAAGGTTAGGAATATGCTTGAATTCGAATATACTTGATTTACAACATAATCTGGTGTTTCATCATCTACAGTCACATATAAAAACCAAAATATTGTCATATTTGTTTGTTGTGTCCTGGGACTTATCATTCATTTAGATGTGATGATAAAGGCTTTGAGAATCTGGTAATTTTTGGTTTAGGCACCTTGAAAGTGCTTGAATTTTACTCTTAAAAAGCTGTACGAACCCTGAAGAACAAACGTCTTAACTCGGAAAGGAAAGTCAATGTTTATTCAGGTTATAGAAGGCAGTTTGGAGAGGCTCCGGCTAAAAAACAGGCCACAAAAATAAGTTTAGTCTAATACAAAAAAATTAAAAGAATCCACATGTAAAGAGTAAAATCGTTCATAGGTTAACAGCACCAAAACAGATTTATTCCTCATTCCTCCACCCTGCTTGCACTTTGAGATCCTCTGGCAGCGGTCTTTCAGCTGTTCCAGACTCTTGGCTGAAGACTAAGGGGGACAGAGATTTTGAAATAAGAGCCCTGCGGCTCTGGAGCACCCGGCAGGCTGAGCCAGTGGCTTCTTTTAAATCTAAGCTGAAAATGTACTTTTATCGCACCGCTTCCTCTGATTTCATCTTTATTCTAGTTTCATTCTGTTTATGGTTTCTGCCAGTTTTAAAACATTTTTTAACGTGGTTCGTTTAGTACTTTTATTCCACGTGTTTCTATGTTATGATCTTTGTGATCTTGCTTGCTATGTGAAGCACTTTGTAACTTTGTTTTGATAAGTGCTATATAAATCAAGATATTATAATGGCAGTTATCAGGTTTTAGGGTGATTGTAGTGTGTAACTCACATCAGCCTTTCATTAACGTTTCTTCAGGAAGCAGCACGAACTCTGTGAGACAAAGAAACCTTACGCAGACTATAACAAAGTCTCAGTCCAAACAAAAGATTCAAAATAAAGAAGGTGACACGAAGAGCGACAGAACCTACACACAGCAGACATGATGGGTGTTACTGATGTGTCACAGCCTCTTGTGAGCTGCTGAGGACTGAGCTCT
This sequence comes from Macquaria australasica, assembly GCA_005408345.1. Classification (NCBI taxonomy): domain Eukaryota; kingdom Metazoa; phylum Chordata; class Actinopteri; order Centrarchiformes; family Percichthyidae; genus Macquaria; species Macquaria australasica. The sequence continues at coordinate 88,724 of SEMN01000413.1, forward strand.
GCCTGAGGGGAGGGCCCCTTTAAGCACACCTGGCTCACCTGGTTGCCATAGAGACAACTGGTCTCCCAGTGCAACAATCTGCAGAGAAACATCAGGCACAGATGAGCTGACACACACACACTGGGGTTTAAAGGCTACTGCAGGTCAAAGCCATTTGTCACCTCATCATCCCCTCGGTGGGGAAGTTCCCAGGGATTTGACATGATATTTACACAACACACACACACACACAGCGAGGGGCGGAGAGACTGGGAGAGAATATTTCCGTGTGTGACTGACAGCAGAGTGTAAACGCAGCTCATCATGTCTGCTGTGTGTTGATTTTCTAAAGGTTCAGGGCAAAACAGCAGTTAAAGGCCCGATCTCCATATTTCTGACTTTAAACCTGTACATAAACTATTTTAGCTGCAACAATTAGTCGATTAATCGATTAGTCAATTGAAAGAAAATTAATTCCCAACTATTTTGAAAAATCTATTCATCGTTTCAGTCATTTTTCAAGCAAGACATGTCAAACATCGTCTGGTTCCAGCTTCTTAAATATGAGGATTTGCTGCTTTTCTTTATCATTTCTGACAGTAAATGAAGAGTTTTTGGGTTTTGGACTGCTGGTCGGACAAAAGAAGCAATTTGAAGATGTCGTCACTTTGGACTCATTTGGACATTTTATAGACTAAACGATTAATCGATTAATTATGACAATAATCGGCGGATTATTTGTCTGTTCACATAAATAAGAGTTTGATATATAAACCTTTTGTGCAAGTTGCAACAACCTGTCAGTCAATTTGGTGATGGTAGGCTCTAACCTAAATATTTTTAAGTAAAACTTGATTTTAGTTTAAAAGCTTGATGATTTCCAGACGAATGTACTTGCTCAATTTAAACCCAACTGAACATCCATTCATTATCCATTTATTATTGTAAACTTTATTTCCCATATATGCTGAATTGTATCGTCTGTAGACAAATTGCCCATTTTTGCATGTTTAGCTGACCTGCTGTGCTCCGACAAACAGACTCTCTGGGTTACTACATGTAACATTTAATTGCAATTAATTTATTATAAATGTACAATTTGGACATTTTCTCTATTTGCCTATAATTAGTGACAGTTATTGTTATTGTCAGGAGCATTTCTAAGAAATCAGGTGGAGTTTAGAGACCAGTTAAAATAAAGTTTTACTCATTTTTGGTTGAATTTATGTAACTTGTTGAATGTTTTATTTATCGTTCTGAATTAGAATGTATTTTGAAATGCTGATTTTTTTTGTGTCTTTCAGTCCCTGGAGAGCACAAGGAGGATGATGCAGCTGGTTGAGGAGGTACATGCACACACACACGCATATATAAATACATACAGTATGTATATGTATGTATGTAGCCAGAGAACTACTGAGCTCTACAGTGGTTAAAACCCATAAAGAGAGATATGAAGAGTCAGAGAGAGAACAAACCTCATTATTATGTTACCGTCATCATCTTCTCTGTTGTTTCCACGAGAGGAAATGCCCAAACATGTCTCACCAAATGACTTTAAACAAGACGGATGCTGCAACGTGATACACTTTAAGCTGCTGGAAGTCATGGGTCATAACAGCTTACTATTAGTGAGTCATTCTTATAGTTTTAAGCCGGTTACTGTCACAGAGGTAAACTTTAAAACACCGGAAAACCAGCAGGTCCGGATAACCTAGAGCCATATTTATTAAAGTTAGTTGAGTTAGTTATAGAGTGCTGCAGGGATGATGAGGTATTTCTGAAGGCATCGCCCTGGTTGTCTCGACAAAAACAAAACAACAGTTTATGATACTTACAGGTTTTCTTCAGCAAGATAATCTTCACAGATGAACTCCACTTTTGTGATGTTTGAAGCGTAAAGTCAACCTCCAGCAGTAAAAAGCTGAAGTTAGGCTGTAAACCAGCTCCACCACGGTCACATGACTCCAGCGTCTCCACCACTGAGCTTCCAGCACTGACCTCTTCTACAAAAGCCTTTGGGAAAGTTTGAGTTAGAACAGTTTGCAGTAGAAACCCAACGAGGCTGTAAAGGAGGACGAGTGAGTCGATGAGTTTCTGTGTTCGGCGTGATGACGTTTAATGTCCCCGACAGCCTCTGGAGTCTCATTTAGACTCTTGTTAGCAACCGACTTTTTTAAGACACGGAGAAGCTTCAGAACTCACCAGTGGAGTATTTACTGACGGAGTTTGTGTCGTAGAACAAAACACTTGTGTTAACCACAGACCTTATTTCAGGCTTCGAACCAAAAACCCATTCAAGAAGCCCACTGACTTCCAGACGAGGGGACAGAAAGAGCTAACATGCTAACTCACGTTTTAGGACTCGTTCCTGCAGAACTCTATTGCACCACCTTTAACACATCTTTTTAATGTCTCTAATGAAATTTCTCTCATATGGAAGTCAGCCTTTGTTCTCCTTCTGTTAAAAGGAGGAGGCCTCACACTTTTATAGGCCCATCTCCAAACTGTCTGTATTAACTAAGATTTTGAAAACCCTCGTGAGTGAGTGACTTAAGGATTTCTTTTTACTTACAAACAATATTTTATCTGAATATCAGGTTTTAGGAAAAAAAACACAGTACAACTACAACAGCCTTAAAAGCAGTTAATGATTTTATCGTTCGTCTTGAAAATGGAAAATGATCTTTTAGGTGTGCTGCTCCTGCGGCTTGGAATTTGTTGCAGAATGATTTGGTTTTTGGTCACTTTAGGTGTTTTCAAAAATAGACTGAAGGAGTTAGAGGAAGGCACATCAGGCTGTAGAGGCTTTGACTGAGCTACTTGCTAGTCCTTCTTTGTATACTCATGCTGTGATCCGAAATCTTACTGTCTGTAAATGTTAAATGTTGTCTGTCTGAAACTTTGTGTGATGTTCTGCTGCCTGTCTTGACCAGGACACTCTTGTAAAGGAGATTTTTCCTGGTTAAATACATTTTAAATAAAATTAGTAATGAATATTCTGTATTTATGTGGTTTTATGTGCTTCTTACTCCAGAGTAAAGATGCCGGGATCAGAGCTTTGGTTATGCTGGATGAACAAGGAGGTAATCAGTTCATATTTAATCTGTATTTAAATTCTCATTTTAGCCTTGTGCAACAATGTTCTCAACTGTGATACAGAAAGGTCTGTTTTCCGAGGAGGACGGTAGAGAGTTTTGCACTAATATTTTAGTATTCCTTTGATATTTTGGGGATATCTGCCTATGAACTTCCTAAGACGTAGATGAAGAGATTCCCATGAGTTCAATAGAGTTACAGTCGTTCTGTGACGTGTTTAGCACAAAGACAGGAAGCAGAACAAACTTCTGTCCAACAACTTCAGAGATGTCCTCTTTTTGGTGCATTTGGTTTAACAAGGATGAACATGAATATGTCGTGCTATAATATATTTAAAAGAAATGTGTTTGCTTAAACTGAACCTCAGAGAGTTATACTATTACACACAAATTAATTTGCATATTCATTACGGACAAGTTAGCTTCTCAACGATCAAAAAATATTTAGAAGACCTTTCAGTTAGTTCACGGGTAGCTGCTGTATGAAACTTGGCTGACTGAAGAAGATGGCTTTGAGACCTACATGCCCCTTGACCAATCAGATCCATCTGGTAGAAACCATCTGTTGCATATTGTCGCTACAACACCATCAAACCCACCGCCATGACACTCCTGTTCCTAACAGAGCAGTTGGAGCGTATTGAGGAAGGCATGGACTCCATCAACAGGGACATGAGGGAGGCAGAGAAGAATCTGACAGACATGGCCCAGTGCTGTGGTCTGTGTGTCTGGCCGATCAGGAAGTAGGTCTGGTTTCCAGGATCGGCACCTTCGCCATAACTAGTGGCCTAAGAAACTCATACTGGTGCCCAGTTCCATAAAATTAGCTTAAAACAAGGTGTTGATTGGAGTTTGGTTCCACAATAAGAACGCCACTATTCCCATCCACCATCCGTCTGTTCATTCTGTTTATCCATCCAACAATTTTCCAAGTGTGGAAAAAGGTTGGAATTTCCACAATCCAACAACTGGCAAAATGGTTATTATTATTTTAATGATACCATTTTTAAAAAAAAAGCTGTTGGTCAACAAAACTCTAACTCTTGCCATCAAAGCGGCTGAACTAAGACTAGGATAGTTTATGCTGCTTTAGTGCCTCCCAATGTACTCATCCATTGCTGTTCTTTGATCAACAAGGGCTTAAAGGGAAACTCCAGTATTTTTAAACCTGGGCCCTATTTTTTACAAATTTTGGGGTTGAAATGACTAATAGTGACCAAAAGTTTTGGAACTGGTCCAGTAGATCGCCTCCGCCGGCATCCGCGAAACAGGCTGCAATGGCTACGACGTAATCCTTGCGGGCAACTGCGCCTGTCAAAGTGCGTCCACTAAAAGTGCTTGTTTTTGCCACTGATTCTGGTTCAGACTGTTATTCTTAGTGTCTGACGACATTATGGGATGGATCCCTATAGAGACAGACCTTTTGTTAAAGAGTAAGATCCTTTTTGTTTGACCAGAAACATAAAGTCTCGCTCTGAAATCTCGCGAGAAGTTGAGTTGAGGATCTTACTTTTAAACAAATGGTCTGTCTCTGTAGGGATCCTTTAACATTAGTATGTCAGTTAGTATTAGTCATTTCGACCCCAAAGGGGCCCAGGTTTAAAAATACTGGAGTTTCCCTTTAAGTTACTTGCCAAACCATCTCTTGCCAGAATGTTGTGCTCTCAGTCATTTCTGCATGACTTGTTTTAGACTTTTCTATATTCCACAATGACCCCTCGAGGACAGCGACACTAATTAAAATCAAAGTCTGGACAAATGTAAATACAATAAAGAAGAAATGCTGAGTAGATGAATACATATGCAAATATATGCACGAACACACTCAATACTTGAATGTAGGCTTTATTATTTTAATGAACTTAAGGAGATTACTCTGGAGGTTAACTCTGATATTTTTGGTGTTGAATGCAGTATGGTACATAAATATCTCTTCTTTATATCATTCTTTATATTATATTATATTATATTATATTATATTATATTATATTGTTACACCCACACCTCTTTCCAATTCAACCAAAACCTGAGCGAGGAACCGTAATGGAACTGGGCACTGAGGTCAGATACAAACAGCTCGGCCCTGTTTGCTCCAGTCTGGCAGATCAATAGTTGCTGCAGAGTGACGTTATTTATGATTTGGGAGTGGATCGTTTGGGTTTTTAGTTTTGGGCGTCTCATGTTCAGTTGCTGGTGGCTGTTTTTGTTTTGCCTTCCTCCTCCTCCTCATCTTCCTCCCTTTATACTTTCACCGTCCTCTCCCACCTGCTTTCTCTTTCCCACTTCACCCCGTCTCCTTGCCCATCCCCTCTTTCCCCATGTCCACCTTTGTTCTTCCTCTCTTCCTCCTCTCCTGCCTATCCCCCCCCCACCCCAACACACACACACACACACATACACTCCTCCTTCTCCTCTCATAGAGCAGTTGGAGCGTATAGAGGAGGGCTTGGAGCAGATCAACTCTGATATGAAGGAGGCCGAGAAAAACCTGACCGACCTGGGCAAGTGCTGTGGCCTCTGCTCCTGTGATAAGTAGGTGGAGGTGTGGAGGTGTGTGTTTGTGTGTGTGTGTGTGTGTGTGTGTGTTCCTTACACTGGTACACATTATTCTGAGGTAAGTATATGATGATCACCAGGATCATAGTTCAGGTATTTTCTTGTACATTGAGAAACTGTGTCAGATTTTGCTGCAAACACTGGTTTTCATTATTTGTTCATTAGTTGCTTCAGCGCTGTTTTGTTGCCTGCTTGCTTTGATGCTTGTACGCAGTTTGTCATCTCTCCTATATAAATGGACCACTGCTGTGCCCATACTGGAAAGGTACCATGCATGCATTAGCGAACAGACACTTTAGCTGGGAACCGATTTGAGAAACAACTACATAGCCAGTAGCCTGACATCACCAGACCAGTTCACAAAGGCGTTATCAACGGGCTCGGACCAAAATACCTCTGGACGTAACTGGATAGACCTACAACAAATCAGAGAAATCAAACGTGTGACGTAGCGCTGAGCGAATCCTGTTCAAAGTATGGCAAACACATCTTTCTTATCAACAAAAGCTAATAAGACAAGAAAAAATACTGTCCAGTTCCTTTAATACTGACAGAACGTTTCACATCAGCAGCAGCCATCTTGGTTGTTTACGAAAATGCCTCAATGGCGCTCCTCTGTACAGTCATCGCATCAAACCTGCCCCACATTAGATAAACGGTTGTGATTGGTCAGCTGGAGATCTGTCTGAACGGGAGGGGGACCAGACGCACCTGCCAGAGCAAATAAAACATGAGCTCGCAGATTCACCTGGTCCACAGGCTACAAAGCCTTTATTCCAATAAAAAAACTAATAGTGTACTGCAGCTGAAGGACCAGTATGGGTACAGGCTGACTCCACAATAAGACATTCATAAGGTCACTGTCTCTCTCAGATTGAAGGCCTTTGAGGAGAGCGGGGCCTACAAGGCAGTTTGGGGAGGAGCCTCCGGTCAAGGCGTTGTGTCCAATCAGCCGCCTTCTCGAGTGGTCGATGAGAGGGAGCAGATGATCATGAGCGGAGGATACATACAGAGGTAGAGGGAGAGTTTAATGAAGTGTGTTATTGTAGGTTGTCTGGCTGTTGTGTTAGGAGAGGCAGCTGTGTAATGTAATGCAATACTAGCAGTCATCAGTCATACGGGCAGCTGGCCAAACACAGCATCACACACACACACACGCTTTATTCTGCTCTGTCTCAGGGTGACTAACGATGCCCGTGAGGACGAGATGGAGGAGAACCTGACTCATGTCGGCAGCATCATCGGGAACCTGAAGAGCATGGCCCTGGACATGGGCAACGAGATAGACACGCAGAACGTCCAGATCGTCCGCATCCAGGACGAGGTACTGCTGTCACATGATTACAACGCTTAGCACTGAGTTAGAAAACAAATATATAACGGAATCAGAAAAGAAACACCACTGACAACGTTCAGACAAGAGGCATCGGCTAAAATGAATGAGAAAATACAACGAAATCATGCTTAATCCACTCAACCATTAAATATTTCCACTTATACTGTGCAGGGTTTCAGGGGCCTGGAGCGTATCCTAGTTCACCTGGACAGGTTGCCAGTTTACCACAGGGCTAAACCATACATCACTTTCACATTCACAGCTACGACCAGTTTGCCAGCAATAAAACGCAGCAGTAGTTCATTGTGGAAATTGTCTGCAAACACTTCGCACACAACACACTGACGGGCTGAAGGAAAACTACATATTGTCAGCAATATAGGAGACCATACTTTCACACAGAAGTCAGAGGAACATGTCTCCCCGAAGGAAGAATAAAGTTAGCAACGAAGCAACATGCAGTTGGTTTCTCTGCCCAACATTCAACCAGTTAACAGAAGCCACGAAGAAGGCATGATGTGTTCATACGCTGAAAAGCAAGGACACCTGGCTACAAGCACATCTGGCTACACACTTTAACATGACGAGCACACACAGCTGTATGTAGAGGCCTCAGCTTACAGACATTAAAAAGAGCATGAAGAGAGAGACAAAAGCACAAAATGAATAAATGATCAAACTAATGATTCATGCTATTTTTCTTTCACAATGGACGTTCGCCAGCCGAAAAATAGCACAATCTCCTTTACCAGGTAACTGGGGAACTACGGATTTACCACAGATTTTGTAAAGTCTGACAAAATAGGTCACCAAATGTCAGTAAAAACCACCATCGGCCTAAAAGGATAACCTAGAATTTTCCATTTTTGCAACCTTTCAGGCCCTTTGTGTGCTTTCACAAGGGTTCTTGTTTCAGTTTTCACATAACTCGGATCATGACGCAGCACATCTCCATCAGTACTAACAGGGTAATGACTGTGAGTTGGCTACTGCTGCTGGATGCCTTGCTCAAAGGCTTTTGGGTGGTGACAGCAGGAACCCACATGGGTTTTCTCAGCCAGTCAAAGGATTTCAACTGGTCCTCTGTGATCTCTACATCAGGATTTCTCAGTTTGATACCAAACAGTCTGTCTGATCTTTTTCAAACTGTACGAGAGAGAAGGAAAAAGATCAGAGCTAGTGGAGGCTCGCGGTGCCTGTGCATTACCTGACAACAGAGGTAGATGCTTCGGCCATTTGGTTCAGGCTTTCATTCGGACATCTCACGGTACCGCAAAGGTCTATCGTTTCAGCACCACAGAAGGAACTGAACCAGGTCCGCTTTAATAAGGAGATTAAATGATGTCTCTCATGATGCTCTGAAAAAGAAAGAGAGAGAGAGAGTTACGTTTCTTTTCAACAATGAGTTTTTAATATTTTAATACTACACTGTGTAGCGATATCTTACCATTGCTTTGGTGCACAACCTGCTTTGGGAAGACTGCATGTGATTAGCCACTGCAATAAAGCAAACTTGAATTTGAGCTCCTGGTTTATTATTAACATCTCCTGTTCCTATTTTCCGTCTCTCTCTCTCTCTGCAGGCCTACCACAACGTGTCCCGCATCGTTGCTGCCAACCAGAAAGCCAACAACCTCATGAAGCGATAGAAGGAGCGCTCCTCTTTTTCACTCTTTTTCTACTACTTCGTCCTACTTGCAATTACTATGCTTTTGCATGTTGTGCCAAAGTGCTGCCGCTCTTATTCTCTGCTTTACGTAAAGGTCACTTTTTAAGTAGTGTTTTTATCCACAATTTTCAGTAGTGAGGTTATAGTGACCTATGAGGTGTTCATTATCTCTTATCTTGTGTTATAGTATTCCTGTTTAATCTCATGATATTCTCATTAGTTTTGCTGCGATACTGTTATGACATAACCCTTTTTGAAATGTGTCATAGGATTATTATGACTATGTTTCTGTGGCGATTTCACAGCAAGGCCTTTGTCACTTTGCATTTCTCGTACTTCCCCTCGAGGTGGCCTGTGCGGCCGCTCAGCAGAGAGTTAGGTCATAGGAAGCTTTAATGATCCCTGTGGGGAATCTGGGTCTGTGCAGCAGCAGCAGCATCACCAGCAGCAGCAGCAGAGAGCAGAATCAGACAACACCAAATATATGAATCAAGGAATCATTTCCCAAAAGGTGAACATGTGGAGAACAACACAGCGAAAAGCGTCACCGTGGGCCGGGGCGCGCATCTTAAGCCAAAAACTGGCCTTTTTCTTCTACCGGACAGATAATATAAAAAAACAAAAACAAAGAATAACTCTGTGTGTGCAAGAATATATGTACAAATTTCTGAAAACATACACAACTGTCAGCAACCAGTTTGTTTCCCCAATGTAAACATGATTGTGTAACACACACCCCTCCCCCCTTCCTCTAGTCTGAAATGTCCCACAGAGGGTGAAACACGTGCGTGATGGCGCCCCCTGCAGGCGCAGCCGGGTATTGCCCAGAGGAAGGAAACACGCATTTGTCCCCAGAGGTGGATCTCTGGCGACACCAAGCGGACACACGTGGAACCTGCGCTCTCTGGCCTCTCCATCTTCTTTCTTCTCCACGTTGATGTAAAATGGTGGTGAAATGACGATGAATTGGTGTCGTTTTTCTCATCTTATTCCATCATATGAAGGGGAATCTGATCTCATCAAGGTCCATTTCTTTCTGACACTGTAAAAACTCATATGAATCACAGCATTTGTTGAACATCAAATGCAATTATGCTGTACTTTTTTTTCGTTTTGCGTTTGTCATAATAGCCAATTACATCATTTCTTTGGTTCACATCGTTTCATTAGCTGCCGTGGGTGTGTCGGTTCTCCAGGCATCACTGATGTCCACAGACAGCCGGTCTCGACCTTTATTATGCTGGAATTCAGATCCTGTGGTTTGTGTTTAATGGTGTGGTTATTAGTAACGTGTTAGCACATTAAGCTGGTGACCTTTGCTCACCTGAACAGGCCTCCGTGCCCGTCACTGACGGGACAAGGCGGCGCAGCTGGGGAGCATGCATACTGCTGTTTGTTGTGATGAAATGCTAAAATATGAACGTTATGAATAAAAACAAATGTGCACAGAAATGTGGCGTGCATGGCTTTGGACTAATTATGTGTGTGTGTGTGTGGGGGTGGGTTTAATCATCGGTCTTTCCTCGCGGAATACCAAGAACACGTGTAAATTGTGCAGAAGTCGTGCGTTTCTGCGGCAGCTGGGGGCGCGCAGCGGGCTGGAAGCGTTGCGCGTTCAAGGGAGCAAAACAAAAAAAAGCGGAGTCTGCGCAGTGCCGTTGTTCTCGTCACTCCGAAGTTTCGGGAGAACCGCGGAGGAAGGAGGGGAGGGAGAGAAGACAGCAGCGCCATTTTCCCTGGTAATTATTCTCCACATATTCGGCGTTTGACACCGCACGTCGCTGTTAATTCGCCATAAAAGACCGCGCGCGTGCCGATTTCGCGTAGGACGGCGCGTAAAGCCACGATGCGAGAAAGAGCGCAGCGTTCCGCGCCGGACCCGGCAGGTATTTCGTCCCCTGCCTCGGCCGCCGAGGGTCGCGCAGCGGACCGGCGCACCAACGCAACACGCTGCGCGGTGGCGCCGCCGCGTTTTCCGTCCGCGATGGATCCACGTGTCGGTACCGAAATTCGCAGTCGGTCGGCGTTAACGTGTCGGAGCGGCTCCCCGCGCGAGGCGAGCGGCGGCGGCGGCGGCAGACCGGGGGGGGGGGGGCACGAGCTCAACAAAGACTCGAGGAGATCGCACCTCATTGGCTCAGACGGACCACGTGGCCGGAGGAAACGCCACGTTAATTTATACCGTTTGACGTTAAGAAGTTGTTGACGTGTTGACAAGTAAATACCGTCAACACGTCACTGGCCTGGTGTGGTTAAACACTTTCATGGAAACAGCCAGAGACAAACCAAACGCACCAAAGAGAGGAACAAAATACAACTAAGTTACATTAATTTGAAAACCTTGACTAGTCTAACATTGTCTCAGCAGTTTGGAGTTTATGGTGTTTGTTCCTGTTGTAAATATTTTAGGGTATGTGTTACAGAATGATATATATACTAGGGCTTTTGTGGGGGGGGGGGGGTGATTTTTTTTGAATAAAGTATTAACTTTAAAAAGCAGATACGGACACCTATTCACAGCACAACAAACCATTACTCATCCTTTGGTGCAATTCTTTACCAAGGCATTTTTATTTCCAAATCCAACCAGAAGGGGTCAGTGAAGGGACTAAAGCTAAAGAAAAACAAGGTGTTCGTGGTGTACGCCCGTGAAAACAACTCCAGCAAACAACTCTCAAGCTTATTGCTCATATTTGTATTCTTACTTCTATTTCTTTGTTGTTTTCTAATATCACTGTCTGTGTTGTTCTTTGTAGATTTTGTACTACAGCCACAGTCAAAGTTTCTTCACCATTTGGAAGCCAGTTCTTATAAAACTCAGGTGTTGAGACTCGGGACGTAGGTGGCACTGCTTCTAGTGGACAGCTGTGACTCAGCTGAAAAGATACAGGGCAGCAAATCTGTGTAATCTACATCCGTATAACCCATTTCTACCTTAAGTTATCATGGACTGAGTATAGGAGCCATCACGGGTAGATATAGAAGTGTCTCAATTAATTTGTTTTACCAAGTCTGGAGATGCATTTTTAAGTACATCACTCTGTGATACAGTTAAATCATGAGCTGCAGGTACAGTTAAAGTGTGGTTGAACAATTGCACCTGCTACCCGCTTTTACCGTCATTTTTGTTATCGAAAAGCAATCTTGGCTTTATGAAACATGCATTTATTTACATGGATACTGTTTTATACTGCCACCAAGTGTCGGACAGGATGATCCACATGGCAGAAAAGGAAGGAAAGACATTTCCTGTGCTTAGATGGAGCCGTTAACGCCACTGGTAGTCAGAAAAATAGTCCAATCAGGATGAATAATTAAGTAAATAATACATTATGTGCATTTATTTACATGTATTCATTTGGCAGACACTTTTTTCCAAAGCAATATTAATATGTCTCTTTCCTCCCTGTCTCCTTGATCTTTCGCTCTCTGTCTCTCTCCTTTTCTGCAGGCCCCTTGCAGTCCGGACTAGCAGGTGGATCAGGACCAGACAGCCCCGGAGGGCGGTGGAACTGGACTGTGTATCAAACTGAGTTGTAGTGGGCCGTCAGAAGAAGTTGACGAGGTGGAGGCGGAGCCATGTCGACCCCGTGGCGTGACGATGAGGAAGAGTTCAGGGTGGGAGGAGTGAAGGGGGGACTGAAATCCAAACCGAGGTTCTCCTTCACTGAGGTCAAACTGCTGCTGGAGGCGGTGAAGAGGAACAGATACATCATCCTCAGTGAGTAGGAAGGACTGTGCGTGTGTTGGCTTTTGGAAGGAGATCATCTTTGGGGTGGATCTTGTCCAAAGCCTGTAGGAAGTGGTGTCATTCCACCGTCTACTGAGAAGTTATCAAGCTCATTGTCGTCCGTGGTGACACGGATTTGGTTCAGATATTAGAGTTGTGAAGTGGTAGGGGCCGTTGGCTCTGGAAGTGTTTTTCCCATTCTGTATTCCTATTTCAGTTGTTTCTTTAAACCATGTCCTCAATGTTGCTCAACACAGAATCACATTATTGTACAACATGTACAACATACGCGTCGTCGATTTCGTCCTCTGCTCGGAGGGTAACGAGCTCCTGGACCTCGTCGTCTCCCCAATTCGCAGACATTTTCAGTTGCTGTAGGTTAGCTGCTAACTTCTTCTTCTTCTTCGAGTTAGCTGCTAACTGCTGCTAGCTGCTTTTTAAATCCCCTGGTGGTGGGTCGCACGGTGAGGCGGAATAACACCTCAATGTTCCTGCCTTGAACAGGCTGTGTAAAAAGGGCTATGGTTTGTCCATCAGTTTGGCATGGCGGACGGTTTAAATACAACACAGTAGAAGAGCTTCAGCCACTGTTGCTATGGGAATAAGCCAATGTGTCATCAGCAAATGAGCTGGTACTAATAATAGATGTTGGCAGTTTGGGTTTCCCTGTAGATTGTGTGCTCTCAAAACTGCATGTAAAGATTTTTACCAGCAGAGGGAGAGCATGAGCCAGATTAACTATGTGGTTATGAATTGTTATGGTTCTCACGCCAACCAAGCCTCACATGATATATCATCGTCCCTGCAGGGAAGTTCAACCAAGGCGTGTCGGCTGAAACCAAGAAACAGACGTGGGCTGAAATCACCAATCAGATCAACGGTCTGGGAGAGAATCACAGAGAGGTTTGTTGTTGTCATGTTAGTGGTAATGGCTGTGAATTTATAGGCTTTGACTATGTAAATTTGAGGTATACTCTCACATCATTTAGTTTTAGTTATAGATGGAAAATGTACATTTAATGCGTTTCTAAATCATTATAAAAATCATCATAGCAAATGACAATTTAAGCCTTTTTATATAGATTACTTCCAACCCCTTAAAACAAAGATTTGTCCACTCGAACCTCTTGCACAACTTGCATTTGTCAGCGGTTTGTGACCAGTTCAACCTCAGATTTTTTCTATCTGTATATTATTTCAGATTATTTATAATAATTTATAGAGCCCTTTCAAGGTAAAATTGTCCATTAATTCACAAGAGAAACAGCCAAAATTAGAGAAAATTGTGTTTAAAAACGATTTTAAGATGTAGGAGAAGTATGTTTGTCTCTTTTCTATCCTGTTAACCATCTCGTAACCCCTCAGATTTATCTTGCGGATCCTTTTAGAGAGTCCCAAAGGATGAAGGATTAGCACTTCTAGTGGTATTACTTTTTAGAAAGCTTGAAAAGGGTGAAAAATACTTGTCACATTTGTCAGAGGTCTTCAAATTGTTTGTTTTGTCTGACCAACAGCCCAAAACCCAAAGATACTCAATTTACTATGATACGACAGACTAATCCACTAATTGTTTCAGCACTAGTTTGAAGCATCAGTAGAGGCTGCAGTAGTGGCTGATGCCTGCATGAAAAGGAAGTATACCATCACAACTGACTTTTAAAAGGAGGTGTAATTTTCTCACAGGTGCGTCAGATCATGAAGAAATGGGCCGACCTCAAATGTGATGGAAAGCGGCGCGTCATTGCCCTCCGGGGCCCCAACGGCAGCAACCTGAGGAAGAAGAACTTGGGCCCTGTGGAGAGGATGGTCCATAAGATACTAATGATGAGTCCTAGAGGAGGTGAGGAGAAGCAAGCGAAAAGAGCGAGTCCATCAAATCTGGTTTTACCAGCTGAAAGTAAATGTATGGTAGGGCCTTTGTTCTGAGAGCCTTAATGCATAGCAGAATGAAGCAGAAGACAGATTTTCCCCCTGAAATCGTACTGCGACATTCCTAAATAACACAGCTGTGGTGTGAAACAAAACTGAACTTCTTAATTAACCAGTTTTCATTTATTGGTTCTCAGATGGTGACAGCGATCTGGACTTGGGCGAAGATGATGATTTTTCAAAGGTTTACAGTAAAGGCCCACCCTCCAACCCCACACCCTACTCCTACCTCAACTTGACAGACAGTTCCCACTCTTTACCTGGGGGGGCCTCCTTAGACCTGTCTCCTCTCTCGTCGCCAGAGAAGGAACTTGGTGGTAAGTAGAGCTGGATTCTAAGAAATGCAGTGAGTCTGCACCAGTTACAGGGCAGGAAATTCACTTGGGTACATTATCGTGTACACTCAGTTTCTCTATATACTGTTTTTTTATATTGACGATGACGTATGATTGTACAAGCAGGGGCTATAAGACACAGACGGACTCTGATGTCACGGTTTACTCGTCATTTACAAACCATCAGAGTGTCATAAAGACCTCAGTGATGGCAGTGGGAATAAACACATTTGCTCACAGTGGCAATGTTTATGCATGTTGAGTTTCTTTGCTACTATATTGCCTCCTCTTTAAAGTTTGAGGTTGAGAGGTATTCTTAGACATTTTGGCATTGCAAAATTTCCAACTGCTGCTGCTGAGCCCTCCATGGTGATATGATGTTGCCATGTTTTGCAGGCGATCCCTTCCATTCGTCCTCTGACTTTGACTTAGACCTGGCTGACGATGGAGGTAAGAACGTAGTTTTATACAGCTGGTGTTTTCAGCCAAGCAGCCTGAGGTTAAATGGCATGTCATTATCCAAAATGTCCATTTGAATTCATATGAAACAAGCATGTGAGATGGGTTTGTTGGTGCCAGGAGATTTTAGTGTCTACAGCGTCAGCGCTGTAAACAAGAAAGCCAAGAGACCAATAGATGGTTTAGGAAAAGCTGATGTTTTAGCCGTTTAAAGCGGTGACATTAACACTTGGAGATTTGTAAAGTGTCTAGAACAAGTTATGTTTTTCTTCTCTGTGCTTCAGTTTGTGAGACAGCAGAGAAAAGCTTCTCGTGATGGGAGTTTAGCGTTGACTGTTTGTCTCTGTGTGATCTACCAGAACGCACCATGGATTTTGACGAAAATGACGACTCCATGTTCTCCTCCTACCCGCCCCCTCTTCCCCCGCCCTCCTCCACCTCCCTGGACCCCCTGCCCGACAACGCCCTGCTGAGGATCAAGCCAGTCCACACCTACTCCCGAAACAACAGTCAGAGCCAGAACCAGAACCACAACCACGTCCAGAACCACACTTCCTCCGGACCTCCACCTGGATCATCTTCTGTGGCCTCCACCTCCTCTGTTTTCCCTTCAGCGTCAGATTCAGACACCGCCTTGTCCTCTGCTGCGCCTCCCCCATCACAGTCCCCCACAAGCTCCAACATGACTGCCCCCTCCCTCCCTGCTTCCACCTCATTCGCTCCCCTTCCTCCTCCTGCCCCCTCCTCTACATCTGTTGCAGCCAGTGTCTCTACCTCTCACCCTGCACCCTCCTCTTCCTCCATCCCACAACCTCCTGCTCCTGCCTCCTCTGTTGCTGTATCCTCCTCCTCTGTTGCTCCGAACGCACCCTCCGCTCCCTCCTCTTCTGTCCCCTCTTCCAACTCTCATCAACCTTCTCCCTCCTCCTCCTCAGTCCTCCCACCCAATCATCCCTCCACCTCAGGCTCAAACCCGTTTGACCCTCTCCCGGCTGGAGCATCCTCCCGCAGAGGCGCCGACCATGTGGCCCAGATGGCCTCTCAGAGCCTCCAGCAGCAGCGGGCCAGCAGGATGCTCCTGACGTCGGTGTCTCAGTCTCTGGAGATGTTGGCTCAGTCTGTCCAGCTGCTGGTGGAGAGCCAGCAGGAGTTTGTGCAGGAGTCTCTGCTGCTGCAGCGGGAGACGGTGGACATCCTGAGGGACTTCTCCAACACAGCGCTGACTATGCTGAGAGACAAAGCCAATAGTGGACAACTGGCAACACACCATCATCCCACTACACACTTTTGAAAATGGAACAAACTAGGTTTCCACAGGCAGGATGGGAAGTGACCACGAGCCAAGGGCAGGTCAATGTTGGCAGCGGGGGTAGATTACAGGCAATCTGCCCCCGCGTGGACTCCTGATTCATATGTTTTGTCTTGTTGGGATAAATCACAAAAGAGATGGGTCATATTTGACTTTGACGTCAGAAAAGTTGCCTTCCTTTCCTGAAAATGCAACAAAATGTTTGCCCAAAGGCACACTGGTGGCACACTCACATGCAGTTTCAGGCCACGATATCATAGGCTGTGCCTGTTTTTTCTTCTGTATTTACTGCTTGTTTGTGGCAGGCTCTTGTGTTTTCCACACACTAACTGGCATTTTAAAGGAAGTGTTTTGAGCTTACCTTACAAAGACTGCCTGGATTGTGCTGATAGATATGTGGAGAGAAAAACACAGATGAAGATACACTAGACAACGCAAGGACAGAGTTGATGCATTTACTTCTTGAGTGCACTGGGACACTTGGTTTGACTGGTCAAAGAAACTGTGACATGTCAGTAGAATATATAAAAGTACTAACCCTGCATTTGAGCTCCGGAGCCATCTCTGCATCAGAGTGGGAGCATCCCCCCGGCCACCATCTTCATGTTAAACTTGATCTGCGTCGGCTCGGCTCAAACTGGCTCCACAGTCACACTGTCCTTTCCAGCTGTCTGGAGTGACACCTGGTCTGGTGTTTTGCTCAAGGGTAGCGTGGCAGAAAGCCCATGTGGTCCTTATCGCTGACCTCATCACAACCTCATCCTGTCTGTGTGAGGCGGTACATGTCTGTGATGCAAACAACTTTTACACAAATTACAATAACGATATATTTTTAAGTGACATGTTTTGTTGAGGTTACTGCTCGTGATGAAAAAGTTAGCTTCTGTAATTTCCAAACGGTTTGTCTAAGCCATCTTTCAAAACTAAGGACAAATAATTCTGTCTTGTTTATCTGTGCAATCTCGTGATCTGCTTCCAAAAAGCCTTCATGTTCGGGCTCAGACTGCCTCAGTTACATGGATTCTATGAGACCAGAGGCTTTGCTTTTATTTAATTTAGTTTTCTGTCCCAAAACAGTTTAATTGAAGGGTCCTAAAAGGTCTCAGATTATTTTAACACCTGCCTAACTCACTGTGAGGTAGTCTGGGTCTGCTGATTTAGCTAAAATCACAATGAATGGGCGTTATCTTTTAATCAGAGGTGTCATGATCCCGATCAGGAAGGGGTTTCTGTTCTGGTCAGACCAGCTGTTACACAAAGTTGATGTCAAACTGCTGATACATTGCCACTTTTGGTTCAGAGTTCCCTTAAGTTCTGCTGGCATTGTGCTAAAGTATTTGATTCCTGTATAATGCAGAGAAACCCTGAATCAACTTATTGTTTGTTTTTTTATTTACCGAACTGTCGAATATCTGCACAGAAGTCTAATTCGCTGTTGCTGGTCAATGAAATGTGTTCAGAATTCACTTCGTTTAACTTTATATTGTGTTCTGTGGTTTGATTGTCTGGTGATCTCACAATGCAAAGTGAACAAAAACTAGTGAACAAGTCATGGTAATAAACAAGTGCAAACGACCATCTTGCATTGGGGCCCAGATGTAATTTGTGTGACAGCACAAGTGTAACTAAAAACAGAGTGGTGACCTTAATAGTGCCCAATATTGAGATTTTGTCAAGCAAGTTACTAAAAGTCTTCCTCATAAAATCCCAAATGTACTGATTTAAAAATATATATATATATTGTTAGCAGTTTAAAAGTTGAGCCTCTGTCTACGAGAAACTGAGAAACGGTTCAGTTCACGTTGATATTTCAGATGTTCTGCTGCCCACATTAGACATGAAGATGATGAAACTAAATGAAACTCCTCTTCTTTGGCCTCCCCCGTGCTGCCCAGCTCAGCATTGTATTCTAAATCTGCTAATCTACATCAGTGTCCTCACTTGTAGTTGGCTCTCTGTCTGACTGACTGACCACATGACATGTTAACTGTCTGCTGTAACATCGAGCTGTGTGATGTTTCCTACAACCAAACCCTGAGAATAAAAATTTTATTATCAAAAGAAGACAAATCTGTTGGAGTATTTTCTGAATGTTGGACAGTTTTGTGGAAATGCAACAAAGGCAGTGGCGAGTTAAAGAATCACATAACAAGACCAAAACCAACATTGAATGTATTCTTCTAACAAGTACTGTGTATCAAAGCCTGATATATCTTCTTCCTCTGTGCCATAGAGCTCCATTGTTGTCCAAAAACTAAGAACACATCAATCAGGGTTCGCACAAAGTCTTGAAAGTTTGGAACATGCTTAATTTTAACCGTCATGTTTTCAAGGTTAGGAATATGCTTTAATTCGAAAATACTCCTTGAAAAATGCTTGATTTTCAACGTAATCTGGTATTTCATCATTGTCACAGTCACTCATGTAAACCAAAAATCTTTTAATATTTCAAATGAAACGATTCCCTCATATTTGTTGTCTCCTGGAATTTTTAGTTTAATTGGACTCAATCCCACACACACTGTCCTGCTGCCCCAAATAGTCACTAGAGCAACAAATGTGGATTCATCTGCCGCTGAAAATAGTCCCCAACAAATGCACTATTTCCTCGTTTGTTTGATAACAACTACAGTGAGCCTATTTAAAAATGAAATGAGCTGTTCTTTGCAGATTCATGTCTTCAGTAGGAACCAATGGGCTTGGAGCTGAGAGCCACAGACAGGAAGTCAAAGTATTGAGAGACTTAAACATGGGATTTGTTGACTGATAATAACAATAAAAGGATGAATCTTTGAGTTCCCAGGCAGCATGTCAGATCACTTTACTATTTCTCTGCACATGACACAAACTCAGATTATATCAGTTTCATCTGGGTTGACCTGGACTGTAATGGGACTGTGGAGAATGGGAAGTTGAGGATGTATTGTTCTGTAGTAGTTCTTATAATAGTTGCATAAGAACTGTATTACCTGATTCCCACTGTTCTATGGATATTTAGTCCAATGCGCCACCTACTGGTTGGCTGAATTAATACCCTGGTAGGCAGCAGAGAACACATGTGGTGCTGTGTGTTCTTCACATTTTTTTGTTTGTTCTTTGGCTTCTATGTAGAAACCATCCATTTCTTCCCTAAACCACACTCCTGAAGAGACTACCATGCTATGCTTATATGCTAATTATCATGCTATTTGGCTGATGTTAGTTAACCCCCTTTGTCTTTGTTCATGTGCATGCATTTAACTTATAGTATAGTACTATAGTAATATAGTACAGTGTCATTTGAGTCATGCTTTTGTCCACAGTTTTAGGTTGGCTCAAACATGTCAATTTAATATATACTGCCTTTTGATTCAATGCACAGTGCTTTTACAGTTTGGTGTGCCAGATTTTGAGAAACAGGAGCCACTGCACTTTCTTTTTGATATTGTATTGATTTTTTAAAATTTATTTCATCAACCTGCTGAATGCTGCTAGATAAAAAAGATTCTTATTGAACTGCTGAAAAATTGTACTCAACAGCACCATCTGCTGGCTGCAGAGACATGTTAGATGTACTGATGTATAATAATTATACAACTACAACTGAATTGTAGATCTTACAGAGCTAAAACGGTTTTCTAGACGTATACAGCAGCAACAAGACTTCACCTGCAGTGTTTCCTGATCTTATTTTTTCCACCAGTTTCTTTCTGCACTGTTGTCCTTGGTCACTGCTAACTCCCCTGTGTAGGGCAGCAGATATGTGTTACCCCTCAAGGTTACAGTGAATTAAACATGAGGATTTTGTTGGAAGCTGTGCATGTAACCATACTTTGGAGAAAATAAAAAAAAGGTGGAACTTGCTGAACATATGGGTGGACAGTGGAGAAGTTTCTATATATGATTTGATGATTTTTCCACTGGTCACATGGATTTCACATCCATTGTAACTGACTGAACTGAACTTAACTACAGCTGCCCTGCGCCATTAATGAAATTAATGAAAAAATACTGTGTAGCTTTCAAGTCTACAGGCGGTGAGTGTTTGATATACAGAAGATGAAGATTTTGGGTGGAGTTTCACTCATCTCGTGAGACAACACTTTTAAATGGGCTTAAGTTATAATTTGAATATTTTCCCCTTCAGGCTCCCCAAATGGCAGAAACACCTTCACACTTTTACTAGAGCACAGCCCAGTTCCAGTCAGTAAATGGTACTGCAGTACCTGAAATGTACCTAATGAAAATGTAACATTGTTTTGATGTTAACAGCGTGAGGGTACAGGATGTCACTATATGGTTATCACTGGCAGCTTCCTGTTAGCAAATCCTGCCCAAAAGTTTGCGTGAAGAGAGAAACCACACGAAGCCTGATGAGGAGATTAAAAGATGGAGAGGAAACTGCACAACTGGCCAGCAGAGGAGAGCTGATGAAGACACATAAGATCAAGAGACAGTATGTGAGGAAGATACAGTGACAGACTGGTATTGACAACGCACCAACTGGACATGGATCACATACTGGTGGTGTTCATGTTGCTCTGGAGCTCAGGTAGGACTTCACTCTCTTTAACCCCACTGACTGCTGCCCAGACTGACCCACTGACAGACAAACAAACTTAATTTAAACCAGTATTTTAAACTATAGTCAAGCAAAATCCAAAGGTTTCCAAAAATATAAGAAATTTGGGGAAGTGAGTATAAAATGATGAAGAAGAAATCTAGTTTTTACCGTGTACTGACTGCAGACTTGTAGCAGGAAAAGTAGGACTAATCCCTTAAGGACCCTGCTCCATTTAGGTTCCAGCAGTGAGTCGGCATGTTCAGCAGAGACCTGGCACTACGCACACATTATTAATGTTTCCAGACATAGACACACTTGAGTAACCTTAAACTACCAAGAATGCTACAGGACAAAAAACACCAAACTGACAAAAGCAATCGCTGTAGAGGAAATCAAACAAATAATACATGGACTGAAAGCAGGGAAAGGCTTCTGGCAGACAATATTAGGCGAACAATACATTTTATTGATTATGCACAAAAGCAAAATGAAGACCTCATTAGATGCAGAGAAGACCTTTGATTTAGTGAGTTGGCTGTTGATGTTTGACATCTTTAACAATTTTGGCTTGGACAATCCACCAAAACTAAATGTATTGCTATCAACAAAGGAAAACATTTTGGATATGGAAAAATTAACCTTTACAATCAGGGATCAGAGAAAAAATGGAATAAGATGTACTGCAATCATAGACTCCGTAAAATAACTTGTTCACACCTCGTAGTTATTTTCTGTTATTTATTAATTTAATTTAACATATAAAAAGTACAAAAAATGTGAAATGGATCTTATCATTAATCTTATTTAAATGTTGTTTGTAATGTGTTGTTTGATGACGTTGATGAAAGTTAGAAGAGGTCAAAATCTTAATCCAAAAATCAAAAGTGATGATTGGCCAATAAGTCCTCCCTTTGAA
Source organism: Macquaria australasica (assembly GCA_005408345.1). NCBI lineage: Eukaryota > Metazoa > Chordata > Actinopteri > Centrarchiformes > Percichthyidae > Macquaria > Macquaria australasica. The sequence continues at coordinate 110,583 of SEMN01000413.1, forward strand.
GGTCGAAACTCAAATTGGTCCTCACAAAAATAGAAAAACACACTTTTTTCTTACTCATGAAGACATTGTTTTGGCTTACTATGACCTTAATCATAACTGCATGCTAAACCTTAAACCTTAAAACAAAGACGTAACTTTGAGGAGGTGAGTCCCCACAAGGTCACTATGTAACCCTACTTTTGTCCCCAGAACTTGTGTAAACACACACACACACATATTAGTTTGGTATCGCCCCCTAGTTTGTTTACTTGCTGTTGACATGTCAAAGCCCGAAACATTTACTCATGATTGAATTAATTGTGTAAGCAGTATTTAGGATTGAATTTTTACATCATATGTGTGAAAGTAAGTTTAAAATACTTACATAATTATAACCTTCATCACCTGAAAAAGATAGAAAGTGCTATTTAGTCCCTTATATTATAAGATTAAGAACAACATATTTCACTTCTTCATTTCTGTATCTATTTTACTATAATAAATAATAATAAAATAATGAAACAGTAAAGCATTTAATTTCTTTTGACCCCGTTAACATATTTAAAAAATATTTATTAAAATGATATAAGAATAACTGAATAAATTGTTTAGGGGGAATAAACATGGAACTCATTTAATGATTTATTATTAACCATTATTTTATTATTCATAACAGGTGATCTATAGAAAACCTGGGTTAATAACTGTTGTGTTTGATTTAATGAGTTAGTCATGTTGGGACAATAACTGTTTCAATGTAGCCTCCATATGACATGTGAGTGTGTATTAAGCAGGGGCGTATTTAGTGATTTGGGAGCCGTAGGCAAACTCCTACATGGGGCCTCTGTGTTGAGAATGTTGGTATTGGCAGTGGGCGAAGAAGTACTCAGACCTTTTATTCAAGTAAAACTACTAATACCACACTGCCAAAAATACTCAGTTCAAAATGTTACTTTTTTTAGTATTATCAACATAGTGCACTTACATTTACTTAAAGTTTTTTCAAGGTGGAGCTCTACTACTTAATATGCTACTGGATATTTTTTTTGTTTGTTGATCATATGTTTTGTGGGTAAACTCTGAATTGCTAAAGTAACCAGTAACAAGCTGTCAAATAAACTTAGTAAAATAACAAGTACAATGTTTGAAATAGAAGGGACTGAAGCAATCCCTCCTAGTAGAAGTGGAGTAGAAGTATATAGTTAAGCATAAAATGGATATTTTCAAGCAAAGTTCAAGTACCTCATAGCTCTAATTAAGCAGTTTACTTTGGCAAATGTACTTGGTTACTTTCCACCACCATTAAAGAGGTTACTGATTGCCATGAATGCAATGCAATAGTTTTCCTCTGCTTTGCAAATTAAAATTTAATCCTTTGACTTGTAATGGAGTATTTTTTGCAGTATTGCTACTTTAAGGATCTGAATACTTCTTCCACACTGGGACATTCTCTTCCCTTCTCTAACTCTCTATGTGTTGGGTCAGACTGAAGTTTGAACCATGAGTTTGTGAGCCCTCGATCTGCAACTTTTCTGCCTAACCTGTCCAGAGCAGGACAAATCATAATGAATATTTAAATTACTTTTGTATGATTCTCCCCAGGTCTCCAGAGAGAGGAACATGATACTCCCAAAGGTAAACAGAGAAAATAGATATAAATGAAGATTTACACAAGATAATATTTAACCAATTACACTCTTACCTGTGTTCAGAGATCGATGATTTCCGTTTCGTGGGAGGATCCAGCCGCTGTTCTGGTTTGGTACAGGTGAAGCGCCAGGGAGTTTGGGAAAATGTGGATGACAGTAACTGGGACCTGAAGTTAGCAGATATAGTTTGTAGACATCTGGACTGTGGGTCTGTGGTTCAGGCTGCCTCAAGAGAACATCAGTATTCATCTTCATGGAGCATCACATCTCCCTGTCTTGATTCTGAATCTAGACTGAGGAAATGTTTAACAAAAAGGGCCACAATTCCTCAAACCAATTTGGAGATCATCTGCTCAGGTAACGCCATCAGTAGCCAAAAAACAAAAATACAAATCCTCAGCAAGCTCAAAGCCTGATAGGATTCAATTTTAATGGCTGACAGGATTTGCTGTTACAATCCATGTTATTTTAGGAATCTTGCCAGTAAAGCCAGCCGCTGATTTTAGTTTATTGTGCAATTTCTGGGCACCATAGTATATTTTTTTACATCTGGCATGATTGTTAGTCACAATTTTTATAATTTAATTTTACAATTTATAAGTTATAATTTAACAAGTTACAAAAAATGTCGGAACACACAGTGGTCAAAAACATGCACAGACAAACAAGGACTGACTGTAGGACCACTTCATTGTATCGTAATGTGTCAGTGTTATTTTGCCATGCGCTATAAACTGAATTTTCAAATTCAAACTCTCTGTCAGCAGGTCTTCCTGTGTCTTTCTTTCTCACTCTGCCTCTCTCTCTCTTCCTCTTCAGACTCTGTCAGGCTGGTTAATGGGACTAGTCTGTGTTCAGGCAGACTGGAGGTGAAGTCTAACCAGTCGTGGTCATCAGTTTGTGAAGATAGCTTTAATCAGCAGGATGCAGAGGTGGTCTGTAGGGAGCTTGGCTGTGGAGCTTCTTCAGTCCTCCAGGGGATGCTGTATGGACAAATGGACGTGCCAACGTGGACCAAAGAGTTTCGGTGTGAAGGAAATGAGTCTGCTCTCCTGGATTGTCAGATTGACAGCTCAGGCTCAGCTAGAAACACCTGCTCATCTGGCAAAGCTGTTGGACTCACCTGCTCAGGTAGAAGTGGAGATTTGATTTGAGTTTCTACTTTAATACATGTGACTTCATCTAGTTTTTACCACTTACTCTTGTCTGCTTAGAGCCCGATAATGTCCGGTTGGTGGGAGGATCCAGTCGCTGTGCTGGTGAACTGGAGGTGAAACAACAGGGAGTGTGGACAGAAGTGGATGACCAAATGTCTGAGTGGAATCTAAAGACAGCAGACGTAATGTGCAGACACCTGGACTGCGGCTCTGCTGTTTTGACGGAGCAGAAAATGGATGACGTTTACAAATATTTATGGCAGATTAGATCAGATTGTCTTCAGTCTAATTCTGCAGTTAGGGAGTGTGTATTTACAAAGTATGGTCTTTCATTATCAAACCTGGAGATCAAGTGTTCAGGTAACACCAGAAAATACATCAGCTACAATGTCAATCTTTACAGTCTTTTTGCTTACATTTACATTTCTTTATTTGGAAGACATTTTTGTCCAAAGCAATGTACAAATGAGGTACCTTAAGTTAATTTAAGATATCCTTTATTGATCCCCGTCGGAAAATTCATTCTCTGCATTTAACCCATCCTAAGTGTTAGGAGCAGTGGACAGCCACTGTGCAGCGCCCGGGGACCAACTCCAATTCTAAGCCACAGCAGCTCAAGGAGAAGTCATCAAGAACAAGTTCTGTTAAGCTCAGTTTTACATTCCACCTGACACAAGTGCCACATTGTGGCAGGTGCAACCCTACGCTAATCACTGCAACACCTGATCTGGTGTGAACTCAGTCACGTAAAACCTGATATTTATGATGTTATACAGTGATGCTAATGTTGAGCTGAACAGAAGGCCTGGCTGGCATCACCAAGAGTTCAGTTTTAGGAGATTGAGTTGAAGTTGGCAGTCCATCATCCATTTTGAGATATAGGTGAGATGGGTGGTGGGAAGCACAGATATAGCGGGGGAATCATCAGCATAGCAGTGGTAAGAGAAACTATGTGAGCATTTGTCTGTCACTTACAGACACTGGTTTATATTGGACTGAAGAGTGCAGTTATCCAGCTCAATGGCAGGGTGAAGAACTGGGCATGTTGCTGGAGGTTCAACACATCACGCCCCTCATGAACTATTGACATTCTCCTAACCGTAGCCACCAGTAGGGAGGGAGATGCTGAACCAACCTGCTCCAACAAATCTTTCACAGAAGGAAAACAGCCTTTATTTACATTGGATGAGTCTCTGCATCTCAAGAGCCAACCATGGGAGTAGTCAAACATGGAAGCTGGAAAACTCATGCTGTGTCTCAATTTGGATACTTCCGTTAGTACACTTACATGCAGTATACTGTGTACACTAGGTACTTTCTTGTGTAGTGCGTTAATTTTGACAGGGTAGTGTTGTCTCAAAGCGAACACGGCTGTCGTGCACTTACCGGAAATGATGATCGCAACATTTGACCGCTTCTTCTTCTTCTTCTTCTTTTTAATGGCGAATTGCAATCGTGCGCAACATTATCGCCAACATTTTACTGCGATTGCTGCATGCCACAATATCTGCCAGCTTGTTTGCGCACTTGATTTCAATTCAGTTTGATTAAAAATGAATAAAAATGAACATGCTTTTATTTTTAGCCGTAACAATCACAATGGCAACCGTGACTGCTATTTTCATACATTGGTGGTCCTCCCCTTCCACTATGTAGCCAAGATGGTGACCGTTGAGGGTGAGAAGTGTGCAGCGTTCCACATTCAACTTTCTGACCATTATGAGTACATCATCCGGGTACACTGCATTTTGCCATACTTGTCAGTGTGAACGCACTTAAGCACTCAAAATAGCAAGTGTAAGTATGGAAGTACGCAAATTGAGACACAGCATCAGTCTTTCTGTGCAACCAAGAAATGCCCCTACAACCTTCCTCAATGCAGTAACATAGATTTGTGTTATAAGATGGTATTTTCCTTTCATCCTACACATCCAAAGAGATTTTGTAGATAGACGAGAGATGATGCAATAAAGGTATCTTTTTCTTTTATAATTCAAATTCTATGTCTGTTGCTGTCTTTCTTCAGAATCTGTCAGGCTGGTTAATGGGAATAGTCTGTGTTCAGGCAGACTGAAGGTGAAGTCTAACCAGTCGTGGTCATCAGTGTGTGAAGATGACTTTGACCTGAAGGATGCAGAGGTGGTCTGTAGGGAGCTTGGCTGTGGGGCTCCATCAGTCCTCAAGGGGGCACTGTATGGAGAAGCAGAACCCCCAATTTGGTCCAAAGAGTTCTATTGTGAAAGCAACGAGTCTGCTCTCCTGGACTGTGGAAGCTCAGGCTCAGCTAGAGACACCTGCTCACCTGGCAAATCTGTTGAACTTACCTGCTCAGGTAGAAGAAGAGCTGCAGCTTTGATTTGGCTTAATCTCTACTGTAATGCAAGTTGCTTTACCTACTTACATTCTAATTACTGTCTTGTGTCTGTTCAGAGCCTGATGAGGTCCAGTTGGTTGGAGGAGCCAGCCCCTGTGTCGGCAGACTTGAGATAAAACACAAGGGAGACTGGAGACCAGTGGTTAACGACTACACTAACTGGGACCTGATGTCCGCAGATGTAGTATGTAGGCAGCTGGACTGTGGCTCTGCTCTTTCAACAGAAAGAAGATCTGATTCGTACCACCCAGATGCATGGATGATTGCATCTTCCTGTGGTCCATCTGAGTCTGCGATCAGGGAATGTGCATTAATATGGACCGAGTCTTCTCATAATAGTCTGGAAGTCACCTGCTCAGGTAACACTATCAATGGCAACAACTGGGGGGGTAGCTTCAAGCACTGGTGAGACATGAAATAAAATCTAGGAAGTCAAATTACAGTAACAGATCCATTAGTTTGAAGGTTTATCATCCACCAAAACTCTGCACAGCAGATTATAATACTCTAACACAGGATGTTAAAACTCAAGCTGTGTCTTCCCCAGAAAGCAAGCATGGGAAACAGAAGAGTGAATTCTTAGCTACACTTGCTGTTAGCCAGTCCTTTAGTTGAAACCAAGTAACACAAAGCTTACGATTTTGTCGTTTGTCCTTTTGTGTTATTTGAACATCGTTTGGACAATGTGCCCCCAGTCTCTTCACTTCCAATATTTCCTCCAAAGACATTGAAGAAAATGGATGAGAAAGTAAATAATCCACTTCGTTCATGCTAACGCTCATGCTAACGCCCGCCATTGCCACAGTCGCTCACTTCTCCCTCCCCACTCTCGCACAGTACTGTAGCACCTCACTGTACGTACCGTCTGTACATCTGCTGTCATTGGTCAAAAGTCAGTGGCCTGTGGGCTGAATGAATTTAGCCCAAATGCTCAGCAAATCAAGGGGGCGTGTCACGACACCAGGTTGGTAGGAGGAGCCAGTCGCTGTGATGGTACGTTAGAGATGAAACAACACGGAGAGTGGAGACCAGTGGCTTACCAGGTCTTTGAATGGGACCAGAAGTTAGCACCTGTAGTGTGTAGACAGTTGGACTGTGGTACAGCTGTTTCTACAAAAATAAGAGACAGTTCTTCAAATAAACCTGCGTGGCAGATCAGACATTCTTGTGTTCAGTCTGATTCTATACTGCGGGAGTGTTTAGGACTACATGTCTTCCAAAGCTCCATCAACCTGGAGGTGATTTGCTCAGGTAAACCCTGACCAGTGACAGTCACATACTTCATTTTCTCAATGACCGGTTTCTCACTAAGTCCTCTGTATAAGATATGAATGTAAGAGTTCTCCATTTTCAATGGCTCCTGATAATAAATAAATCTTGTCACTTACTGAGGTCACTGTTCACTTTGACAAAACAAATAAAGATGAGGATGGAAGGATTTTATATTCTTAATATGCAGATTAAAGTTTTCATCTCCCACTGTGTTCACAGATTTTCTGACTCAGCCAAACATTTCTGTCTCTACCTACATTGACGGGGTTTCTGAGGCTAAGCAGCAGGGGCTTCAGGTGCTCATGGGCTCCAACTTCACCATCAGCTGCTCCATCGTGCCACCGTATCCAGGAGGCTCCTTCCAGCTTATTTTGACCACCTCAGCTACATCACAGAACTACACCCTGCCAGCTGTCAATCACTCTGCCCATTTCCTGTTCTCTGCTGCAGACCACGCCCACCAAGGGGACTACCGCTGTGTTTATCACATCTATGTTTTCTCCCATAACTTCTCTTCTGAGAGCCTGCCACTCAATCTCACTGTCTCAGGTAACTTCAGCAGGGAAATGTGACACTGACAACGCATGCAGGCTTGAAAGTATTATTTGTCTGAATCAGATAAAAAGTCATGAGGTGCCAACTGTTTATGAGACTGCATAGAATGTCTTCATGATTCCTGCTGCTGTTCAGACTAATCTCATAAATGAATGAATGAATGGATAAAGGACATGCAAACTGTAACGTTCATATAAAGTTCTTGATGAGTGCATTCTCAACAGGATAATACAACACTGAAGGATGAGTACATGTTATTTCAGCTATGATTTTTTATCTTTGCTGCAGTGATGTAGAAGCACGCACAGGATGTGGTCGGCACGCTGCTAATACTGCTCTGTCTTCAAAGGAAACTGCTGCACACGTGCATATATGAACCAATATAATGATTGTGAATCTGTTTCAGCCTCGTTGACAGATCTGATCATCAGATTGGTTGTGGTTGTGCTGATGATGGTGTTCAGTGCTTCCCTGTTCTACTGTTTGGTATGTGTTTACACTTCCTTCCAGTGTCACATAGGACAGGATCCCTCTCTTTCGTGGTAGGCTTTTAATTTGAAACATCTGCAGAAAATGCAGTTTTTCACTGATGATAGCGATTGTGACAGCATTTCTGTCACATTACTGTATTGTTGTTATGATAAAGTTAGCGCTCTGGAAATGTACATTATACTGACTTTAGCATTTGAGCTATAAGAGTACAGATAATTTCAGCTTCCCTTAATGTTTTTATCGGCTTTTATGTGAGAATTTATGGCTGTAGCTAACAGTCACTCATGCTTTGAATTGACGTGCCAAAGCATAGACTGTAATTCGACTGTATTAGACTATTAAGACTAATTATTTAGTTAAAACTGAAACAAGCATGTTGCACCAAACATTTTTGAATTGTACAGAATTGGGGGTTTGAGTACTTAACATATATGTATTTAGTAAAGAGTAGGTATTTTGTGACTTAAAAGACATTTCTGCCATGCCTCTGTAGACCACCAGGGGGCAACTGCCAAGACGAGACGACAACATTGAGCTGGATTACCTTGGTGGTGCTGAAGAGGCAGGAGCCCAGGGACCAGAGGAGGATCCTCAAGGTGCACTTCCAGATGGACTGCTCAGATCTCACACAGCAGTCAAATCAGAGCAGCCTTCTTCTGAATTCAGTATTTAATCTTGTTCTTGTTGTTTGTGTCACAGTCAGGTACTGGGGTCAAAGGAGGTAAAATGTGAATTTCACAAAACAAAAGTTGAGAATATATATATATATACATTTTTGCTTTTCTCACTATATTCTTATATTTTAAATTCCTGCACTGATGTTTCACATTAAAAGCCTGCCAGTGGCTCATAGGACATAATCCCACCTTTTCCCAAACAAAACCTTCATGGATTCTGGAAAGAGACACCAAAGGTGCACATTTTCAGTACCTTTTCATACAGGAGATGTACATAATACCCCTGTTATACTGTTACCCCTGTCCTAAAAGTTATATCTGTGAAACTCCAATGGTAATTGGGAATATGGATGTACAGTACAGACCATTACAGTTACTATTGTAATTGTTATAGAGATGATACAGTGAGGAAAATGTGACATGCTGTGGTATTATACAGTATAATCTGCTGAGTGAATTGTTGTAGTGTAATATAATCTGCAAAACCATGCTTGAAACAGCAAAGAAAAAAAAGTGTGCCTCATTTACTGTAAGAGTAACAAACAAAACAGTTAAAGGTACTATATGTAGCATTTTACATGTATTAATCGATTTGGATTGCCAATATGTGAACAGATTGTAACGTAACTTTAAAAATGAGACCGACTTTCTCAGTTGCCTATAACAGCCCGAGGACTGATTTCTATGTAAAGTACTCGGGATACATTTTCCGGGAAAATCCAAAGGATGTGACGTTTATGCGCACTCCCGAATACCTTGCCTCTCTTCAGCTCTAGTTCAGCTCACCTCCCCTACGCAAACAATGTGCAACACTAACTAACGTTAGCTTAGAAATGGAGTCCACTAACGTCAACAAACGACTGGCATCCACCACAACACATGCTGTGTCTCAATTCAGATACTTCCATTAGTACCCTTATATGCCCCTGCTTTGCCATCTTTGGGTACCTGGCTGGAGTGAGATTTTGATGCCATGGCCCGTGGGCTTAATCATGCATATGCGCACTATATCACGTGCACATATGGACTCAGTTCACCATCAGGGTTTAAAAAGGTGTGCACCTTACACATGTGGCGAGAGTGGGACCTTATATTGTAAGATTTAAGGATATAGCCTGACTACGCCACCCTGGGAAATACTCACAGTTTCACAATATTAGACACACACTAACTGTTCATTCACTAATGAAAGTCAAAGACGTGTTGTTTCCACTGTCAAAACTACACCGTTTTATTGAATGTTCAAGTAGCAAGAACCAGAAATAAACACAAAGAAACAAAAGAACACAAGAACCTAACATACTGCAGACACATAGCCAACACATGAACACACACACACACACACACACACACACACACACACACACACACACACACACACAGGCGTTAGTCATACATACAACTAACGATTGCTTTCTACTAACCAAGTGCAATGCAAAGCGGGGGCGGCCAACTAGCTAACTGTTACTTAAGCTAAGCTAAGGTTAGCCAGCTAGCTGTAACTTAGCTACACGGCATGGATCTTGTGTTGGTTGATTCGTAACGTTAGCTGACAAAGTCATTTGCAAATGGCAAGCTAGTTATTATCATGGAGCCACTGGCCCAAATAAAGGAACATTACAGATAGTAACATTATTCTAAATATGATTGTAAATCACGTCCAATCAGTGTTTTGGCCGATGCCCAGAATGCAACTGGATGCTGACTGCAGCTCACTTAACGGCCACCAGGTGTCACTAATAACAAGGACTCTATAACTGACTAGGGCGAGGGTAAAGTGTTAGCATGCCTTGTTCGTGATGAACAAGTCCTGTCACAGGAAAGAAAGTGTAGCCTGTGTTTTAGGTTACAGTTGGTCACAATCTGTATTCTTTGCACGATGAAAACAAGATGTGAGTAATGGTGACAGAGAAAGCTAATGATAAGTGTTGATGCTTTTACTGTCTGTGTTCTGTGACATTTGCTTAAATTAATTGTCAGACATCATTTTAAAACTCCTGAGTTTTCAGAGAAAGTCATGAATCATTAATCAAATAATCAGTAAATAGTTTGGAGGTGATGAGAGGAACTAAATCCAAATTACAAACATCATGTGTTGTTAGGTCATTGCTTTTGAACAGCTAAACAATGAGCTTTTTTAAAAATGTGTCACAATAAATGAAGCTTGCATTGACTGGAAGGTGTGGATGATTTTCCTGTTATTAGTTACAGAGTCTCTTTCCACTGAAAGCCACTGGTTAGTGGTGGTTCTTTTCCCTTCGGTCACGTCTTGGTTACTGGGAAAAAAGTTTGCACTTGGCTGACAAGAAAAACACACATTGTTGACAGGACACTACAGACTGTAACAGCGGGGAAAAGGTATGAAAGCAGACTGTCAAGGTGACAATCAATCAAGCTTCAGACTCAAACAAACAAGACATGTAACAAGTCTTTTAAAACAGCCATCATTGATTTCTTGGCCACCTCGGTGCAGTGGAACAACCTGTAAACACAAAGTGACATTTTATCACCTTACAATGTTTTTATGGCAAAAGTATTTCCATACAGTTGCCTATTTGCATATCCAGCAAACACAAAGCAACATTATCGTTCATGTGGATTCGAGTTTTTGTCTAATATTCACTCCCCTCCTTTGATCTCCACCAACTCTAACCAAGCTATTATAGGTGATAGCTGTGAGATGGAACCAAAACACCGGACCAAGTCGCGGGTCATAAAACCAAAACGATGACCTGAAAGGTGCCAAACACTGTTGGCTGATAACTCTCTGTGGGTCAGTGAGCCCTTTTGCATCACATATAGTCATTTGACCCCTCGTTGATATAAAAACATTGGTAAGTGCAGCTTTTAAATTCTAGTTAACTCTCTGTCATTCTATTTCAGTACTCACCTCTTACACATATTCACACACACAATGTGTTTTGTATGCTAAGAAGCCATCACTTCACTGTTTGCTAAAATGAGAAGTGTCGTCAGGGTTCTGCTACAGCCTTGTATCTCAACAGTTGATGCCAGGTAAAAGTGCCAACTAAACTATTTAAACACAAAGTGAAAAAGTCCAATATTACCCGGGGATCGAGCCAAACAGTGAAAATCCTTTGTGAAACATCAAAAATGCATGTCTCAAAGTGGAAAATGAGCTTTTCTTATTCGTGACAGGCGGGCTGACATCTTGGAGATGTTTGTGAAGGGTGACGATGATATGCAGCACTGCCTGTCATTGTTAAAGGTTCTCTGCTGGGTAATGGAAGCAGCAATTCAGGCAATCTGAACACATTTATCACTGTCTAATCATGACAAGGCAGCAATTCAACTTCTGTATTTAAAACTGACAGTCACAGTCAGTTGTTTGTTTAAACGGCACGACACAGAAACTGTTGTCAGTGCAGTGAAACATGAAATAAATAAGACATCACAATAAAAATCAAGCTTTGATCTGTACATAAGAGCTTGACCTCGATGTGATCATGTCTATCAATGAATCCCCATGACAACTGATTTTATTTTTGTGGTACATGTCTGACATTCACAAATTCATCTGAACACAATGTAGCTTTAATCTGAAGGAAAATAATTTTTTGGGAAACACACTTATTTGCTTTCTACCGCAGAGAGAGAAGAAGAAACAGAGTTCTGCTGAAATTTGAATAACAACACACACACTCCAAGAAAAATACCTTTTTATTTCATTATAAATCCACATAATTGTGTCTATGAAAGCATAAAATCCCCATTTCGCATGTTGTTATGTTTTTTCTCCTTATTGTGGTCATTTGTTTCGTTATATTCAAAGTAAATCATGGGTATCAAACCATTGAAGACTGTAAGGTGTATGTCACATACAAACACAGACACTGTCAAACGGCAAAGGGGGAGCGAGGGGCAGGGAGGGGAGGGGACAGCTCGAGTTCTGCTGGCCATCTTTTAAAACCGCTTAATACATTTAACGATCTCGAGTGCCAGCTTCTAGTAATAGGAACACTTATGGTCAAGTTCACCATTGTTTTGTACGGGTACAGTTGCTTTCCAGTGTCAAACAGAACATTTTCACCATCAAATGTAGAGCCGGACGTCTGTGCTTTAAGTTTGGCTTTGAATAAATCCTCGCTGGTGTTCCTCAAGGCTCCATTCTGGGAACACCAAGGTTTTTTTTCTTTTAATACTCCGACACAGAAAGAACCAATCCACCATGGACGCAAACACACAGATTATTTCAACATCATCTAAGTCATTTGCAGCCAGAAGAGTTAGATTTGTAATACTTGGAGAGTATACTATTCAGTTGCTCATGAAGATGAGAGAGAGAGAGAGGCAGAGAGAGAGAGAGACACACAGAGAGAGAGAGAGAGAGAGACAGAGAGAGAGAGAGAGAGAGAGAGAGAGGGGGGAAGAGAGATGAGATGAAAACATACTATTAAAGTGCCAGTGAAGTTCACCGTTGACAGTTTGTTATTAATGATGCTTTGAGACAAGACGTTGACAATGTGCTCGTGTTTCAGGTTCAAAGCCCAACAAATATTTTCTCTTTGACTGCTAAGAGATAATAGAGAGGTGTGCTTTTTGAAGTCTGCATATTCTCCCAATATTGTAATAATGCTGTCATAATACTGTAGTAATCCTTTGGCATGTGACTGTATGCTGGGGGAAAGAGAAGAGCGGCGCCACCGACCATCGACAAAACCACAATCGAGAAGATCCTGGAAGAAAGTCATAAAATGGGTTTTCCCCAAATCCACAGTAATCCGTTTCCAGTATATTCCCAGAGCAGCATTTAGTGCCCGCATGGATTCCAACCGTCAAATGCAGAGACTAAATCCACTCGACACCCTTTAAATCCCCATCAGATCATTGGATACTTCCTTCAGAAAAGAAGAAGAAGAGATTCCAGACCCTGTTCACTCTGATTCCTCTAATCCAAGGTTTCAAGCCCCAGTTAAGCACCGAACATGAGCAGGGTTCAAAGCCCAGAGCCTGACCTGTACCCAACAGTGTGGAGACGTTTGCATGTCAACAGGTAGGCTGTTCATCCTCCTCCGGCTGCCCACAGGATGTTCACACCTGTTCTGACGGTGGCATCAGTGGGTAAGGGGGCGTGTCTCCGGGTCAAATACCTGACCATCGGGGCTCACTGGAAGAACGTGACCATGCAGACCACTGATTCACCTGAAGAAGACAAGTGAGGGACACAGTACAGACTGATTAATGATTATTGTAATTAAAGGTGCATTAAGTCTGACTTTAGCATTGTTTGTTATTCTGATATAGCTTGCTTAAAAAGAACCAATTAAAAAAAATACTCCATTACAAGTAAAAGTCCTGCATTCAGAATCTTATAGATATAGAAGTTTATCAGCAAAATATACTTAAAAAGTAAAAGTAGAAAAAAGTAAAAGTACTCAATGCAGGAAAATGGCTCTTGTCAGTGTTTCATCATTATACATTGATGCATTAACGTGTAAGCAGCATGTTAATTTAGTAGCTGGTTGAAATGGATCTAATTTTAACTATTTTACATAAGATAAGATAAACCTTTATAGATCCTTAGCAGGGAAATTTGGTTGTTGCAGCGGCACAATGACAGCAATAAGTACAGTAAGTATAGAAGTAAAGAATAAATAACAGAGGTATATAAAAACTAGAATAAAAAAGAATAATAGAAACTATACACAGGCATTTGGAGACAAAGACTTCAAGGTAACATGAAAGTGGTGTCATACTGTTGGGTAACAATGCATCATATTTTAAAGACTCATCACATGGCTGGTATGTGAAATCTTAATCTTAAACCAGCTCGTAGCTGTCAAACAAATGCAGCGTAGTAAAAAGTACAATATTTGCCCCTGAAATGTTGTAGTGTAGAAGTATGAAGTAACAATAAATGTACTTAGTTACAGTTTCAGTCATTCTGTTCACTTTTTCTTTCTACTTCGAAGTAAACTTGTTTTTCATCAGCTGGCTTCTTGTGCAGTTCTTTCCTTCATAGTGTGCAGGTTCCTCCACTATTTGCTTGTTTAAATTTTTTCTGAACCTACACACTTGAGACATCCCATTTTTGGACAAAAGAAGAAGAGTGCAGATACCTTCTCCCACCTGCAGTATCTGAAAAACGGTTGTTTTTCAGTACTGATGACTCAGTGACTGCTTGGCAAAGATTTCAGGCTTTAAAACCCATTTCCTGCCTATACTTTGCTTTGGAAAGTACCCACTTCACACCCACAAACTCTTTTGTACTGAAACACAGACCAAACAAATCACAACACTTTTCTTTATCTGGTAAATAAAGCAGATGGTAAAGCTGTACTGTGGCGCATGGGGGGATAGTACTAATAAATGTGCAGGAAAGTGAAGTAGTTCCAGTAGGGGGCGCTCGAAGTGTAGAAAATTCAAAAGACAGTAAACTCAAGTCAAGAGGAAATTTATAAAAAATCATATATTCATTTATGAGTCCATCTTGGGCGAAGGGAAGTGTTTAAAATGAATCTCCACGTCAGTAATAACATCAGACCTGGCTGATAGTTGTTGGTTTCCCATTGTGCTACAACTGTGTGTGTATATAACTTTGACAAATGGGGATTGCACATTTTGGATCCTTGAATGTGCCACCAGAATAATTATAGACTGGCCAATCAGAGCTCATGTTGCTGCCCTGTGGGTTTTTTTTTTTAACTTGAAAATGAAAACATTAAATGAAAAGTGTAAAAGTTTAAGTGGGAAACAAATGAATTGTGAAATGGAATACAACAGGATGCCCACGTAAGTAAATGCAATAATAAATCATCAGAATAAGGAAACAGAATTATTAAATGGCAAATTAAACATTTATTTAATTATTATTACTTTAATTTGAGTTATTGAATATAATATAATCACTTTTTAACATACATTAATTATTGAATTAAAAAGAAATGCTGCAAAGGTCTATAATTAATCAGCTGGCACACTGAGCAAATGTAACGTATTCAAAAAACCAGGAAAATATTGGGAAGTTAGAAATCTTCATAATCTCAAAAGCTGCTTCTTTAACCACGTGCCTCCATCATTTCAAAGACATGTTGAGCAACCAACCATTATTCGCGCTCATGGGACAATATTAAGTTCTACATAAAAGCCCAAAGTTTTGAAAAGTATTTAGCATTAATACAAAATTCACAAGAAAGCCACATGTCCATCTGATGAAAAGAAAACATGTCACTCAGTGAGGATCTTACTGAACTTGAATTAAGAGGAGTTAAAAATCAGAAATCATAATTATATGTAGATTTATGCTTGATGGCTTTTTGGAATGAAACAGTGAAAATGATGCCAGATTAAAAAAGCTCATGTGTTTAAACATGAGTGTAAAGTGAAGGTCTACAGTCCAGTTCTGTTGTGTTGTGTTTGTTTCACTCATCCGGCTGCAGTTAAGAAATGAGCTCTGGTCTGTCGAGCTATCAGCAACGCTCACGCTTATGAGATGACGAAGAGGAGAAGGAAGGGTGGGGGGTGGGGGGGGGGTGAAGAGGGAAACTGAAAACGAGAGAAGTGAGGAAAGAAGAGGGGATGAAAACAGATGAGGGGAGAAAGTGAGGGTGAGGAAAGAAGAAAGGGGGTTATACAATGATGAAAGGACAAAAAGGGAAGAAGAGAGATGAAGAGGAGAAAAGAGCAGAAGAAAGGAGGCGAGGGGAGAGAAAACAAATGAGATCAAAGGAGATGAAACCACAGAGGGGAGAGAAAAGGACGAGGAAGAGCAAAGATAAAGTGGAGGAGGAGAGAGGAAAAGAGAGGATAGAGAGAAGAAAGAAAGAAGAAAGGGGGAACAGGAGGAAATGACATAAGAGAAAAGTAATATAGGAATAAAGGAGAGAAAAGAAAAAGAAGAGACAAAAGGAGGAGAGGGGATAAAAGCAGATGATGGAGTGAGAGAGAAGAAGTGAAGAGAGAAGAAAAGGATAAGTAAAGGAGAAATAAGAGAAGAAAGGGGGAGCAGGAAGAAAGGAAAGAAGAGAGAGAAGCTCCAGAACAGAAGGGAGTGATAAAAGCGTTAAAAAGATGAGGAGAGAGATGAGGAAGTGATGGAGAAGAAAGGAGGAGGAGTGGAGGAGAACGCTTACATAATGGAAGAGAGAACGCTTACATAATGGAGCGACACCAATCTGCATACTGTGGGGGATCGGGCCGTTATATAATGACCCAATAAAGAGGAATAATGTTGTTTACTAAGGCAAGGCGATATTTACAGAGCACTTAGAGGCAGACAGACTCAAGGCCTGCTAATGGCTGCTGCTCTCTGTCTCTCTCTTTCCATCTCCTCCTCATTCACTCGCTCACCCTCTTTTTTTTTGTTTTTTCCTCTCTCGGTCTTTCCCTGTTAAAGTACGCTTGGCGTGTTTCCAGCCGTCTCTCCCTCAACATGTTGTGTTGGAACAATGAGCGGTTACCCTCTCACCTGTCTGTGTGTGTGTGTGTGTGTGTGTGTGTGTTTGACCTCTCACCTGCGCCGCCTCTTCTCCCTCCAGCGCTGTGAAGCTGAATGTAAGTAAATCTGAAGAACACACACAAAAATACCAAGAACAAGATGGAATTAGAGGATAGATAAGACAAACAGCTAGCCTGGCCCCGTCCAAAGGTAACAAAATCCACCTACCAGCACCTCTAAAGCTCACAGGTGATATATTTTATATCTGGTTTGTTTAATGCGTACAAAAATAGATGTGTAGAAACGACACGTTGTAGTTTCATAGGGTTTTGTGCCAGACTACGGCCGGGAGCGCAGTAACTTCCTGCAGTCTTCACAACATCAAACAAGCCAAACAGGCAGCAGAGACTCCAGGAAGTTACTGCACTCGGCCACGAAACAGTCCAGTGTAGGAACCAGATCTGCTCGGGGTCCTGCGGTTACAGATGATGTAACACACATTATGATTGGCTGTACGTCGAAACCATACACTGGACGACATGACAGCTCCCCAAAAGTGAAACCAGAACATCTGGATCGCCCCCTGGTGGCTGGCTGCAGTACAGGTCATAAGCCCCGCCCCCTCCATGTTAGCGGATGGGACATGGGCCGAACAGGAAAATCAAAGTACACGTCAAATAAAATGTTCCCAAAGATGGTTTCTGTCATTTAGGTTCTTATCACACTGATGTTTGTTCACGTGTTCATTTTTCTGATCAGTTTGGTTTTAATTAGTTATTTGATTGCTATAAAAAGGGGGTGTGATGTCATGATTGACAACTGTGAGTGTGCTGTGATTGGTTCAGGTGACTGTAAGGTGGGAACTCGATACCGCGGCTCCACCGCGGATCACTACTGCTCAGACTCTGGCTCCAAATGACGTCACCAGAGAAGATATATTAATGTAGGCACAGAATTTTTATGTTTTAAATTCTGTAATTAATTCTGTGCTGGGCATAAATGCACTGCTGCAGTCTGGGCTGCTCCAGTGGTCCATTAAAAACATGTGAATTACGTCTTTCTCTACACAAACAATCGCACGATCAAACTGTGGCAGTCTGCGGCGCGAACACTGTGTTACGTCATCTGTAAACGCAGCTCTGACAGGCAGAGCAGATCTGGTTCCTACACTGGCCCACAAAACCACAATCTGTTCTTTTTGTGCGGTGAACTATTCCTTTTATGCACTTTCGGTCCTTAAAATCCCATCACTAAATAATGTTGTCTTTGCATCTTTGCATATTAAGCAGTGTTGTGTTCTTTCCTGCCTTACCTTTAATGTTTAATGTTAAATTCTAGCATCCTTTTAGAAGAAAATTAACTGGCAGGACTTTTTTCAGCCCTGAATAGTGTCTGTTTTATGGAGTGTTTTATAATTTCATGGTTTTATTATTTCTGCTTATTTTATTTACTATCATTATTATTTATTTTATTCTGTTTTAAGTAGTATTCTGTTTGTCTGCTCAACATTTTACTGTTCTATATTTATTTTGTTTAGTATGTCATAATTTTATTTTTTTGCTTGTATTATCTTTTATGCTTTTTTTTGGTTGTTTTGGTCTCTAAATCCATTTTTAACATCCTACATTTTGTCAGTCGCTTGTAAAGCACTTTGAATTGCATTAGATTTGTTTGAAAGGTTCTATATAAATACATCTTGATTGATTGATTAATTGCAGCTCTTATGGCCCCAACAACCTCCAGAATCTGAGAGTGGTGCAGCTGGTATGAAGCCTGAGAGGTGAAACTCAGGGCTGAACAGATCGCGGAGCACTCGTTGCTGCTTGTTAAAGTTTACGAGCAGAAACTGGAGAAACTGAAGAAACTGAAGGCGTCACAAATCAGCGTATCAACATTTTATCAGTCCCACCCCCCCATCCCACTGGAAATTACATCCTTGATATAGATAGATCATTTCATATTTGCAGGCATCTCCTCCTCTATTCTCCAATCCCTCCTATGGATTATCAAAATTGTTGTTGATTCATTTTCTGTTGATCAATTAATCTTTTAAGCAACAAGACAGATAGATAGATCTGACGAACCTGTCAATTCATCTTTTTATACGTATAATATATAATATTTAGCAAACTCCATTCGTTGATACAGACCATGAGATGGGGATGAAAACGCCAGAAAAAGAGAGTAAGTGGACCTGGAGTTAGGATTGTTTTGTGAAACTGCCATTTTCAAGGTCAAGAATGAATTTTAAACTCAAATCAATTGATTGTTTACTCTCAGAAAATGGCGAAAATTGCAAATCTCAAGTTTGTGACGCCTTTAAATGTCTCATTTTGTTCGACCAACAGTTCAAAACCCCAAAAAAGACATTTAATCTACAATAAAGCAGCAAATCCTCACATGTAAAGAAGTAACTGACAAATAAACAATAAAGATAGATAGATAGATAGATAGATAGATAGATAGATAGATAGATAGATAGATAGATAGATAGATAGATAGATAGATAGATAGATAGATAGATTCTCGCTCTGTCTTTTCTCAGTGAGCTGTAAATCTGGCCTTCAGCTTTCTATTTGCAGACTTCTCCTCATCCTCTTCATGTCCAATCTCCTCCCAGTCCTTCTCTCCATCCCTCCTCCACCTCCCCCTCATCCCTGAGTTTTCATTTTCTCTCCATCTCTCTTTATCCCTCCATCTTTTCTTGTCAATAACTGTGTCTCGGGGCTCAGTGACTCATCTGTACTTCTCTCTCTGTTTGGTTGGCTGTTTTCTCTCTGACATTTTTTTCCTCACTAACTAAATATAAGTCCATAATCCTCATTTCTGTCTCTTTGGATGTCTCTCTCCTTCACCAACTATAGACCCACAATCCGTCCGTCTGTCGCCCGTCCCTCTTTATCTGTCTTTCTACTTCCTTTCCACTTACACCCAGGTCTTTTTAGATGGACATTAAAATGACTTTGACTTTCTTTCATTTCAGTCGAAGGGTTTATGAAGCCACCGGCAATGTTATTCTGCAAATTATATTCAAAGGCCTCCCTGTAAAAATAGATATCAGGAAACAGCAGAGACAGAGTTGGGATTTCACTGCTTTGTGTTTAGAGGAAACAGCTATGTAGTAAAGACTTTAAACCCCAAAAAGAAGCTATTTTGTTATCTTTTTACAATCATGCTATTTAAACCACCTTTGAAAGCAAAAACAAGGAGTATGCGCTTTATTTTGGAGGGCTACATCGAGGTTCAACCTTATAACACTGTTTCCTGGCGCTCTCACTTTAAAAGTATAATTAAAATAAAGTGGTTAAACTGGGGACTTAATTTATACTTTTTGGATCGGCATGGCTGCAGTGGTCCTTGAGTACGGAAGCATATTGCTGCCACGCCAGAAAAATAAAAACAGATCAGTATCACGTTATAATGTGAAAAGTTTTTTGTTATAACAAGATGTTTTTCACATTATAAAAAGATATTTTCACGTTATACAAACTTATCACATCATAACAAGAAACGTTTTCATTTTTTTGTTATAACAATATACTATTTATCTTTAAGTATATATAAGTAATATATTGTTACAATAAACTTTTCATGTCATAACGTGATATTGATCTGTTTTTCTTTTTCTGGCATGGCATGAGACAGGATGTGGATACTGTATGCAACAGAACCTCATGCACGTCCTCTGTTTTGTTTAGCTAGTGAGTTAAATACTATCAGCACCTTCAGAGATGATGACCAAAACTATAAAAATAATAATTAATCTAAAAACAAATTCTAAATAATTCAATTGCAGCTGGAGCCATTGGTTTTTATCAGTTTTGACAACATTATACTTGCCAAAATAACAATATAATTGCTAAAATCTCAGTCAGACGATCAGAGAGGTTGTGACAAACCTCCAGGTGAGGCGAACGGTAAAACGATGACCCAAACTGTCTGTTTTAAACATTCAGCACAGTTTACAGATCCACTTCCTGCTGAATTACTCGCTGTGGTTGTGAGCATGAATATTTTCCCTGTGCGATGATGGAGATATTTCAGGTGCACTCACATCGGTTTAGCTAATGTGGCTAAACCGTTGGCTAGTTTAAAACCTGTTTGACCATCTGACTGCTTGTATTTCTTGACCTGTTGGATCTATTTTTGGGGGATTATTGTATATTTATCACGCCAGATCAACGTCTCGATGACATGCCGCCAAAATATTATCACATCAATCTGCAGCACATGGACACGTCTAATGCCAACGTTCAGTGCCAACGCAGGAAGTAGTCTGATGTTTATGTGGCATGGTGAAAAGAAGGGTATACATTCAAATGTATATGTGTATCTTTGATGTAATGTTATTTTATCATGCTCTGATGAAGACTGTGTTGTTTAAGGAACACTCCCTGTGAACCTTTAGAAATCCTGATGAATGCAAGGTGTCCAAACACGCTGGTTTAACTCTGTTTTCCCAGATTCCTCCAGTGTCAGACTCTGGTTGTGCCGGGAAGCTCCCAATGTGCATGTGTGAAAGCATATACGCGAAAGACGGCGACCCTCTACTTACCCTGGATACCTGGAGGTAAAAATAAAAGCACATGAAACCATGCCACTGTAGGGTTTGACCACCAGGTGTCACTGTGACTCTGTGCAGGGCCGCTGCCTGCAGGCCTGGAGGCTCTGAGGCAGTCGCTAACAGTTTAGTCACTGTGCCATCCTGCTGCTCTGTGCCAGGCCTGGATAATAAAAGCTCATTGGATGAGGCCCTGATGCCTCGTGGCTTTGCAGAGAGAGTGCACAGTGATGCTATCTGCGTGTGTTTGCCTACGTCTCTCCAGCCTCTCTCTCCCTTTCTGTGGTAATCGGTGAGGTGGGGACGGTGGGATTGTGTTGGAGGGAGCCAGCATGTGTTGAATTAATGTGTGTATTTCTGCGCGGTGTGTAGCTTGTGTTCATGTGTCTGTTGGGCGCTGCTGTCCAAAATGAGCCGAATGACAGTATATATATCAGCAGGCCTCTTCTCAGTGCCTACATCCTCTGAACTCTATTCACCACAGTGCTTTAGTCTATCACTAACTGCCTGCATCCATCATTGTGTTCTGTATAATAAGGCTGCTTGCCCTGGTGCACACTAATATCAAGCTATTCTTGGGATCTTACCTCCATATTGATGCAACCTTCTTACAGTAAATAAGGCTGAGAACTACTGTTTACTGAACTAGGGAAATTAGGGGGCTTTCACATCAGGGACACTTGACCCCAAAGTCCAGTTCGTTTGATTAGTGTGAACACTGTGTACCGAACCCGGGCACAGATCAACAAATCGTCAAAGTAGTCCGCTTACAGTGCTCTGTTCATTTTGGGTCTTTTCGTACATGACAACTATATGGAAACATTTTTAAAATAATTTTTTTTTTTTACTTATCTCCCATAATGCTTTGCCTAGCGTTAACCCGTCTGCTTCCGGCTGGCTACCTGAGGCTGCTGCTGCGTGCACGTTAAAAATCATGACGGAGAAAAATAAAGTTATTTTCTCTCAATAAAAAACGTCGTCTCCTCGAAGCTTAATATGACAAACTGCCAAAAACGAGCCGACGAGAGCTGTCCGTCTCATCACTTTATATCCGTGTAATAAATATACACATGTCAATTAGATGGTAATCTGCATGAGAAATACATTTGGCTGTAATAATCATCTGCTTATAGTGATCAATTTGACCCGGATAGACGTGATCACTATGAGAGGTTTCCACTGGGAATCTACCTCTTTGCATTTGATTTGGAGCCGATTCTGAAAGAAACCAAACACAGATTGTGTTCAATGCCAATGTTTTTAACAATTCCTTCTTTCTGCAACATCTGCGCATGATGACTACGGTGTGGTTCAGGGTAAGGGAAAGACTGTCGCTGCTATTAATGAAAAGACAAACGTTTATGTGACACAAACTCTGGTCTCTCATTCGAGAGTCAGAAAGGCTACACATCCACCCACCACTCTGGGCTCCACACCTGTTCACTCTCTGCCTTGCTGCATAATATTAACGCTGAACATTGGCACTGGATGTAAGTCGTGATGTGTGGAATTGTTCAATATGGACATAATTCCTCGGCATTCAGAGTTGGATTAGGACTCGGCTACTACCTTTGTTAAGGTTGAGGGTAAGATGTGGTCTGGTTATTGAAAAAGTCAACGCTTGCTGTTTTGTGCTTCAAGTCAGTGTTGACTTTTTCAGTATTTAACCAAAACTACAATCATTCGCTAACCAGAACCAGGTGCTTTAAGTTGCCTAAAAATAACAAGAGTGTAGTGATAGGAGCTACCTGTCAGCTACACTTGTATTGTCTTGATTAGACCGTAGAATTTAGTAGAAGAAGACACCACAAAGCATGTAGGACGTACGTGTTAACCGAGTTTTGCTACAGTAGTTAATAAATAATCTTATTTGATTTCAGTTTATATCAGAAACATTACAAAGCATATACAGTACAAATGCACATACAATACATTTTGTGTTCCTGTGGCTGAATGTGTGTGTGTGTGTGTGTGTGTGTGTGTGTGTGTGTGTGCGTGTGTGTGTGAGGGTCTAGTGGGAGGGGTACTGATGGCATTTTGGGGAGCAGTGAATCAGGCTCTGAACACCAGCTCAGCTCAGAGAGCAGGTACGCCGAGACTGCCTCTGTGTGTATGTGTGTGTGTGTGTGAGAGAGAGAGAGTATGTGTGTGTTTTATACTGTGTGTGTGTGTGTGTGTGTGTGTGTGTGTGTGCGTGTGTGGTGGATATTAAACCCACAGCAAATGACCTAAAGGCCATCGGGGGCCGCTGAGATTGCTTCCATGAGAAAAAAAATGACAACTTCTGCGTGTGTGTGTGTGTCTGTGTCTATATGCATGACAAACTGTGTGTTTTTAGATGGGAGGTGTATTATTACAGGAAGGAAGGGAGGGACAATATGATGAGGAGATAATAGGAGGATGTAATATTATAGAGGAATAGTGGGAACATGGGATGTGTCGGGGGAGGAGGAGAAAAAGAAAAAGGAAGGAAGAGAAGAGAGAAAAGGCAGATAGAGGAGGAGTCAACACTTAAATGAAAACACATGGAGGATAAAAGAGAACAGGAGGAGAGAAGAGTGAAATAAGAAAGTGTTAGGGTTGAGGTTGTCTCTCCTCCCTTGTCTGCTCCTGTGGGTGCAGGTATATGGCTGGGCGGGGTGTTCAGGGTTTCCACTCAGCACCTGCACAGCTGTGGCTGATTCCACTAATCACCTGGTCCGTCTTCAAATACCGGTTCCTGCTCATCATTCATCGCCAGATCGTTCAGTCACCCTGTTTGGTAACCACGGCTCTAGTCTCGCTCTATGTTGTTCTGAAAAGTACCTACTGACGCTTTGTTCTTCTTGTACCTCAGATCTCCGGATACCTGCTACGCCTCGCCTCCCTCCAGCCATCTGCCTGCCTGCCGGCCCAGTGCTCTTCCCCAGCGTGCTACCAGCCTTGTGCCTTGCCTTCCCCTGCCTCGCCTCTCGCCTGGAATCCGAACAAGATTCACATTGTCTACTGACTTTCGCTACTTGTGACCACCTCAGTAGCCCGAATAAACACTCTAGAACTGTCACCCTCTGGTCTGTCGTTCTGCTCACTGGGGTCCAATTTAACCCCTCAACAGAAAGAGGAAAGGAGGAGAAAGTAGAAGTGAGCACCGGCGGTGGAAGAAGTTACTTAAGTAAAAGTAGTAATACCACAGTGTAGAAATACTCGTTACAAGTAAAAGTCATGCAAAAGTAAAAGTACTCATTTTGCACAATGGTCCATTTCAGAATGATACATATTATATTACTGGATTATAATTATTGATGCATTAATGTGTTCATCACTTTAATGTTGCAGCTGGTAAATGTGGGGCTAATTTGAATTCATTTATATATATTTTATATGTATTATTCTTTATATGGTGCTGGGTAGAGTGTTATATAATATATAATAATATTATTTGTTAATTGATATTTTGTATTCTTAATCTGAATCTGGAAAGTAACTCAAGTTATCAAATAAATGTAGTGAAGTACCTCAAAATTGTACTCGGTGTAAAGATTTTAGAGTTTCTGGTGACAGGTAGATGTGTTCTTTGCATCTGAATATGTTATGTTGTCTAGATAATAACATCCGGTCACAGGTATTTAGACCTGGTATAAATTCGATTTTGTGTTGGATCTCAATATGCAAATGAGGTAGGCGGAGCTGGTGGACTGGCTGCAGTTTTTGGACAGGCAGCTTGAGATAGCAGGAGGCCAGATCTCCTCCAGTCACGGTCTGACTGATACAGTCACATTATGATTGCAATGTCCTCTGCGTGCATTTACACCTGCACTAACACAAGATTTTCCTGATCGAGATCAAACGTCCGGCGAGGTCTCGTGTTAACACCACGTGGAAATGGGGTCAAAGACATCAAAAGAACAGCGTGTAAACAGAATTTAAAAAGGAGCTGAACTCCAAGAACTGACACGCAGAAAAATATGCGAACCAGGTCAATGCAGGACCTCTTCATACAGAAATGATAATCTTCTGTCATGTTCCTGTCATGCTGCGTCTAAAACGCTGTCAGAGGATCAAGAGAAACATGAATGAAAAGGTCATAGAAAGCCTGCATGTGTCAGGTCGCACAGGACACGTGAACCGCAGGCACAAATGACTCGTCCTGCCTGTTTAGTTAATCAGTGAAAGGAGCTGCTCACCCTGACAGCGTTAGTGTCACGCTGCATCCATTGAACTACGCAGAACCAATATTACAATTCACACAGAGATAAAAAAAAAGCAAAGACAGATCATAAATTGTGTGAAGAGGAGAAAATCCTCCAGAGCTTCTGATAGATACCTGGCGATAGATAGACACGTCTCAATTTGAGAGTGAAATTGGTAGCCGAAATATCACAAGATAAAGAGAAGAGCTACAGACAAACAAAACGACCTTGAACTCAGAAATGAAAGGAGAGGAGAAGAGAAGGAAGGCATCACAACAAAACAACTCATTAAAATCAAACAAATGACTATAGGGAGGGAGGGAGAGAGACACTGAGAGGGAAACAAAACTAGTTTGCATTGGGAGGAAGAGGCAACAGGAAGTAATAGAGAGCCTGTGTTTGCCCAAGGTGGCGAGACGGAGAAAGTAATTTTGTGAGAAAGCCTCGGTGTTCCTTTTCATTGTCAAATAAACTCCGAGCAGAGCCTCATTTACAATTTCTCCTGAAGAAAAGTGAAAATGCAAAGAAGAAATCCCACAGCCACATCAGCAGGGGGGGGTTACAGTAACATCTGTGCACATTTGGTTTCAAGTAATAACCTCATGAAGATTTAGATTGTGAAGGGATTATTATCCGACACCCTCATAACTTCTCCTCAAGCTACATGATTAAATTAGGGAAATTTGAGCCATAGTTTTGGCTGAGCTGAACTTTATTCCCAAGCATACCTAAACAATTGGCTTAGCCTACTTGCTCACCTGGTGTAATATTGTAAGACAGAAGAGGAAGTCGAGGTAGCCGGGATCGGGGAGTGAACAGCGGCGAGTGATATGGTTTAAATCATTATAACAATATTTTTGTATATATTAAGTCTGTGATATATAATAATATAAATAACATGATATGGCAAATGTCTGCAAAATTACATAAAATAATAGCACTGATGTTCAAAACAGTGATTCATGTCCCACTCTTGCATGTGGAGCTGCAACGATTAGCTGATTAATCGATGAGTCGATGGAAAGAAGTTTAATCGCTAAACTATATTGATAATCGATTAATCATTTCAGTCAAACATCTGCTGGTTCCAGCTTCTTAAATGTGAGGAT
This sequence comes from Macquaria australasica, assembly GCA_005408345.1. NCBI lineage: Eukaryota > Metazoa > Chordata > Actinopteri > Centrarchiformes > Percichthyidae > Macquaria > Macquaria australasica. The sequence goes on from SEMN01000413.1 coordinate 136,975, forward strand.
TTGCTGCTTTTCTTTGTCCTGTATGACAGTAAATGAAGAGTCTTTGGGTTTTGGACTGTTGGTCGGACAAAAGAAGCAGTCTGAAGACGTCACTTTGGGCTCTGGGAAACTGTGATGAGCAATTTTCACAATTTTATACACTAAACGATTAATTGTGTTTTTATGCCAGAGCCATAACTACTAAACAAATCTGAACATTTTCTTGTAAAATAATTCACGATGCAATATCAAGGGATTGTACAATATCTGCAGAATGTTAATGTTTTGTGTGTGGTATGTTTTATGTTTTATTTATGGCTTTTAGCTGTTTTTACTTATTTATTACTTTTTAGCACCTTAAAGATTGGCATTTTTAATTTCGTTGTACCTGTACAATGACAATAAAGACATTCTATTCTATTCTATTCTATTCTAGTTGCATGTATTACAAAACGTGTGTAAAACAAGCACAAAAACAACTAAATTAGCAACTTTTTAAATTGCAGTTTTGCTTGGAATCATTAATTTGGAAAGAATGCTGTAAAACACACACTATGATGACATTAAAATGTGGTGGAAGGTAATGTTGAATATTCATCTAGGAGTGCATGAGATCAAATATCTGCTGTGTTGATGCTAAATAACACAGTAGCAGTGATGATGGCTGCAGGCTGCTAAAGGTTCTGGATGGAAAACTGATAATACAGTCTTCACTTTTAAATTCTGGTTCAGTTTTAGATGAATTCTCAACTATGGTGCTGTGTTTTGTGTGTTTTGATTACCACCTCTGAATGCCTTCTCCATAGCGACAGCGGCAAAAGCTCATGGGTATTGTAATATTTATTGCCATATGCTACGCCAAACTGAGCGACTAACAAACTTTAAAAACACAATTTGTCAGACATTAAGTTGAAATAATTAAAAACTGATGGCCATGACATTAAACAGGAGCCTCCTGTACCTCCATGTTGAGGAACATTGCAAATATCACTGAAAGAAAACTTTGAATTTAAAATGGGGATAAATACTTGCTCTTCACACTTCACAACTCTTTTAATAAATAGCTAAGACGCACTCCTTGAATAACTCTGGATTCATAGTAACAGACATGCATGTAGTTGAACAGGGACTAATGTCTGTAAATCTGCATGATGATTTTCTTAATGAATCATTCCTCAAAGTATTAAAATGATCATATTCTTTAAAAAATCACCAGCTACTTAAAGCAGGAAACTCTGTGCTCATCAACGGTGTCATGATATGATGCACCAGTGACCATTACATCATGTGTGCACACGTAATGTGTCAAACAAGTACCTTTATACCTGTAAAGAAAGTCAGTTGTCCTGCATTGATTTTTACAGAAACCAATCTAACTGATGCTACCAAATAAATCTGTTTAGGTTCTTTGCACAGTGTGAGTTAATGGTGAGTGCCTTTTCCATTCAACCTGAGGTAGCAGCACTGCACACCTGCAACACCCAGGTGTGTGAGTATTTGTGTGTGTGTGTGTGTGTGTGTGTGTGTGTGTGTGGGGGGGGCACCTTATCCAGGTGAGTGAGTGTTCATTAAAGTGTATTTTTAATGGAAGAGTGTTCAGTTGGTGCTCAGTCAGGCAGGCTGAATGAATTTTGTCCGCATGGTTTACTAAAGCAGCTCACTGCCAGTCCTCTCGGCGGCAGCCTCTTTCAGATTTCAATTTCAAACAGACTTCAAATGAAACTCTGTCTCTCTCTCTGTCTCTCTCTCTCTGAGTGCATGCTGGGAGTGAGTGTGGCGTGGAGTGGGTCTTGGAGTGAGTGTGCTCTATCTTTAGTTTAGTAGTAGTGTATCTGTAGTTTATTTTGTGTTAGTTAGTTGTTGGTGTATTTTGTCTTGTTTTTGTTGGGTTGGGGTTGTATTTGTGTCTTTTTGCCAACCAGCGTCTTTGCTGGTCGGTGTCTCAGACGCCACGGTAAATGACGATTTCTCCCGGCTGACTCGGAGGCACGGCATCAAAGTTGGTGCCGGCTTTCCGTGCAGCGTGGAAGAAGTTGGGTTGGCTGTTGGGGAGATGGTCGGCCACAGCAGCGTGAAGTCGGCCGCTCGGATGAACAGTGCCGTCGTACTTTTCCTGGACCAGGTGGAGAAGGTTACCCGGGTCATAGAGACAGGTATTACCATCAATGGTATGTTTGTGTTGGTGTTGCCGCTGATACAACCCGCAACTAAGATCACTCTGTCAAAATTCCCTCCATTCATAACTGATGATGAGCAGAGAGCTTTCCCCACACGGAAAAGTTGTTTCCCCGATCAAAAAGATTCCTTCCGGCTGCAAGTCTCCTTTGCTGAAACATGTGGTGTCTCACAGAAGACAGCTGTACATGATCTTAAACAACCGGGATGAGGAGCTGAGTCTCCGCTTCCACGTGAAGGTTGATGATTTTGACTACGTTCTCTTTGCTACCTCATCAGTTATGAAATGTTTTGGTTGCGGTGAAGAGGGACACATTGTGAGGGCCTCTCCTCGCCAGGAGGGGCCGGCTCCACCTGGCCCGGGGGAAGCGACTAGCGGTGATGAGCAGCCTGGTGCCACGGAGCAGCAGGCCGTTGCCGTTGCCGCTGCCTAGCCGGAACGCAGGTAGGTACAACTCGTGAATCTTGTGAAGAACAGGTAGGTAGGACAGGTGAAACAGGAAATGTATGTGGTGAACAGGCTGAGGATGCTGAGATGGTGGAGGAGGAGGCAGCATGGAAACCTACTCCACGCAAAGGTAGGAGTAAGACTAAAAGTGTGTGTAGTGAGGCAAAAGCAGGCAGAGTGAGTGCAGACAAACCGACAGGTAAGAAGCAGGTGCAGTCGGACAGCAGTGACAGTGAGGAGTGTGTGTCTGATAGCAGTGATGTGTCCCTAGTTAAACTGACTGGTAGCCAGGAAAGAAAGGCTTACACAGCCAAAATGTTCAAGTCTTTTCTCCAAGAAACAAGAAACATGAAAGGAGTTAAACTGGAAACTTATTTTCCTGATAAAGAGGTTTTTTACACCTCAGCCAGATTCCACATGAGAAATAAGGAGGAATCAGCCCTCACTGACCAGGAAGTCTTTAGACTGAAGAAACTTGTACTCAAAGACAACTGACCAGTGATGATGGAAAAAGCTTGAATTTGCATTTTATTTAAGTTATTGGTTGTTTTTAATTTTGTTTTTAATATCTCACTCTGTATGGACATTTTTAGAGTGGGAAGTTTGAATGTAAATGGAGCCAGAGAGGCAAAGAAAAGAGTAATAGTGTATGAAACAGCAAGAATGAAGCACATTGATGTACTATTCTTACAAGAAACACACAGTGACATAAGTAATGAGGCAGACTGGAACAGAGAATGGGAAGGGGAAGTGATTTTAAGCCACAACACAACACTCAGTGGAGGAGTGGGCTTCCTGTTCTCCAGAACTTTCACTCCAGCTTCTCTGGAGGTCGAGCATGTAGTAGAGGGGAGGTTTCTTTTAGCCAAAGCTCGTTTTGATCATTTCACTGTTGTTTTTTATCAATATCTCTGCTCCAACCAACGGTGCAGAGAGGAAATTGTTCTTAGAGAAAATTAGTGACAAATTGAATGATTGTGGTTCAGAGGATTTTTTATTCCTGGGTGGGGATTTTAACTGTACTGAGAATGAAATTTTAGACCGTAACCATGCAGAGCCTCTCAGCACGCTCTGAGGCAGCTGGTTCATTCTCATGGCCTGGTGGATGTGTGGAGAAGGATGCACGCAGACTCAAGACAGTACACATGGTCCCACCTAAGAGAGGATAGGATCTCCTTCGCCCGACTCGACCGCTTTTATTGTTTTAAACACCAGTTTAATATTTTTAAAATGTGCAACATTATGCCAGTTGGCTTCACGGATCATTCTCTGCTTTTATGTAATGTTTTTATCAGAAACATTTTGCCTAAAAGTGCATACCGGCATTTTAATTCAGTGTTAACCTTTGATAAGAGTTTTAGGGATGCTCTTAGTTATTTATGGACTGCTTTTAGACAGAGGAAAAATGATTTTACCTGTCTAACGATGGGAGACTTGGAAACTTTTAGACAACAGTGGTGCTACAGTGACATCATTTGTACTGTTTTTGATGAGGAACTGCAGTTAGCACATGGTTTTAATGTATGATTTTATGTATTGGGGGGTGGGGGGGGGGGGTATGCACTTTAGCACTTTACTGACGTGAATGTAAATATCTCACTCTCTGTCTCTCTCTCTGTCTGTCTCTCTCTCTGTCTCTCTCTCTTTGTCTCTCTGTCTCTCTCTCTTTGTCTCTCTGTCTGTCTCTCTCTGTGTCGCTCTCTCTCTCTGTCTCTCTCTCTCTCTCTCTTTGTCTCTCTGTCTGTCTCTCTCTCTCTCTCTTTGTCTCTCTGTCTGTCTCTCTCTGTCTGTCTGTCTCTCTCTCTCTCTCTCTCTCTCTCTTTGTCTCTCTGTCTGTCTCTCTCTCTCTCTCTTTGTCTCTCTGTCTGTCTCTCCTCCCCCGTCTCTCAGGCTGCACTACTTTGTACCACATTTAACTGAATTCATTCGTTATGGCAGCAGCAAAAACCACGTGCGAGTTACATGTCCCTTCACTTAACCTTGCAGGTGGTGGGACTATATGACTTGAAGAACATACTTTGAAACAGTTGGAGAGTGTAGCTGACTATGGATACCACTGTTTGATAAAATGTCTGCTACCTAAGTACCTAAACTTGTCGGGTGAAGTGCTAGTAGCACTTTCGCTAGTGACTTAATCTTGTTAAATTGACCTTTTCTAACAATTCATGTCTAAGCTTCATTGTGGGCTGCAAAAGAAAACAACAGTACATTTATGTCAGGAAGTGAATGTGTCCCGCCCCCTGCCTCCGAAATTAATGGGGAGTGACCACACTTTCTCAGGCTCTTTGAGCTATATGTCACCACTAGTCTTTCCAGTCCCACCTCCCTCCCTCTGTACTTGCCTGACAGCAGCTACTCACCAATGACAGGAGCCGCTCCTCTGCGTAAAGTGGAGTTTTGGCTCCAGGCACCAGCAACAAATCAAAGAAAGGGGGAGGGAGGTGGATTATTGGTTTGGGTTTAGATATTGGTGGGTTGTGGGTTTGATTGACAGTTTCTTGTGTGTTATTGGGAGACTGCATCATCGTCATGGGTGGGATTTAAGTCCACTACAGTCATCCCTCGAAGAGAAGCTCCTCCCATCCCCTCTGTTGATGACGATGGTTGGGAGTTTTTATTAGCACCTCCACCTAGGAGACAACAAGATGGGAGTCAGATTATTAGGAGCAGGTGACAAAGCAGAGTCACATATTTTCCTTTCTTCATCCATATTTCCTCCAGTTAGTTACCCTGCCCTGCAGAGGAGGAGGACGGAGGCAGAGCGAGGACGCTGGCTCCCCCTCCTCCTCCTCCTCCGTTGGTCTGGGAGCAGACGTTGGCGTGGCGTGCAGCGGCCTTCTGTTTGTAGTGGTTACTGTGCAGCTTGTACTTCATCAGGAGGATGAAGATGAAGACAAGGACAGAGGCCACGATGATCCCCCCGATGATGATGATCATGGTACCTCCCAGGAACTGGAGAAACAGATCAAAAACATGCAGACAGTCAGCCTGGCGTGCAGATCCTATGATTTCATAAGTGGCACATTTTGCTAAGCGGCTCTTCTATCACTGAGACAATTTACCAACATCATTACTTCAAAAAAATTTAACTAAAACAAACACTTTTTACCTTTATTGACAGCTTTGAAGTTGGGTAATTACTTGAGTTTCAAAGTTCATTCTTGTCCGTGGAAGCAAACTTTTAAGTCAACCTGAACAAGAAGTCTTTAAAGTATGGAAGCCCATTTCCGCCAATATGCTAAAAAAAATAAGATCCTGTAAGTCATTATAATGAGAAACAATCTTGAAATAATAACTTACTCAAAAATAATTACTTTCAAAATAATAAGAAACTTTCTTGAAATTTGCATAGGCCTTTGTGTTGTTTTCTTATATGTGCCAAAGTAACAGAAGCAAGTATGGTAGGCCTAAATAAAAATATAAACATAGTGAGAAAGTTTCTCATTATTTTGAGATACAAACTCGTTATTTCAAGATACTAACTAATTTCGAGAAACTTTCTCATTATAATGACTTACAGGATCATTTTTTTTTCCATCACATTGGCAGAAAAGGGCTTCCATATTAAAGTGCTCAGAATAACAGGACATAATAAACATCTACAGTTTCAACTCCATTTGACGAGGAAGATTGTGTGATACAACCGAAAGCTCTACATCAGCTCTACATGGATCTTGAGGTGAGATCACTTTGTCAACAGGCTGATTTCTCATTTTAAAAATGTTCACGTTGCATTTCTAAAAGAACTGATGATAACTGCCAAATTAACTTGTCATCTATAAAATCACAACACTACAGAGTTGGTTGACTTTTAGAAAAGCCTGCCACAATCTTAATGAGTGAAAAGTTAATAGATTGATTTAAAACTAATACATTTTAATTTCTTACAGGAAAATTTATTTTTCACACATGTAAAACTGTATACTTGCTTGTTATTTACAACCACACAGAAAGACAGATTTTATACTTTTGCTCAGCTCTTCTGTGCACTGAGACAAGGCTCAGCAAATAAATTGGAATTAGTTAATTGGACCCTGGTTCCATTTTCCCGATAATTAGAACCAGATTACTCCTTTCCGGAAGTCAAGAAACTCTGGGACGTTGTCAGACAGATAGAGGTGTAACTTTAACACACTAACCTGGTCTCGTATCGAGTGACAGCGTCCGTACTCTGTCTCTGTGCTGAAGGACACGCAGCCCACCAGCTTGGTGCCCGTCAGGGCGGTGATCCCGTCATCGTAGACGGCCAAAACACACAGCTCGTAGTCCCGCGACGACGCCAGGTCGCTCAGCAGGAAGTACTTGTGGTTGGCTGGGATCATCCTGAATGAATGAGGGGAAGACGAAGACTTTTTATTTCATGTTGTCCTGATTTGTACATTATTTGTAGAACAACAACTTTTCCACAGGGGATCAGGTTCAGGAGAGAGAAACAATAACTCATTTCTTCCTGTGTGTCTTGTTTCAGCAGTAGTTAGATGACAACAACAGGAGGAGAGAGGTGTCCAATCAAAGCATTTTTGTCCTTTGTTCTTTTGTTGAGGTTCATGCTGCCAAATTACAAGTCCAGCACCCACAAACAAAAGTCACATGGCTCAAAAGAAGCTTGTTTCCTGGGCTGAACTGTGCAGTTAGCTACTCTTCATATTAGTCAGAGATACATTAAGAAACAGCAGAATGTGAGTGACAGTGCAGACTTCTACTTCTACTTCTTTGAGATTGGTTCCTGCGGTTGGTTAGCTTTATTTTCTCACTACTAATGACACGCACATTTCTGTCTGTGAGCACCAGACCAAAACCATCACAGCATCGACTGGGAAGGCTGGGAGTCGGTGGACGGATGGGGGAAGATCAAAGAGGACACATCCAACACCAGAGACAGGGTTAACATCTGCCCCCATCTGTACCTGTTATTACATGAACAAAGCTCCACATTTAGACCACATGTTGACACCTGAGCCAACTCCATATGACCACAAGATGTGGTTGAAAGCTCCAAAAAAAGCTATTAAGTGGACCTTGTAGCTACGATTATTTTGTTACATACACATCTGACACATTTTTAGGCATCTTGGTGCCTTTTTGGGTGTCAAAGGTCATCATTCTCAAACATACACACAAATCAACTTTCAATTTCTGTACGAAAAAATCCTTGAAAGTCCCATATTAATGATACAGTATTTACAGGCAGTGGAAGAGCTTAACTGCTGGGCTACACAGGAGCAAAAATCGATTTCATTATTCAGTGCGACTCTGACAGTTTGTCTAGAGGAGGACGAGGGAGGCCGGCAGTAAAGAGGTTTGCTGCTGTGTACTGAACCGGACAGAATGAAGGAAGAGAATTCGGCACAAATGGACTTCTTTCTGTCTCCACGAAATGTCCAAGTATTTTCTTCCTCATGCAATAAGTTTAAGAATGACAAAACTTGGGGAACTTATTTTACAAACCTATTTGTCATATTATTGTTGTACTGGATGGGCTGTTTCGTCCGTTGTTGTCAGAAAATACCACAAGTTTTCAATGTTACTGGCTGTGGGGAATTGAATCTCCCGACCCTGGCAGTCTCTGAGCCTTATGCTCTAACAATTCAGCTACACTGAGAGTTAAACCTGGAAGCCGGGTGACAGCAAATACAATTAGGTTTTTTGTTTAGTTTTTGCCAGCTTGTTCTATATATATATATTCCAGAGCTCTTTTTAAGTCTTTTGTGGCAGGTCCAAGTAAAGTTATAAGTCTTTAGAGGCAAACTGGAAGTCAAGATTCAAGTCTTTCAAGTCTGTGAATGTAACTATTAAAATAAGACCAAGTTCTTCCAATGCAGAGGCCTCATAATTAAATAGTTAAGGTATTGAAGTCATGTCAAGTCTTTAGGGAGTCAAGTGGAACCATCTTGAAAGTGACATGATTTGTCTCAAGAGGTTCATCTGGATACACAGCAGTCAAGTCTCAATCTCTTCATTTTTGTGACTTAAGTCCAACTCAAGTCTCAAGTCTACAGGGAGTCCTGTCACCATAACTACTTTTGTTGGACTTGTTTTAAGACGATGTCATTCTGCTCCTCTGCTCTTTTCTAATCATACAAATATGTGGAATAAGTATGTAATTAAAAAAATGTTGGTGACACTCTTATGTAAACAAACACGCATGTAAACGGGCAATATCGAGGTCAGCAAAAATGATTGCGGGTGTGACCATATATTGTACGATAAGTCGATAACGTAATTATCATGACAGGCCTATCTACAGCCCTGGTAAAATATGATTGATTATATTGAGCTATGCGATAATACTATACAAACATAAAATAAGATTCATTGAACATCTTTACCACAGCTGGAACCTGGTTTCAGTAAATTTCATTCTTGCAGAAGTACATAATGTGAAGTGGGAAAACTGCAGTAAATGGTGCTCCCTTTACTTTACCATTTTAAACTTTACTGTGAGTATCACTGGTGTGTCATCACAACAGTGACCTAACCCTATATATATATATATGTATATGTATGTATATATAAAGCACTCTAGAGCTACTGCATTTAAACATGATTCTGAAGGCTCTTTTACATCAAATGCGCTTTGAAACAAAAACTTTGCTGTCAAAAAAACTGCATTAAAATGATTTACATCTACCGTGAGACAAATGTAAGAAAGTTCCCTGGTTATTTTGTAAAAGTTGCTGATATCAGCTGTGTTCATTATGGCAGGTAGATGAACTGAGTGTCAGTGGAGAGGAGAGTCCAGCACAGACCTGCTGTCAGAAGAATCTGAAGGTCTGCAGAAATGAATCTGTAGCTGGTCCAGGATCTAATCATGTAGCGGTGTTGGTTAAAGTCATTTCCATCACCGACTGTAGCGCACATGTGCGCCATCATCAACACGTGTTCTCATTTTACTGTTAACTGGGTCTGAAGTGCCAAAACCTGAGTGTTTATTTAACTTTATCAAAGTGCCAGATGTAATCAATAAGGTGATCTGTTGTAGTTACGTTGCCATGTAGCTGTGACGTTGCATGTTGTGATTAGTTGAAAAATCTTACTGCAGGCAGGAAAAGGAGAAAATTGAACCTGGAGCGAATAAAATAAAAGTTGCATTTCAGCAGAGCAGAATTTCACCATGTTTCCACGCTGGTTTTTATTACTGTTTTAATTCTATTTCTGTTCATTTCATATTATCTCATCTTTGATGGAACTTTCAGTGCAGCTGAATTTGATTTTGTCATTTCGGGAAGTCACTCAAGTTTTATTATTATCTCCCAGGGTTCGTACAAGTCATGAAAGTTTAGAAAATGCTTAATTTTAAGTAAAAGTTATGTTTTCAAGGTTAGGAATATGCTTGAATTCGAATATGCTCCTTGAAAAACGCTTGATTTTCAACATAATCTGGCGTTTCATCACCGACACAATCACTCATGGAAAAATCTTTTAATAAATGAAATGTAACGATCCCATCCTCACATTTGTTTGTCGTCTCCTGGAATTTATAGTAACAATTTAGATGTGATGATAAAGGCTTCCAGAGTCTGGAAATGTTTGGGTTAGGTACCTTGAAAGTGCTTAAAAAGTGCTTGAATTTTACTCTTAAAAAGCTGCACGAACCCTGATCTCCACTACTTGAAGTGTTGATTTTTATTTTTGCTTCCTGTATTTTCTTTCAGTTTGTCATGTTTGTATATTTGATCATCCTCAGTCCAACCTTTGGACATGCTGCTGCAGACCCATCCCTCATCTTTCTGTCTCGGCTCGTCTATATCTAATCAAAACGTGATAGTCCTCATGCACACCTGCTTAGATTCTTGTATTGATATTGCAGCTTTGCTGGTCGTAATGACTTCTGTTCCAGTTGTGCTGGAGAGAAACAGAAGCAGAGATCTAACACAATGTTCTGGTAAAGAGAAGAGCAGAGGAGTTTTCCAATAATACAAAAGACTGAAGTTGAAGTAGAAAATTGAAGTGGAGAGAATATACACAGGAAAGACAGACAGAGCAAAAGAGAAGAGGGATGTTGCACTTTCAATTTTCAAGTTGAAAATCAAAGGCTACAAGGCAGAGTGAGATTAAAGACAGAGGGGAGGGCAGGACAATGGCGGTGAAAAGAGGAAAGAAGAATATGTGGAAAAGAGAAAACAGACAAAGAAGAAGACACTCAGGAGAAGTGATGAGAAGGAGGAGACAAGGTGAGACAGAAAAGAGAAAGATGGAGGAGGTGAGGGAGTGAAAATAAATAAATGTCACAGTGGAGGAGAAACAAAGATAGGACAGATTCATTTTGTATTCAGAGACATGAGCAGAGATTTTTGGGTCAGAACCTGATAGTGATGCAGAGACCTCTGTCAAGGCAGAATCATCTCCATTGTTAGCTGTTAGAGTCAACACCGTACTGGACAGACGATAGAAGTCTATTGACCTTAACCAGACCACCCAGTTTTTGTCTCTTCGCTACAGTAAATACACGTCAACAGTCTCTGATTTTTACTTTCTTGATCTGGAAGCTGATTTGTAAACATAACTTCTCATGCAACTACAGTATATGATGTATAATTTAATTTTAAAGTGAAAAATTTAAAGAACAATCTGGTATATATTATATTGTCAACAAATTATATAAAAAGACCCAACCCAACAATGAATATATCCAAAGCCTGACATATCTTCTTCCTCTGTGCCATAGAGCTCCATTGTTGTCCAAAAACTATTAAAATCATCTATCAATAGCTGCGGTTACATGGACAGTATTCCTTCAACCTGATTGAAATCATTCCAACTTAACTGTTTACATGGACGCTAAATAAAGTGGTTTAATCCACCTTAGAGTAGTTTGGTTTTGCTGCCGCCATGTTTCTGTCCCTGCCAGAAACTCGTTCAGTCACCTGATGTTCCCCCACGTGGGGCAAACAAAGAATAGATTCATTCCAGCCAGAGAGATCGGGCCGGATCAGGTCGGTCTCTTCTGATTGAGGTGGTCACATGAGGCATTTTTATTCACTTCCTCCATATGATACATGTGGTACATGTGATAATGCAGCATCAGTTGTTTCTCTCTTCACCATGTCAGGAGGTGAGGTTTCTCCTCCTGAACTTCTGAAACATAGCTGATGTGTGGCAGAAGACTGGACTTGCAGCGGTTGTCCAGGCAGAATTTTAACTGTGCCACCCTTAAGATGATCGGGAGCCTGTTCTGATTCCTTAAACTAATTTGAGTGCAGGTAGTGATGGAGGAAAGAACAGCTTGCAAAAAAAGAACAAAGAACAAAGAACAAAGACAGAGTATTCCGGGCAGCAGAGAGAGAGAAGGAGATGTTATCGATGGAATGATAATTGAGCGGAGAGACATGGGACCTGTGAACTAGGCCACCCTCTGAAACAGCAAGATTACTGCTAACACTGGACCGACTCATCCACTCTGTCTCACACACATACACACACACACACACACACACATGCAGGAATACAGCGAGACACAAGGACGTACAGTCTGTTTAGAGTAAATGTGTTCTAATAGAAGATGGTCTGACAGGGACATTAGTTTTTAGTAGTACTACTAGTACTACTATGTAGTAATGTGCTTACGCATCCGGGTCATGTAAACAGCATATTCTGTTTGGATATTCCGAACGTAGCATGTTCAGCTTAAGACATGTGGGATCTGCTGATATTCTTCAGGTTTTAGCAGCGTTCTTTGGACATGTATACAGCTTGTTCACGGCCTCTCGCCTGTTTCCGGTCAGCTCTGTGCTGGAAACAAACCTTTTTCAAGAAGGAACGAATGAAAGAGGGAGGCTGAGTTCACACGGTCCAACAAGGTTGCATGGAAACAGCTCAGTAGGAATACTGTCTTTTTTGGAATAAGGGCAAAAACTGGAATATTTTGTGCATGTAAACATAGTCAGTGTTTCCAGCAGCAGACAGCTGTTTTCATCAAACAAGCTCTGATAAACTCACCATACACCACCTGCTCAGCATCAAACAGCAGACAGACACAGTCAGAGACTAGCTGGTGAAGAAAGTGGAGCATCTAGCAGCCAGACATTTTTCTCAGAAGTTGGTGGAGACCAAACGTTCTTATCGCCAGACAAGAACATCAATACTGGAGCACTCTGTGGATGCAACTGTGGATTTCGTTTTTAAAAATACTTGCTTTCCCCAATATCTGCTCATGGCAACTACCGTACTGTGAGGTTAAGGTCAGGGAAAGATTTCAAGGATAAGGTTAGGGTTAGGCAACTATATCATGCCCATCCACCACCTTGACTTCAACCCTCTTTCCTTCCACCTCTATAGGCGACACTACTTCCTGCGATTGAACCTTGGCATTGGATGTAAACTGTGAGCTCATCCAGTATGGATGTAATTCCTGGGCTGAACCAAAGCAGAACTAAAAGGAGAGTGAATACTGGACACTTGGACACAAACAGCACTCCTAGTGAGCGGTAATGTTGCTCTGTGCCTGTTGGATGTGTAAATAGGCAACTGTCTGTTCTAAGTCATTGTACTTATAGGGTCAACCTTGTACAACCGACTGTACTGTGTTTGATTACGGTTCTGCTGACTGAATCTGAGAGACAGAAAGAGACAAGTGAGAGTGTGTTTTTATGTTGTTTACAACTGTATTCTCTCTATACGTGTGTGTGTGTGTTCCTGCAGATGCACACGTCCTTTGCCTGTGTGTACCTGTGGGTCTGTGTGTGTCCTCTGTGTGTGTGTGTGTGTCCTATGTATTATTCAGGTGTCAGCCAGTGCAGGGCAGTGCCTATTTATCAACACTGGAGCGGAGGTGACGAGACAAGGAATGGAATTATAAAGCCTAGCCTGACCCGCTGGGCATTTGTGTGTGTGTGTGCGCGCGCGTGTGTGTGCGCGCGTGTGTGTGCGCGCGTGTGTGCATTTCTGTGTGTGTTTCAGAGGGAAACATGGTGAAAGGGAAAAAAATGAAAACGATAGAGAGATAGTGTTTCTAAAGAAAAGTGTAAGAATGTGACTGTGTGTGTGTGTGTGTGTGTTTTGTGTCTATACAAGCATGCGTGTGTGTGTGTGTGTACTAGAGAGACACAGCTGGTCTATTATAAAGGTCTGGTCTATAAGTGCTGCAGCGTTCTGCATCAGACTAATGGTTGAACGAATGCCTAAGGCTTTCTCTCTTTCTCAACCACACAAACACACACACACACAGTAACAGAATAAATGTACAGAATAAAGCTACTATTGTTGCCTGTGGCCTTGCTGTTGCTTGAGCTAAGTCATGTTTCAGCCTGAGGCCTCGATACAGAACTTTCTACAGTGAATAAAACAACACGATCAGAGATGGCGGTTCAACTCCCCGTGTAGCTCAAAGGGCAGAGGAACTCTACATTACAGCAAGCTAAAGATAAAAAGAGAGACAGTAAGAGGAAGTTTATTAATAACTTCAGAGAACAATTCCGTCCATCATAAGTTTATAGAGCATTTTGGAACATGTTATTGACTTTTTTTTGATTTCATATTGATGAATGAACACTTTGTAGCTATGTTTGTTTGAACTTCTCCTCGTTCTGTCTCCTCTGGTGCATCTTAACCCTCCTGCTGAGGGTTTTAACTTCTTGGTTGTTTCCATTAACCAAATGGAGATTCTGTGCAGTTTGTCTGTTTGTTAGCAGAACATCTCACAAATAAATGACTTGACTTCCACAGATTTTGTGAATAATCACACCGTGTGGCTATTCATAAAACACTTGGACTTGGACTCAATGGGTTAACAAGTAGCCATCCATTTAGACAAAATACTTCACCATTGCATAATATAGGAAGAGCATATGCACCCTACCATCTGTGCATTTATTAAACGGTCACTCCACTGATTTTACATGTCAAAGTCAATTTACTCATCAGGATTAGTCCCACTCAGCCTGTGAAATCAGTTGTATGTTCTGGAGGAGCTTCGTCAAGTCTGAAAAAATCTGAACTTGGGCTTGTGGACTACAAACATATAACAGAAAAATACTGCGTTAACTGGAGGTGTAGAGTTTGAAAGACATGGACATTTACCAGACAGGGAGGGTCTAAAGAAAGATGCATTGTGGGAAATGAAGGACCCAAAAATAGGGACTAAAAATCAAAATATCTCGGCCTCTGCTGCTCATATTTTGACCATTTTTTAAATCTGTCTCTTGCACGTCCTCGAATGTTAACTGTAATACTAAAACAGTGTAGTACCCTTTAAGGCTGGAAGATATTAATGACCCTGAAAAATGTCATTCCTTTTTTTATTGAAGTGCCTGTTACCTGTAGAAAAAGGTTTGAGTGAGAGTTACACAGTGTGTGTTGTTTGCTTGAATACATGTATGTATACTTGTTTTCTAAATATAGAAAATACATGATCTTTTCTTCCTATTTCATTCTTTTTTATTATGAAAACAGACAATAAGGCACTCAAACCATTTACAGTACATCAGCTCATATAGGATTAGATAACAAACTTCATGTCCTTGTGTAAATCCAGTGTCTTGGTGTATCTGGAAGCAGGCTGAGTTATGATGTGCTCAAGTGAAATGAATAGCTGCAGATGGGAGCGTGCAGCCAGCGAAGGTAATTCTTTATACGTAAGCTTTATATTCTGTATTACCCTTGCTTTGGGCGCGGAACAAGTTACAATCCTGCATAATGAAAGTCAGAACAGATCCGAGATAATTGCAGTTTAAATGTGTCAGCGTGGCCTGTGTATCATTTAAGGTTTTGAATAATGCAATGCTCATAATGACATGAAATATGTTGAATGCCGTATAGGATTTAGAGAGAAGCGTGACCTCAAGTGTCGCCTCTCTCTCTCTCTCTCTCTCTCCGTTCATGACAGCTTTGTGAATAATGCAGCAGCCACCACCGTATAAAACAGAGCCACTCACGATTTCATACGAGGCACGAGCCATCACTCGGGTTACATTTCATATCGACCACTCCATGTTCACATTCTCTATGTATGAAATGGCTGTAAGCTTCCATTCATTTTATGCTCCATTATTAAATGACACAGTCCTCAGCTTAGAGAAATGTAGCTCAACCTGCCTCTGGAAATGCCAGCATATATATATATATATATCTTTTATTTTCTCTGGAGTGAAGGTCGCAGGTTTGAGTCCTGTATTGGCCGTACTGTACATCCTGTTAAACTGACGAACAAGACACTGCCATCGTTCCTACATCAATAACTTTAGTGTATATATTTGATCAAGTCAGGTCATTACTACTGAGTTTTATTTAAACTCTCCAGTTCAGATATAAATGATGCTATAACCCAGCCACGCTAAACTCTTTAGGAGACGCCATTGTTGTTTTCGAACGAACAGTCGCTTCTCGCTGTCGTCACACCTAAACCACGCCTGTAGCTGCCAGTAGTTCCTCATGGATGTATAAAGAGAACTGGACACAGTGTCAGAGGCGGGGCCCCGTTCATTCCTATTAAAGTTGCTCAGTGGCGCATGAAGCCAAAAAAGTTCAACTTCCCGGGTATAAAATTACCCCGATCTTCCGCATAGCTTCTCTATGTGTGGCCCACAGAGCAGGCACGTTTCCTTTAGCCCCGCCTCCCAACCGCTCGCTCTCAGGCTCACTCACATGAACGACATCATGATTTTAAAAAGGGTTATTTAGGTGTTTGTACTGGCTAGTTGTTGTACCTCAAAAAAAAAAAATTATCCGCTGATTTAGAGACGTCTCTTTCACAATGTAAGTCTATGGGAAAAAGTCTCTTGGGGACAGTGTGCATCACGTGACGGACCAGGAAGTTGTAATTACATGGTTTGGCCACTATGTCAAATTGGTTTCAAAGCCCGGCGCAATTCCTGGGGGCTTGGTAGTCCCTCATAGGATGCTGACTGGTCAAACTACTACTACTACTGTGGTTCGGCTACAAGCGCATAACTTGAAGCCTGGCAAGATGGATTCTCGTGTGATCTCACGTGATCTCACGTGATCTCACGTGATCTCGTGAGTCCAGCTGGCTCGCAGGGTAAGGTCAAGATAGACAGCAACACAAATAAAACCCTCGTCACAGAGACACTGAATGACTTATACGCAGCAACACAAGCATTCAAAGATAAACGTGTTGAACTCAACATCATGTGCAGGGTTCGTACAGCTTTTTAAGAGTAAAATTTAAGCACTTTTCAAGCACTTTCAAGGTACCTAAACCAAAAATTTTCAGACTCTCGAAGCCTTTAATTACTATAAATGCGAGGAGACGGGATCATTTCATTTCAAAAAGTAAAAGATTTTTGGTTTACATGAGTGACTGTAGATGATGAAACACCAGATAATGTTGAAAATCAAGCACTTTTCAAGGAGTATATTCCAATTCAAGCATATTATATGAACCCTGTATGTGGCATCCTGAAAGCAGAAGATGCAGAATACATCACACCTGTGTTTTGTTGAATCTCTGCACGAACAGAAGCAGAACTGTCCAGTACTTTTCCACCAGATATATCCACAGAGGCGTAATGGGAGCATGCCAAGAACGGCTTTTAGAATAAAGGTGTACCAATACAAAACCCTACAGGGGGTGAGAGCAGGCCAACAAGCCGAGTGTGTAATTGACAGCAGTGAGTCAGAGCTATACAATTAGTACTGAACCTGAGGGAAGCACCTGGCAGGCTGTCAGCCATCTGAAGACACCGAGCCGAGGGATGCAGAGAGAAAAAGCTCACCAATAATCCAACACCAGGAAGAAATGTGGACCACGAGAACCAGAGTTTATTGCTTTCAGGGAACAGGATTCCTGAAAATGTGACTTTATGGAGATTCCACAGGACACTAAAGGTATAAAATATACATGGATAATTCCCTTCACAGCCTATAGACACAAGGTCAGGGTGTTAGTTGCTCTGAATATCCTTACTTTCATCGCCTCTCATCCTCGGAATATCAATAAGGAAAGAAGGAGAGAAAAACAGAGACGGGGGAAATTGAGAGTAGATGGAGAGCAGGAGAAGAGGGGGAGGAAAAGAGATGAGGGAGACGAGGAGGATGAGTCGAAGAAGAACAAGCATCCTGGAGGAGATGAAGAGAAGGACAAAAAAACAACTCAACTCAATACACAAAAAAATGTGTGTTTGGCATCACACAGATGGTGCGAGTGAAAGCAGGAGTGTGTCTGTCTGTGGTGAACAAATAACAGTCAGTCATAGTCAGCCAAAATACAAGTACCAGCAACACAACAAGAACCCCAAAAACCCTCCTTCCTGTCTGCGGTTTCAGCACAAACTGATGTTTAAACTGATGTGCAGGATAAAAACACAATAAGTAACCTGAAAGATTTAACCTCAGGAAAATAGCTTAATAAAAAACTTATGGCATTTAGAATGTTTGGCTTTCTTAGCACATAGACACGTGTATAAACTAATTAAAGCTACTCCTGAATCCACATTTTAGCTCTGAATAAATCAGTATGTGTAGTGTGTGTAGAGAATGAGTCTCAAAAACTAAATACACATAAAAACAGCATTTAAAGGGTGAGTCCAACAAAATAACAAACCCCCTGTGATGTAAAGCCATGCTGGAATATTTTGTGCATGTAAACATAGTCACAGATGAGTGGTGCATGAAAGTAAAAAATATTCTATGTTTTAGGCGCTGTTAATAAAAAGTGGAGTAGATGTCAGGCATATTGTAGCGCAGATAAACACAAGGACATATTTGCAAGCAAAGACTAAAAAAAAACTGTGAACAAAAGGCTCATGATCAATTCTTGAAATGTTTCTTCTCACTCTCTACAAAGTCAGTTTGTTCACCTTAACTCAACTGAAAGTAAGTAGCTCACCTTTTTATTTTAGCCAAAGTCTGAATAAGACTTGAGGCCTGAGATTTGAATGGAAACAGAGAGGGGGATGGATCGACGGCCATATAATGCAGAGACAGCGAGTCAGACAGAGAGAGAAAGATGAAAAGAGAGACAGCTGGCAGAGAGGAGAGTGGGCATCATTAGTGGGGAAAGGGTCAGCGTGGCCTCGGGTAGAGTTTACTGTGGGAACTTATTACACACATGCAGGGGTGTGGGTGTGTTACTGCTGTCTGCTGTGTTTGGTAAAGAACAGGTGGATGTGTGACTGACGCAGGTGAGAGAGGTCAAGAGATAATGGTGTCAGATAGAGGTACTGCTCTACTCTGCTCTACTAAGTGTGTGTGGGGGAGTGAGTGGTACACATACAAAGAATGAGAGATGTTAATTCTACTTCATTATATCAAGACTGAAGTCAGCCGGTAGAAACTGGAAACGGTCACGTTGTTTCCTAAATCATAAAGGTTTATCCTCTTCTCGTTATCAACTCAGCTTTACTTTAGGCTTTTGTTTCTTCAGATAAACCTTCATCAGTCTAAAGGTGTCAGCATGCTCAAAAAAGATAGAGATAATAAAGATATAATGAATGATAATAATGATAAAAAAAATAAAAAAGGCTAAAATAAAAAAAGGCCTAAATTTAGCGTAAAAACACGCTTGTTAACAACAATGTGCTACATACCTTTTCTCTTGCTTGCTTTTGATTTCTATATGTATTTATATGTATAAATATATTTATTTCTCACATATTTATTCAAATGTGAAACAAAAAAGTAAATTATCTCTTCTTTTCTTTCTTTGGTATGTCCTCATGCTGTTTGGTTTGTAACCGTCATCTTTTGTAACCCAGGTTTTTAAAGTTTTTACTGACATTAGCAAGATAAACATTAAATTGAACATTCGCATTAATCTCAAAGTACAGCTGAGGCTGATGGGAATTCAGTCATTGCTTGTAGAGGTGGTTGTCATAAACTAAAGTGAGAAAACGAAACATCAGGTGATCACTGAAGTCAAAGTTTGGGGTCATGAATGTCAAAATGACTAATCTGTTGGGACAGCTGACTGACACTCTGAGAGCCACTAAACCAGTTCCTGTTGACGTATTTTGCGTTGCTTTTGCTGACATTTGCATCTCTTAAAATTCTTACTGTTTTAACTTTCACGTAGCAACAAGGATGGTGTAAGATGTGACCTCCTGCTGTCTGCAGGAGTGACACTGAGAGCTCTGAGTCTGAGCAGGAGAGAAAACCTTTTGATTCGATCGCAGCCTAAAAGCCCGGCTGTCATCTCCTGGACTGGATGTTTTCTAACTGGAGACCCTGCGGGACAAAGTGACATTTGGCTGATGGAGGGAGAGGAGGGAGAGGAGGAAGGGCAGGAGGGAGGTGATATGATGGAGCGAGGGAAGAGAAAGGGAAGGGAGATGACATTACAGTGACTTTTTTAACGGTCTGTGCACTGATAGAGTGATATAAAAATGGAGGCAGGAGACAGGAGGATGAGACAAGGAGAGGTGGAGTAAGAGAGGAAATTGTCTCAGCGGTTGTTTCCTGGACCCTCACTCTCCTTCCTCACTTCCTTCCTCACTTCCATCCACCTACTGTATCTCTGTATCAGCCAAAGAAACAGCTTCTCTTATTCACAGCACTGCATCAGTCCATCCCTCCCTCCTCCACCTCTGCCTCCCTCCGTCTTTCTACTTTTCCACTCTGCCTCTCTCTCTTCTTTAATCTCTCCTTCGAGAGTCGGGCAGGATGATAATTAGAAAGCCAGTGCACACACACATACACACACTTTCTCACACTGTGCTTTATAAAGCCTTTCATGCACACACACACACACACACACACACACACACACACACACACACACACACTCCTGGTTCAGGACAGAAAGAGAAAGAGGAGCAGAAGAGAATATTAAAGGAGATAGAATCAATAGATTCATTTCCTGGTGCTGACAGAGGTTGATCTCTCCCTGGACCCATAATCCTTAGAGTGCGTGCGCGCGCGTGTGTGTGTGTGTCTGTGTGAGTGAGAGAGAGAGAGAGAGAGAGAGAGAAAGAGAGAGAGAGAGAGAGAGAGAGAGAGGTAAAGGATAAAGCTGGTCAGGTTATTCTTGCCCTGGGGCAGAATAGAGAAGGAGGAGGGAATACTGTAAAAATACAACTTCCTTTCCTCTCCTCCTCCCTTCCCTGAGCCCCCCCCCCACCTCTACTGAGAGTCCAACAGACACGGGGGGGGGCAGGGTGAGGTGAGGAAATGTTGATCTGTTATCTCGACGGTTGCGGTTCTTGACTTTTCTGCCAGCGCAGCACGTTGAACTGAAAACCTGAGTCTGCGAAGAAACTGAGATGAAAAAAAAAACCAGCAGGGAGGAGGAGGAGGAGGAGGTGCTGAGATGAAAACCAGGCAGTTAACACTCTGGACCAACCAGCTTTCAACTCAGTCTCTCTCCATCCTCCTTTCCCTTCTCTACCATCTTTGCTTCTCCCTCACTGCTACATGTTTTACTCCTTTTCCTGGAAAATTATCATCTTCAGATTCAGTTTCACAACTCTGTCTCCTCAAAAGCATGTTTAGATGCTACTAATTTGTTTTGACAAATGCATTTAGAAGGAAATGTGATACAATTATTAATTATTAAAACTATGTTATGTTTTTTTTTTTTTCCAGACCCCCGTTCACATCCTGAGTCCTGCACGTGGTCAGGTTCAGGCTCCAAGTCACTGCTGACTTTTTAAATATTGACCACAATCTTTCCCAAACCTTAACCGAGTGCTTTGAGTGACTAAACAGAACCATAAAAAGCTTTAGATGCTACAAGCGGATGTTGTAAGGAAACAAATAAAAATACGCTGTCAGTGAAAATTTTGCTGATTTTTTCAGTAAGAACATTTTGTGACTTTGCAGATACGTTCATTAAAAATGTAATTCAGGTGGCATCCCATTCCTCTCTAAATGTACAACACATCTAAATGATGTGTTGTGGTGTGAAACAAGTCGGGGTTTTGCTGAAGATGTAGTCTGGCATTGACAATGTTTCAGTTGCTACTCACACGTGTGTTGTTTGGGTCACATTTATTTCCAGATTTAAAGATTGATGTAATAATTCCTTTACTCCAGGGAACGGTCCAACTCCAACATCTCCCTCTCTCTCAGGAGTACAACACCATATGAACTGATCCTTCCTTTTCTTTCTCTCCTCACATCTATTGTCTGTGTTGCACCAATGGCCTTGATTGTTTGTCTGTTATTATGACCGCTACAGTATATTTTATAGATTTCTCCAACACGTAGCCTTCCTCTTGTGCAGCTACATTTGAGTCTTTCAGTGTATAACGTGAGCTGAAGTGATGTAAGTCGCTGGGCTCCTTCTCCTCATGTCGCTGCTAAGCTGTTACAGCTAATAGTTCAGAGCAAAACAGCTCTCTGAGGAGAGGCTACGCTAGAGGCAGGGGAAGAATCCGGTGATAGGTGCCCGATGTGAAAACACCTGGGGACGTTTCTAACATCTATTTCATCTGTAATGCATAATGTGTTTGGCTGAACTGTGCTCCCCTGCAGCATGGGCAGCAGCGATAACCACAATGATGGCCACTGAACTTCATTGAACTTCTAAAAGTTTCATTTGCCCCGTTTATCATGCCATTACGATAGGGCAGCAGTAGCCTACAGGGAACAGCCGGCAGCTTCGAACTGGAAGATCAGCGGCTGGGAAAATGAATGAGTAACCCCTCCTCCCTCCCGCCAATCCCTCGACAACTTCCGTGATGAACCCCAGAGCTGCTGCTGCACAACCGGCTGACTGCAGCTGCTCAGTTCATACAGTTAATGCAGTTCAGCAGTATTGGAGAGCTCCCAAATGTGAATGTGAAGCAGGCTGGTGAATAACAGCAGGCATGCTCGCTCGACTTTCCCTGGAAAGATAAAGGTTAGAAAAAGGCCGTGCACAGTTTGGGCGAGCCGTTTGTGGGGAAGCTGACTGCATCCAGACTTTTAGGCTGGTGGGAGAGCAGATTTTAACGAGGGCTTGGAAAAAAGGCGTAGAGGTGTCTTTGAATCAGAGCTGGTGAGCTTTGAGTCAGGAAAATAGAAAGATAGCATGTAACTGGATGTGCAGCCGAGATGAAACTCAACAGAGCAGGTCTTTTTTTATCACAGGTGTGCAGGTTTTAATACGTTTGCTGACACTGCAGTCCTTCCTTTGTTGTCCACATGACAAACTGAACAAAATGTCTGTTGGTAGCTGTTGACTTGTCATACCTGTGGACACTCTCCCATTGCATCCCTCCTTCCCTCCTTTGCTGCTCTGACTGTGAAGTTTAAGAGCCATTGTAGCTGCAGACTGCAGAGGAGGTGCAGAGAAGCCCTACACTCATTCTGGCTCTCTTATGAAGCGATCCACTCTTATGAAGTACACTATTGTAAAAATGGTACATGTTGTGCAGACCGACCATTCTGAGACATGCTTTGTCCATTATGTCACTGTGTTTATGATGCCAAGAGTCACTGAAGAGTTTCAGTCATCCAGGTAGCAGGACACAGAAAGCAAGAATAAAACACACGTTGCATTTGGTGTAGCACTTTTAGTTATGAAGCAGTGTTGAACATTTTGAAAGTTCTACGATCACAGACGATTTTCTCAATTTTCTGTTGCATTGTGTAGCTGTTAAAGCAGACAAGGCAGAAAATGTCCCACCTTATATGGGCATGTTAAAGCATCCAACAGCCTCCAATTCCCCAAATCTCCTCTCAGCTCTCTTCTCTCCTCAACTAATATTAAGATAATATATTAAGATAAGATAGAACTTTATTAATCCTGAAGGAACTTCTTGTGCCAGAGATTGTTCAAATATTACTGTGGTGGTGGGGTGTGGTTGGAGCGTGGCTGCAGAGAGGGAGAAGTGGGGGAGTGGCTCAGGAGCTCGGGGCGGGTTGCCCGGGGAGGCGCAGGTGCAGCGCATCAGGGGTTGATGGGTGCTTTCATTAGCAGTAGCAGCCCGGAGGACGGGGGTCGGTTGGACCGGATGGACGGGACGACACGACACGCCGGACGGAAGACCACAGCCGTGGGAGTGCGCGGGTGCAGCGAGAGAGAGCCGGGAGGCGGACAATCGGTATTAAAGAAACCTGCGGGTTATACACGCGATCAGTGTGTGCGTGTCTCTGTTGGCGGGCCCAGGGGAGGGTAGCAGTGGGTACGCTACATTGGCGCCCAACGTGGGACCTAAGTCAACAGAGAAATGTCGGAACCTGCGGCCGTACAGCCTGTAGCGGCCCTGGCCCAAATGCTCGGGGAGCTGGCCATCATGCACCAGGAGCAGACGGCGGTAAATCGCCGGCAGCTGGAGGCACTCCAGTCCCAATCCGAGCGGCACACCCAGGTCCTGGAACGGTTGGTGGCGAACATTGGGGGGGACCACCACCACCGCGCCGCTCTCCGGCATCTCACTGCCGCGAATGACAGCCACGGACGACCCACGCTCCTTCCTGGAAGCGTTCGAGGTAACGGCGAAGGCATGCGACGGGCCGGCGGCGGAGTGGGCTGTGCGTCTGCTCCCGCTACTATCAGGAGAAGCCCAAACGGCGGCGCTCAGCCTGCCGGCGTCCTCGAGGGGGAGTTACGCCGACGTTCAGCGCGCCGTCCTGGACCGGATGGGCTGCTCCCCCGAGGACTACTGCCGCCGGTTCCGCGAGGCTTGCTTGGGACCCGAAGAGAGACCGTTCGCCTTCGCGCAGCAGCTACGTGATGCGGCAGTGAGGTGGTTGGAACCAGGAGACTCAACCGGGGAGCGGCGAATGCTCGACCGGGTGGTGGTGGAGCAATTTGTGGAGGCGCTCGCCGCCAGGACCGCGGCGTGGGTGAAATGCCACCGACCAAAGGACCTGGAGACCGCCGTCACCCTGGCGGAAGATCATCTGGCCGTACACCCGCGGAGTCAGCCAGCAGAGGCCCGGGCGGCGACAGCGTCCCGGCCTGTCCCGGCGCCGAGGAGGAAATTCGGCGGGGCCGCCGCAGCGGCCACACCACACTCGGTCCTTCCTCCACCTCCCCCTCCTCGTCCGTTGACTGGGGAGGCTGTCGACGCCCGCCCTGACTCCACCCCACCGAGAGCCCCTCAGACGGCAGGGCAGGAGTGCTGGAGGTGCGGGCGGCCCGGACACTTCCGCAGAGAGTGTCCACTGATGGAGGTCGGCCAAGTGGTCCGGGTCGCCGGCCCTCCGGTCCCCTCCCCCGGTCCAGGGGGGACATACAGCGTTCCGGTAAGGATCCAGGGGGGTGTACACCGGGCTATGGTGGATTCGGGCTGTCATTCGCGGCAGTGAGATGCCGGAGAGCGGCGCGGTGGTGGTGGTCCCCCCAATGTTCGCCACCAACCGTTCCAGGACCTGGGTGTGCCGCTCGGATTGGGACTGGAGTGCCTCCAGCTGCCGGCGATTTACCGCCGTCTGCTCCTGGTGCATGACGGCCAGCTCCCCGAGCATTTGGGCCAGGGCCGCTACAGGCTGTACGGCCGCAGGTTCCGACATTTCTCTGTTGACTTAGGTCCCACGTTGGGCGCCAATGTAGCGTACCCACTGCTACCCTCCCCTGGGCCCGCAGGTTTCTTTAATACCGATTGTCCGCCTCCCGGCTCTCTCTCTCGCTGCACCCGCGCACTCCCACGGCTGTGGTCTTCCGTCCGGCGTGTCGTGTCGTCCCGTCCATCCGGTCCAACCGACCCCCGTCCTCCGGGCTGCTACTGCTAATGAAAGCACCCATCAACCCCTGATGCGCTGCACCTGCGCGTCCCCGGGCAACCCGCCCCGAGCTCCTGAGCCACTCCCCCACTTCTCCCTCTCTGCAGCCACGCTCCAACCACACCCCACCACCACAATTACAACAACAAACATAAGAATAAAAACAAAAATAGAGTAATAGATGTAAAGTGTATAAGGAGAAAAATGCTAACATAAGTGCCTAATAGAATAACAATAAAAGCAAGATAAATATAGTGACATAAAGGTAATATTGCACATGATATTGATATTATTGTTATTGTTCTCAGTGTCCGATGTCTTTCCTGCAGAAGGGGGAGGAGTTACACAGTTTATTCGGTCAGACATTAAACTCTGTGTTTGTTAGCCTGTTAGCCTGTGGATATTATTCCTGGCTGTCTGCAGACTTTGGAAAGACTCCCTGCTGTAGTTTAGACAACCTTAAGTGCCTCTTAGTGTTTTGCACCTTGATTTAAATACTTTTATTCTCTCCAGGTCATTTCTTTTTTTTCTGCTAATGTTACTGTCATGCTACAACTAACATACAAGTTGGTACACAGTTCTCACAGTAAGTTAAGTAAAAACACTTCTCCATTTTATAAGAAATCAGCTTTATGTAGCCACAGCTTCATACTTTTAGAGGATAATGAAGGATATTACTTTACTTCCACTTGATACCCACATATCATTTTAGTGTGCCCTGCACTCTCACCAAAAAACTCACAATACTTGATGCATTTAGTGGTCCAGACCCGGGTACACCAAGGCAACATAACACTCGAACCTCTCAGCACTACTCGACATCGTGTAAATATATGCACATATATGTATGCCAAAAGCAAAGCAGCCAGTGATCCCTCACTGTGTTAGGTTCTGCATCACCATCATCACGTCACATTAAGGAAGCAAACATGCTACTTTAAGGACACCTGAGATGAAAAAGAACTACGTGGTGCTCAGCAAATAGGGGCCAGAAAGTGACAGTAATTACAACAGTGGATGTGAAGTGTTGCAGAGGACCACGCGTGCCTCAGGATGTGATAATGAACAGCTCGGTGCTGGAGCTGCTCTGACTGGCAGAGTCTCTGTAGAGCCTGGGACCAGACTGCAGAGGCGGGGCAGAGAGGGCAGAGTGGGCGTCATGAGTCTCTTCTATTACAGTGTACAGTGGAGAGGCCAATAACTCTGCCAGAGAGCTCCACTTGTGTTATAAAATGTTTTGCACTTAAAGTCAAAAGTATAAGTACTGCCACTGTGAGATAAAATGGGTGCTTTTACTTGAGTCATGGATTATAAGGGAGGCCAGAAAAGCCACAGCGACAAAAGCTGACTGCCTGTTTATAATGGGATGCATGTGCTCACAGTTAGAGAGCGTACGGTGGCCAGCAGGGACAAAGTTCCTGTGCACAGACTGGATGTAATCAGGGGCTTGAGACCTTCATCAGATATTTTAACAATGAAAAACTAAGAAAATTTGTTATTTGATTGTTATAGTTTTGTCTGTTGAATTACAAAAGAGTGCAACACAGCTCATTGCTCTTGACTATCAGTTTGATTATTTCTCTGTGATTATGCCGTATTTAGCCGTATTGTGATAAAGTTTCATAATGACAAATATATTAATATCATGACATTGATTTCAACCATACTGGCTGGGCCTACGCGTTAATGACGCATTCAAATATTATTATCTCATGTTACCAGCTGGTGCAGCGCCTTTTCACCAAAGACATATTTTATCAGCATTTTTGGTGCTTTAGATTCTCGACCCTTATGTTAAAATCATAACTGACAAGTCTCAGTTTTCAATATCAAATGTAATTGTTTTTGAAAGAATGCTATCCTGTAACTGCTTTAGTCTTCTAAAGAATATCCTGTTTGCTTTGCACCGCTCTCGTGTCCAGATGAGTCTGATGTCTTTTTTTTTGTTGACACTTTTCATCAACAAACTGAGTGCTGCTCAATCCCTCTCCTGTCTAAATCTGCCGGCGGCTCTACTGGAGCAACTGCAGGATATAAATGCAGAGCTCAAGGGAACAACAACAGCCGGCATAAAAGCCGGAGAGAGCAATTTTGTTTCACTTCCCATGCTCTGACTTTCCCAGCTGAGCCAGAGAATCAAATTGTTGACCTTTGAAACACAAGGAGCTGCATCTCTGTGCCTTCAGGCTGCCACAGTAGAGTGCATGTTAGAAGAAGAGAGAGGCAGTACCCAGCAGTACCTGTTGTAAATACAGTACCTTACTTCTCATACTCAGAAAATAAACTGTTTGCATTGTATTGGTACAGACGCAAGAGCTGAAAAAGCAAACAGAATGTAGAACCCACTCAACTAATCTACTCTCATCTTTCCATCTTTAATGACTAAAAATGTGAAGATTTTTGTCTTTTAATAAATGATAATCTGGGTCACACAAGATAAATGGAAATTAAGCATAAATTAACCATATAAGAAACAGAGTACAGCTCCTGTTTAATTAGTTGATTGATTAATATTGGGTTTTATTTAGATGTAATGGCCAGCAATAGTGGCTTTGCAGCCATTTTGCCACTGTTTGCTAACACTTGTGTAGTTCTTTTTAGGGCTGTACCCAACCTTTTTTTTCATTGACTGTCAAGCAACGCTTTATTGAACTGGACGTTCAGGGTGACAGCGACGTTCACGTAATATAGTAAACAAGCCAAGTTAGCCCTCCGAGCCAATGCGTGCTAACTATGCTAATGACGCTAGATATCAAACAAAAGCCAGAGACTTTATCACATTAAGCCCAAGTTCTTTTTGGCAAGTTAGAGATATAGCAACAAGTCCTCCAAATTAAATGATGAAATACATCATTTGTAAGTGCCCTCCAGAACGACACGTATGAGCGTTTTCTGATCCGACGCCTCCCATCGGCAGGACGACATTATTTCAGTGCGTCTTCCAAATCACTTTCACCAAACCTTCGCTGATCTGACACCACTACGGTTAAGGCTCGGTTAGCTTTAGGCACAAAGATGTTGCTGAGGGTTAGGGAAAGATTGTGATTTGGGTTAAAATAACTACTTTGTTAGGAGTTAGTTCAGAGACCTTCGTCCTCATGGTTAAAAGAACTACTTGAGGAACGATCGTTCTCAAGCTTTAAAGAAAACAATGTTGACTTTCATAATTCTTAACTATGGGTCATGAGTTAATTATTATGGCTGCTAGAGGTCTTTGTCACTTAAACCCATACATATATAGTTTTTGGGCATTTGGTTTGTTCCACAGAACCATCTGAGAAGTCGTCCTTGGAAACTGTTTGGAAAAGGGCAGGTACCTTCAACAAACACTGGATGAACCATCTGTCTATCAGGGGATAACTTCAACCAATCAGATCAACAAACCATATGATGTAGTAGGAGAGCGCCGGAGAGGAAACATGTTTTCTATGTATTAAAGTCTTCAGTGGCGTTCTTTGCTCTTCTTTCAGTGAAGAAATCCTCTCCAGATCTGATAGAACTGATGCTATAGCAGCAGCTACGCCAACCTCTTTAGGAGCCGCCATTGTTGTTTTCGTCACACCTAAACCACGCCTGTAGCTGCCCGTAGTTCCTCATAAGACGCCGATTGGTCCAAAAGCACCACAAGTGCATAACTTGAAGCCTGGCAAAATGGATTCTCGTGTGATCTTGTGATCTCGCAAATCCAGCTTCCTCGCAAGCTGGCGTTTTTTTTTGGAAGGACAGTCTCTGAAATTGTAGCTGTGAAAAATGATTGATATCTCTGACTCTGTATTACAGTATGTACGATATGACAAACAGTGCATTAAACACACACTGGGCTGGAGATAAAAAGAAATAAACCCTCCTCTGCGCTGAAGTCCAGGGGGGTCATCTTGCTGACACCAGGCTGCCTGGTTCTAACATCCAGCCGTGGGAAAACGATTAGGTCACCCCCCCCACAGCTCACTCTGAAATGATCCATTTGGATGCTCCGCACTCGACCACGTGCTCTCTCCAATTGAAGGCTAGAAAATTGTCGCTTGAGTGCCTTTGGTTTTTGGTTGAAATGAGAATCGAGGCCGTGGACACATTTCAAACTGTCATTTGTCAGCCCTCCAAATGCTTCGTAATAACACTCAATTATACATTCTGAATGACGTTGCTAGGTTACAGAGCTGGCTAAGTGGCTGATGGGACCATCCAGTGGTCACTCGGTATCGTGGGCTGATAGAGGGTCCATGCTCAGCCACTTGGCAGCTGAAACATGCTCTGAAATCCACATCTGGTGATTAGGACATGCAAATCAAGTCAGCAGGCTGCCACACAGGAGGACTCGGGTTTGGAGACGGACCAAATGTCTCCTTCAGGGAAGTTTCACTGCTCATTTACCTTCCCAAAAATACACTATTTAATATACATTATATATATTTCATTGTGTCAATGTTTGATCCAACTGATTTTTGGGTTCCTCATTTGCGCTGCTGTAAAACTTTGCGTTTGGACGGTATGTTTTATGTAAGATATCCCCTTGTATTTGTTTTTTACTGCACACTTTGCTGCATTGATTCTTTCCTCTTTGGACACTTTTCTGCATCGTCTTTGTTTTAAAATAGTTGCTTTACATTAATCTTAATGTTCTGTCTTGCTTTAATCAAACATTTTTATATTTCTGCTGTTACATCTTTTACTTCCACTTTTGTAGACTAATGCAGGCTCCCACTATCAGTTCTTGTTTCCATTCCCTTCAGTACCACTCATGACGATAATACCATAATTCCAGTGTTTTAAAAAAAAAATGTTTCGGGGGCTAAAGAATTGAACTGATCTAATATATGTTGCCTGAAGCCAAAATGTCTTTTGTTGCTCACCGAGCTGTTCACTTCCAAAACACCTGAAACAGCCTGAAAAACCCTGAAATGGCCTCCTACGCGAGGAAGACCTTGGTGATAACTACCCACACAGGGATGATGTGTGTTTGGAGCAAAGACAGACAGAGAGGAACAGAAACACACACACACACACACGTTTTTATCATGTAAGAATCTCTTTCATCACCTGGTAAATACAAATGCACAAACACATAAATACATAAACATAACCAATCGGCCCAGAGGACAAATACACACAATCACACAAACAAAACAAACTCATTTGCCAGTCAAATTAACACACACACACACACACACACACACACACACACACACACACACACACACACACACACACACACAGGAAACACCATGTTGTACACGTCAGAAACACAATCTGTTTAGACCGTGAGACTATATTCAGACAGCTGCCTGCGTGGAGCCCGATACACTAAGAAAAATAAAGATTATATCTTAATACAAACCCAGAGGTCAGTTTAACCCTTTCAACCGCTCTGTCCTGCCAGTGTGTCAATCATTACAAACTAATGCTGCACAACCAAAAATTATTCAAACCCTCAGAGCTTTGGTTTAAATTTTAGCGTAGATCACAAAGTTTCCAAAGATAACAAAAATATCAGGCTGAGTTTTAGAGAATGTGTCTAAGATGATGCAACAGACTAGAACATTCACATTTGATGTAGAAGTGCAACTATAAAAACATGGATTCTTGGGTTAGAATACTTTAATGGAGAGCTGGAACAAGATGGTAGAGAATATACAGTGTGTAACCGTAAAACAGGATGATTTTATCTCTTGCAGCTGAAGACAGTGTGATATTTACAGTGATTAAAATTCATAGGATGTAAATTGGAAATAATCTCTATTTATCAAATCATGCAGCCCCCAGGAAGTAACTGTAATGTAATCAGTGAAAGTCAAACAGCAGGATGTTACACTACTGAGTTAAAGGGAAAAGTAACAGCCTTTTACAATCAGTCTGACAGATGACAACGTGTCATGAGAACTGCTGTGTGTGTCGGGGCGGCTGTGGCTCAGGAAGGAGAGCAGGTCATCTGCTCACGTCATGTCACTGAGCGAGACACTGAACCCCAGTGGGCAGGCCTGCACCTGTGTGTGTGTGTGTGTGTGTGTGTGTGTGTGTGTGTGTGTGTGAAGGGGTGAATGAGAGGCACATTTTTTTTTTGTCCGTTAAGGTAGAAAAGAGCTATAATGTATAAATGCAGTCCATTTACCATTTACATTTCTATACGCCTGCAAAAATGTTTGCTAGGAAAGATGCACCACTCTTTATCTCCCTATACATTTTTTGTCATTTCCAAGTACTCTTTCTAACTGGTGGAAGAAACCAGTGTTTCAGGGAGAGATCCAGGGAGATAATCAGAACCATCACAATTTGTTCCCCAGGAACTCCATTACTAGTGTGTTCTGGTAAAATTCAGAGCACAGAAGAGGAAATGTCATGTGCTCCATGTAGGTCAGGTTTTTCACAGGTCAGGATCCTTCTTTGTGTTTGCTTACTCTGGAGCATCCGAACTGGAAACCTGCCGTCTTATATTTGGACTAATAGTAATTCTGTCTTTAAAAAGACTTTAGAAAAAAAGTCTGTGCATAAATCAAGCACACTATCTATCTAACCCATAGCAGCCACCCACACCCTCTCTTACCTGTATATGAGTATATCGTCTGTGGAGCTGTTGTACTGGATCTGGTACATGCGGACTCCTGGTATGTGGTTCTGCGGGGGCCATCTGATGGTAGCAGAACTGGACGTTAGATCTGACACGCTGACCCTCTGCTGGTCGGACCGGGCCTGACCTCCGCTGACGTTGGACTTGATAGATGTGGGGATGTCCGAAGGCCCCGGGTCGGGGTCCAGTTTAGGGTCAAAGTGCGGCGAAGGGTTGACGACTAACTCGACAGGAGCGGTGGCCTCCCCAGCTGCGTTAGACGCTATGCACGTGAACTTTCCAGAATCCTAGCAATCATCGGAAAAGAAAAGAGAAGAGAAGAGCCAACATTTATCCTCGCTTTTATGTGAGTCACTCCCTATGAAACCAGTTAAAATGAACAGACTCTTCATCTTTTGTTCACTTAACTCATGATGGAACATTTTCTGTGCTTTATAAAATCAACTACCCATGAAGGTTTGGTGTAGAAGTACACTTTTCTATCCAGTAAAGATGTATTTGAATCAGACACATAAGACAATGAAACCACGTCTCCACCTTGACTGAGGCCTTGAGGATGTCCAGAGAGCCGTTCTCGTAGCAGATGGTTCTGGACGTGTTGCCGATCAGCTTTCCATCAGGACTGACCCAATGTGTCGACGGCTCAGGATCTCCGATGGACTTACAGCGCAGGCTGACCTCCTGACCCTCCATCACAAACATCTTGGAGGTGTGACGAGTTATCATCGGCGGCTCGCAAACAAACTCCTCCTGTTAGGGCACGTGAGACCAAAATTATATAAGTCACCTTACTTTAATTAATGCAAGATGAAAGCTTGTGGAACACATTGTGATTGGGAGTTCACTCCACAAACTATTAAAAACAGCTGCAGTAAAAGTACAGTACTATCAAACAGGAGAGATGTTGATTTAAAGAACTGCTGAAATTTAGGCAGTTTTTACAGTTTTTGCTTTACAAAAAAATGATAAAACACCAAGAAAAAAATAAAACAATAAAAGATGGTATAAGTGAGATAAAATATCCAAGGGGTTTAGAGAAAACATGTCAATTCAAAAGAGGCAAAAATCCCGATTTACTCCTTGTACACTTTCCCCTTTCTCTGCGCACTCTGACTGGCTTCCAGTGATGTGTTCTTCTAACAGTAGACTTTCAAAGGGAGTTCAATTGTTTGCACATGAAGTTTAAGCGATCCCAGAGTTTTTCCAGCCCTTGCAATATTTAAAACCCACCCACTGCCACCTAAGCCACTATAAAGCTAGCCAAAATCCTGGGGGAGTATTACTGCTAGGCCAAGCAGGGCCAGCCAAGGCTTACTCATCATTCCTACCATCTCCAAACCCTTTTCTGGGTCCTTCTTGGGGTCTTGTTACCAGCAGAGAAGATTGCTGACCTGATGACCGCTGTGCTGTAGCTTCAAATAAAGTACTAGTGCCTTTCAGTTTGTATTACACTCTAACCCTCAATTGCTCCGGTGAAGCTCAGAGTAAAAGGCTGTGATTGAACTGGGCTGCTCCCCGGTGTGAGTGTGAGGGAGTGTGAAAGTGTGAGAATGTGAAGTTGGGCATTGGAAGGATAAAGAGTATGAATACTCATTTGGTCTTAATACATATATGGTTTGTCCAGATAACCCTCAAATTCCAACGAGCTTCAACTTGTCCTCCCACTTCATGAGAGTTTAACTTCTTGGAGTTATTTTAGCTTTCCAACCGATGCAATAAGCTGCCAAGCAGCTTTAATCGATTTCCAAGCAGGGACTCCCTTGGCGGCTGATGGCTAATGTCTGACCCCTGATGGATGCAGTGGAGGCTCACTTGTCTATTAATATTCCCAGACACATTGGTGACACGGAGGTCTCTGGATCGACCTCTTTACAAGGCTAATCCTCTTATAGTGATCCTACTCCACCTCTCTGAAGGAAGTCCACGACTATTACTCGAGGTGAGGCAAAGGTCTGTACATCATCCTCTCTAAGATGATACCAATTAATCCCATCTTTATCTCATGGTCCACTTATCATTGTAGCTCCCAAACAGCCCAGAGGGGTCGGCTCCTGAAGATCTCCAGATGAGGCAAAGCCCTCTCTCTATATATATATCCTCTTTAGGGCAACATCTTGAACCACACCACTTAATTCAGCTGTTATCCCTCCAAGTATCAGCATAGCTCTGCTATCGTATAGAAGTGTTTTCCCAGCATGTGTTTAGATGAAGAACAGATCTCTCGGCGGCTCCTCGACCTTTAGTCCCACACCATCTAACTGCTATATGCAGCAACAACACATCTGCAGTGGTTTTGCTTTGCGCTCTCTGAGCTGCTCTATAATGCCTGCTGTGGCAATTGGCTTTTATAATATGGCAATAATGGATCATCGACGTATCAACAATATTAAAACGTTATCCTCCACAAAGCAAAAGTGCAGCAGTGTGGCTGTTTCTTCAGGTAGCAGACACTGTAGGTAGGTTTTGTTAAAATGTAATTCATGCAGGCACATAATAATGGCAATGCAACATATTGTTGTCTTGTCTGATACATACCGTCTTCAAACTGCATTTTTATCCTACTTCCATTTATGCTCCTCCTCTTAAGTCTCTTATTATCTTAAATGTGGATGTTTTGCACATTTTCTTTTTCTTTTTTGTCACAAAATGTATTGTATTAGGATTCTGGAAGTGTCAAAAATGATAGCTTATTACAGAACAGTAACTTACAAGTGAAATCTATGAGGATTTTAATGTAAATGGCAGCAACTATGGGCTTACAACAGTCTCATAAACAATAATTAACACAGCAGAAGATTGATAAAGTGCAACAAACATCACACAAAGTAACTTTTTCTCAGGCTTTACTCAAGTCAAACCAAGACACCATCCTTCCAATCTCTGAACCCATCGGTTAACAGTGATTTAGTATCTGGGGGCAATAGCCGATGTTTCGTGGCTTCCGGTGTACTCAGTGGATATCCGGATAACGGATATCCAGGCCAAGACTTCCTCTTTTGTGCACCGGTCATTGTTGACAGTCCAATTAGCAATCTTGGAACCCATCGGCTATCCTCTGATGATGATTTGAATGCAGATACATTTTTAAAAAAGCTAATAAAAAGCTGATCTCTAGGGTTCTGAGATTGAAAAAAAGCTTAATTGTCATCAGACGATAGCTGACGGGTTTCGGCCAATGCGTTCTGCCTCTTTTGCTCTCCACACGGACTGTTTACCTGCATGCAACCAAAGCCTGCTCAAACGTGAATGGTCAATACAACTCAGACTACAAACGGAGTACAAACAGAAACCATCCCCCCATTAAGGAGAATCAGAAACAACCAAACTTTGATGTGTACATGTCGCTTGGATTGCCATAACATTTTGCTCATAAGGACCAGGGCTATTGATACATTGATTGACAGTGAGATAGATCGGGTCGTGTGGATGCCTCATGCAGACAGAACACTGGAACTGTTAGGGTTAACTGCTTTTATTGCTCTGCATGCTCATAGTTTATTTAAACTTTGTTATGTATTATTCTAGGTTGCCTTTGTAACATGTCCCCAGGGACTTCTGATGAAAAATAGCTTTCCTGCCACATTTGCAGTAATGTTTATTAATGTGCACTGTCCCTGTTAAATTGACTAATAAATAAATAAAGCTATGTGCGTATGGGTAAAGGACAAACGTGGGACCAAATCTGTTTTATTTTTGAATCTTATGGCTTAATTTTATCTTCTACTCGATTAGCTTAAACCAGATCCTGGTTCTTTGCTGTGACATAAACCTGAGGCTTTCATACCCCCTCTCTGTTTCTTCTAACTTAACAATATGATATAAGGCAGAAACACATAATGAATTGTCAGGGTTCTGATGCATTTTTGCATATGAAACTCCATGGCTCCACACTTTCACCAGAAGGTTCACTCCTCTGTGACACCGACCATCTGCCCTGCTCAAGTGTCCTTGAGAAAGAAAGTGATCATGCATGCACAGAGGGCTAAAGTTAAGACACTGAAAAAACATCATAATTTTGCTACAGGGTTCAGTGGATTATGACACCAAACACACAGAATGCAATTTCTATGACCAACATGTTTAAATTATGTATTTTTCAGGTGAAAGATTTGTATTAGCCAGCTAATGATGACTTTGGGCTGCTGTTATCAAGATGTACAATGTTTGTGTTATTATTCCCACAAACAAGGTAACAAGATGAACCAGAGGCCATGCACTAAATGTCATAATGAAAACTTTAGATCACCTCAACAAAACTGTGTACACGCTAAGTATCAACGCAGGTCCAGGCCTGAAAGAATCTTGCTGACCTCCGGCTAATCCAGCTAAAGAGTGGTGCACATAACACATATGGGACCTTAAATCACTGCAGTCATGAATCTCCATCTCTAAATATCACAAACATATTAGCAGTGACACCAAAATCATTTCTGTAACTTACTGTGATCTTTAGTTCCACCATTTAACCATGAAAACAGAAAATACTTGGTGAAAGTGTGATAATGCACTTTGACTTGTTCCGAAACAATGGATCCTTTGCCCTCTTTCCATTGTTGTTCTTATATCTGGACACTTTATTGTGCATTACCGTATCCTTATCTTACTATACTGTAGATAACAATCACTCTGCTGCACAGTATACGCACTGTAACCTCTGACTTCTCTATCAGTTTAGAAAGTTTCTCTGACAGCATTTTGTGGTAATTCATGAGCTTTGACAGTAACTTTAACAAACCTCTCTAATGGTCCAGAAGTATTTGCCAGCCAGGTCTTTAGGGGAAGCGCAGGTCTCTAGGTCGTCCTCTCTGGTCAGTCTGCGAAGCCAGACCAGCTCACAGTTACAGTGTAGGGGGTTTCCACCGAAACTTAACACCAACGCCGTGAGGGGAGAACCCTTCATCTTGGCGTACACCGGGATCCGCAGGAACAGCGGGTCTGGAGGAATCTTCTTCAGCTTGTTGGATGTCATGTCCAGTCTGGTGATAGAGACAGGGAGAGGGATCAGTCTAACTTTCATTTCAGGAGGCGTGTAGCAGACAGGGAAGGGCTGAGATAAGTTTGTTGAATGGTATGGAATAACTGTTGAATTGTTTAAACAATCAAAACACTTTTTTTTAAAGTTTGCTTTCCAGCATGTGCAAATCGGAAAAAAAGGAGCATACCACATCCGCAAACTGAATCTGAACCCTTTTGAATCTGTTTTAAAGGACCAGTGTGTAGCATTTAGTCCCATCTAGTGGTGAGGTTGAAGATTGCAACCAACTGATAACCCCTCCGCTCACCCTCCCCGTCCAAGCGTGTAGGAGAACCTACAGTGGCCACGAAAACTCGTGAAAAACGCAAAAGGCCCTCTCTAGAGCCAGAGTTTGGTTTGTCCATTCTGAGCTACTGTAGAAACATGGTGGTGCAACATGGCGGGCACTGTGGAAGAGGACCCGCTCCCTTCTAAGGTAACGAAAACACAAGGATTCTTATTTTCAGGTGGTTATACATGAAAACATACTTATGAATATTTCTGCCAATAGATCCCCCTAAAATTTTACACACTGGTCCTTTAAATGTATTTTATAGATTTAACTTTCAACCATTTTATGCAACAAAAGTTAAAACAAAGTTTGTATTAAAAGGACAACAAACCACAGATGTAATGAAAACTCCAGTTTCGCCTGGTAGATTACGTACATACTGTAGATTTATGGATGAATGACAACGTGAACATTTACCAACATTAAAAGATTTGAAGAAAAAGATGGTTAAAAGAGACTTGTTATACTTAGAGCAAAATTAATTTAGGTATTCTATCAATTAGAACTGGACCTAAAATAGAACTGTATATATGAACCCAACCCTGCACATGTAGCCAGTAAAATGGCAAATTCCCATTTTTCTGGGAATCTTGGGGTTAACCTTAAAAGTTCTTTATGTTCTACGATTGCACAGATGTTAGACGTGGTGGATTTTGAATGCAGATTCTGATACACTCAACTTTGATTGTTTTAGGC
Source organism: Macquaria australasica (assembly GCA_005408345.1). Classification (NCBI taxonomy): domain Eukaryota; kingdom Metazoa; phylum Chordata; class Actinopteri; order Centrarchiformes; family Percichthyidae; genus Macquaria; species Macquaria australasica. Next base: position 174,686 of record SEMN01000413.1, read on the forward strand.
AAAAAAATCAAATCAAAACATGGATTTAAAACTTCTCCGCCACAATTCTATTCTTGGTAGTGTGGTGAAAGCTTCGAAACAGCTTGATCGATTAGCGGGAATCTGAGGTGGGCAGCCATGTCTAAAGGTGAGATATAGGGAGGGAAGGGTGAGGCAGCATTTAGAGAGAAAGTGAGAGGGGGAGCTGCAAATGGTTATCCTTCCCCCCTCCATCTTTCTTTATTAGATCAGAGCTGAAAGAATCATAAATGTCTACCAAAGGCTTATAAATCTGAAATCTGTTTCCATGATTTTCACTTTTTTTAATGAAAAGGTCTGAAAAATCTTTTTCTGGCTGCAGCCGAGGTACCGATGGAGAAATCCAGTCATATAAGAGTAGATCATTTCAATCATCTCTATACTTTCAATTACACACCAACAGCACTTTTGAAAAGGAGGTAAGGCTTTTTCTTTACCAGTTCCATTCACATGCACAGAGTGGTGATACAAGTGACTTTTCTGGTTTAAATCGTCCCTGTGACAAACAGAAAGCTGGCTAACTTATTCCACACTAAACAGATTACTTCAACAAACATCATCACACAGATCATCATTTATTTTCAACAATTTAGAAATAACCTCCTAATGTTCAGCGATGGCTCTTTTTAATCTTTTTTTATTTTTTATTTTTACTGAAACTTCAGTTCATTATTCACCACAATAGGAAGATAGATGTAAATCAATTAACTAAAGTGAAATTACAAAATAATTATGATTGAAGGTAGGAGAGTTGATTGGTAAACATGTGGTTCCAGGATGTGGTGGTGAAAAATCGCCTCACACCACAAAGATATTGATGATGCAGCATGACATTTCTCAGTTTGTGGTTTAGTGGTGTATTTTTTATTTTATTTCTTGAGGCAGGTCTAGATATCCTTAGCATCACACATGTACTTGAATACTATGATGACTACTAAAATGTTCAACTACCGTATTTCCTCAAATAGTGGCCGGGGCCTTTAATTACCTCACCTGCAGAGGGTACCATATTTGAAGCCATTATTTCTAATTCCCTCTGTTTGATAAGTATATTTGGTCATATTTTAGTATGAAGCCTAATTTTGTGATCTGTTCCCGTTTGCTCTGTTAAATAATTGTTACTGCATTATGCTGTTAATACAAACTCAACACTTCCTCTATTCATTTCAAATTAAAAGCCAGCGGACAGAATCCCTTCGTTTCCTGACAAGACTTTTATTTTGAAACATTTGCATTTGAATGAACTTTTAAAAGCGACCATTGTATCAGTTTGAACAATGTAAAACATATTGGTAATCATTTTGTTGTATTTAACTAAAACATAAGATTAACTCCACTAATATATATATATATATATATATATATATATATATATATATATATATATATATATGTATGTGTGTGTGTACTTGTGGAGACAAACTCACAGATCATTCTAACCAACTCTGCAGCTCTACAGAGTTTTTTTAAAATTCTCTTTTAGCTTCTAGTTTTGGTTTTATGGCCCATTTACGGTTCAGTCTGTTCTTTCTACTCAGACTTGTTTCCAGCAGCAGCAGGCAGCTGTTTTCATAAAACAAGCTCTGATAAACTCACCGTGCACTACCTGTCCAGCAGCAAACAGCAGACAGACAGTTAGAGACTAGCTGGTGAAGAAAGTGGAACATTTAGCAGCTAAAGAGCCAGATATGTTTCTCAGGAGTTGGTGGAGACCAAACCAGAGCTAAAAGGAGAGATAGCGGACTTAAATTCATCAGGTGACACAAACACTGTTGGATGTGTTAATAGGCAATTGCTTGCTAAAACATTAGTGATACCAACTTTATAAGGTAATAACATGTTAGGGCTATGTGTCTGTCAGCATGTTTAAGAGTTATTCTGCCCCCCCAGTGGCCAAGATAACCAATTAATGCAGCTTTAAATGTCAGATTTTAAGGTTAATCTCATAATAAAGACCAAAGTACTCTTCAGCAGGGGAACAAAATCCACTGGAGAAGAAGCTCAGATCTCTAAATCAGCAGAAAACACACCAGTATGCAATGCACCCACATGACATAATGCGTTGTGAACAAGCAACTCTGACCGACATGTAGAAAATATCTAATTAAAGCAGAACTGAGGGAAATCGGGCTCACACAAAAATTAAATCACATTTCATCACAAAATAACATCAGACTAATGAGATCCAACAGTGGATAAACATTCAAGGGTGTATTTTTTTTGTCATTCAGCTGCTGCACCGTCTCTGGGAATTGAACAGTAATTTGCTCACCAAAACACTGGACCTGATGACTGGTAATAATGTAGGAGATTCAAGCATTCACTGTCGTCAGCAGCAAACACAGGAAAGTCTACCCCCCCCCAAAGTCCCTCCAGAAATATTCGACAACAACGATGACTTAACAAGAAGTTAATAGCTGTTGAGAGCAGCAAGCATGCTGCACTTTACACATTTCAATTATGTTATTTCATGGGCTGCAGCCTAGTGGTGTATTAATTTGTGTGTGTGTGTGTGTGTGTGTGTGAGTGAACGCTCACCTGTGCACAGGGACAAGTTACACCAGCTGGTCTGGTCACAAGTTTTGTGTCTCCAGGGCAAAAATAATCCATTACAGCCTTTTTAATAAAGGCATGACATGAAATTCATCTGAACCTGGTTGCTTTTCCTTCGTACACATCAGTGACTGTTGGTCATTTGGATGTAAATTGAAATTGATTACTCTTAATGGGGATTAAATGTTATTTTGTGCCAGTAGAGTGAAATTACTCAGTACACACATGCAACCACATATAATATGTTACAATCTTTATTGGTAAAACACTTTACAGCCGTACTTTTTCAACCGTACAGATGAAAGAGGTTTCAATTGTCAGTGCAAAGTTTGGGGCCGTTACAGCAAAGGCAGGGTCCCTCTGAGTTAGATAGGATAGATAGATAGATAGATAGATAGATAGATAGATAGATAGATAGATAGATAGATAGATAGATAGATAGATAGATAGGACTCAGAGGGAGTTAAAAGCTCTGTGATTTATCTGTGGGACAGGGCAGCAAGGACCTTGAATATAATTAAGAAAATCTTACAATTCGCATTTTACATGTATTAACCTCTTTGCATCGCCTATGTGTGAACGGATTGTAACGTAACTTTAAAAATGAGACCTTCCCAGACTTTCTTGTTTGCCTGCAACAGCCTGTGGACTGATTTCTATGTAAAGGTCTCGCGACGATGTGACTTTTATGCGCTAGTGATAACGTTAGCAAGCAAGCAAGCTAAGGTTAGCCAGCTAGCTGTAACTTAGCTACGCAGCATGGATCTGGCGTTGGTTGCTTCGTAACGGTAGCTGATAAAGTGATTTGCAAACGGCAAGCTAGTTAGTATCATGGAGCCAATGGTCCAAATAAAATATAGGAACATTACAGATAGTAACGTTATTCTAAGTATGATTGTAAATCATGGTCAGCCTTGTGTATGTCACGTCCAGTCACTGTTTTGGCCGATGCCCAGGATGCTCGTTCGAACTGACGTACGCAGCGAGAGTCAAAACTTTTTATGGCTGAATAAAGATTTAATTCATTAGCCTACGGAGAGTGAGTGAGCAACAGAATGCTGACTGCAGTTTACTTAACTGCCACCAGGTGTCATTAATAACAAGGACTTTCTGAAAACTCCACATAGAAGCTTTAAATGTATTAAACAAGACTTCTGTACTCTCCTGATTTAGTGATGAGTCTGGTTCTGCTGCAAGACTGATGGGATTAATGTTTTCTTATACAAGTGTATAGTGAATTACCTGTCTAAAAATGATGCAATAAAAGCATAAAAGCAACTGTTTCTTTTTTATTTTAATTTAATTTGTTTTTATGAAGAATGGTTTAAATTTACAAAAATACTATTAATTCATGAACACAGTCCTGTTTACTGTTCAGTTAATGTAATGTGGTTATTTCAGTTGGCTATTAAAAATCAGATTTTCTGTAGCTTGAAGTGAGATTGAGGATAGAGAGCCATGGTTCATATAATCTGTGTGTTTGAGGTGTTTGTGTCGATAATTATAACTTCAGATTTGTCTGAAAATGTCTTTTGTGTGTGAATATGTGCAAACACTCTCACACAGAGCAGCAGAGCAAAGATATTGTACTGTCTGGAAGTCAGTAACATTTACCATCATCTATTATCGACATGTCCTCGAGCAAGATGCTGAACCTGCAGCTGCTCCAGTGGAGCTGCAGTACAGACCTGGTGGTCCTGGGCATCTCCCAGCTGTGAGCTGCTGCTGAACAACCCGACATGCAGGGATTTGCTCTGTGATTTCAGCTGCATCCTGCTTAAATCTTTAGTTTTATGTCCAATTGGTTTAGAAATCAACTAAATGGAAAAGCAGCTCATCAGGGGGACTGATGCACTTGAACAAAACATAATTTGAAATGGTTTATTTTTAATTCTGATGTTTCAGTCCAAACAGAAAATTCCCTTTAAAGAGATGTACTCCCAGACGACAGAAACACTGAAGCTCTTTGATGAGTCTTTTATTCTGGATCCATTCAGATATTTTTTGCCTCTGGAAGATTTAGAGTTCATGTGCAGCTTTTTACATATTCTTCCAGTAATAATTATACCAATTAATTATGTAACAGTGTAGCTGAGTGTTTGTTTCATACAGTATATCTCTGTGAGGTTCGTCCACGGCTTTTGGGTATTTTTTGTGTCTTTTTCAAGCACATTTGCTGGTATGAATATGTACCAGAGCTGGGAAGCTCATAACTCAAATAGTCAAATACTTTAACTTCACTTTAAAGCTACATTGATTCATTTTTGTCCACCAGGGGCATAAAAACATCACAACACACTGACAGATCCACAACCACCACCATATGTACACCCGTGGTGTGTCAGAGAACAGTTGCCTATTTATAATAATTTTCAGCCTGGTTTTAGCTTCGGTTCAGTCTCCACCAACTCCTGAGAGAAATATCTGGCTCTTTAGCTGCTAAACGCTCCACTTTCTTCAGCAGCTGGTCTCTAACTGTGTCTGCCTGCTGCTTGGTGCTGGGCAGGTAGAGTACAGCAGGTTTATGAGAGTTTGTTTGATGGAAAAACTGCATATGGGTTTGGTGAAAGTGGCTGAGACTGCATCAGACAGTGCATGTGCTGTAAAACTCAAACTATGAGTTAAAGGAGGCTGAAAACATCCATCAAGCTATAAACAAGGCTACAGCAGTATGTTATACCATACACCTCTGCAGTGCTGAATGTTTACTGCGCTCAGATAGTCTTGGTACAACAAAATCATGGTTACTGTGTTCAGATTTTTACTGAAAGATCAAAATGTGCTAAACATGTACTGTAGTATTTGTAGGCAATTCAATGACGTTATGGAGAGCTGCATGAAGTTTAATTTGAAGGCGAAAGGAAGCAGGAAGATGCTAAATACAATTCCCTCCCTCTTTCCATTAAGTGTCATCATGTGACCCTGACCTGGCCAGTTTGTGCAGGTTGGAGAAGATTCCCTCGGGGACGCTCTCTATGAGGTTATGGTCGAGGCTGAGGGTGTTGACGCTGACCAGCAGGGCGATGGTCTCCCAGGGGATGTCCACCAGGTTGTTGTAGCTCAAATCCAGGTCCTCCAGAGTCTCCAGGAAGTCCTGCAGCAGGGGACAGAGGCGGAGACTGTGAGTATAATCAAAGATTCACACTTTTACTGTTTGTGCAACAGTGTCATCAACTTTAATTGCAGAGACCACCATTGCCAATTGTGAGAAAATAAACATAAAAGGCCACCCCCCCCCAAAAAAATGTCAGTGCTTTAAAGGCTTCATAATGTTTTCTTTATCTAAAATGAATGAAGAAGCATGGAGAAAGAAATAGAGGAAAAGAGGGAAGGGGAGGAGGGGGAGAAAAATAGGTAGAAAGGTATAAGGTAAGAAAAAGAAGGAGGGGGAGGAAGGTCGGTTCATGCACGGATGCAGTGTTTAGAGAGAAATACAAAAGTTTCAGGAGATGAAAAGAGAAATTCATGGTTGGATGGACAGAGATAAAGGAAGAAAGAAGGAGAAATATAGGGGAAGATGGGAGGACAGGGACAGAGAAAGAAAGAAATGGAGATCAATTACCCTGGTCAATACTGCACACTCAAAGTATATTGTTTTCTCTAATTGCCTTCATACAATTCTCATAATCACTACACCGTTGAAATGCCACGAGTCAGCACACATTACAATGAGCAAAAATACAAAGGGGGGGGGGGGGGTAAGAGGGGCTGAAGAGAGATAACAGCCTGTTGATCAGGAAAGTGTTGTTGTTGTAATTGCTCTCACAATTCACACAATCAGGACGACGTTTGAATGTCACAATGCCTCAATTCTCATTACAATAATCTGCGCGTTATTGCTTTTCCGAACAAAGGGAATCGCATTTCTTAATGACAAAAGAAACTTTAAGAGCTGTGAGGAGGAGCTCAACGAGACAATCTGTCCGAAATTGCCAAAAAATTCACGACTGTCCTCTCGAGGAAAATGACTGTGTTGTTTTTAGTCCAAAGTGCTGAAGATGACTCATGTTTCAGAGAGGATGGATGGGTGTACCAAGCATCTGGCTCTGACACTGGAGGCTGGGGTTCTCCTGTCAGCAGTCCTCATGCTCAAACGACAAAATAGGTTGTTTGTCAGTGTCTTTAAAAATGATCTGCCATCCCAATGGCTAAGGGCTAAGGTTTAGGAACCTAAAGATACCTGAAGCAGAATTTAGAGATGGTGCAATTACATTCAGAGTTAATGGAAAGACATGGATGCAAATCTAGCCACTGTGAATTTAGACGATTTTAACATTCAGTGCCAACATTTTGACTAAAGTTCATTTTATAATATCTCACATGGCAACTGCGGTATGTTTAAGGGCAGGGAAAGATCTTGGCTATGGCAAATAAACCAGGATTCAGTTTAGGCAACTAAACGATAACACCTGGTTAAGGTTAGAGAAAGCTGTCTTTGGGATGGTTACAGTTACAAAATGTGAGGGAAAATCTGGTCTCCTGCATGAAAGTTGTACTCGCTACTCGCCCACTCACCACCTCGGTATATTCTCGCTTTCCACCTCACTTCGTAAAGAGCACAATGCTTCTAGTATTGCCACTGAAGATGGGACTGGACATAAATTGTGAGGTGCTGAATCATCAAATATGAACATTATTCCTTGGGACACTGGGCTGATGATGACGTGTGTGCTGCCATAGCTAACTTCTCGATCAGTACATTATGTTTGTGGCAAATCAACACTGACTGCAAAAATTATGAAAATAAAGCGAGGTGAATATTTGCTTCACTATATTCTGAACATACCTTTAACATTTTGTAGCAGCAAAACAACCTCATGCTACTTCAATCTTTGCTAACAAGAGAGGGCAGTCATCATTAGCACGACTACAAGGCTTGTTAGGAAACATGGAAACATACTGTATGCAATGTTGGTTCTCTTTCACCATAACCAAGATCTTACCGTTTCCTTAACCAAGTAGCTTCAGTCGCCTTAACTTAATGGATCCTTAAACGAGATAATCTGTGTGAAATGACTTCTTCATCAATTCTTCATTTGATCCTACTTCTAGGCACAGGGATAAAAACATTGCTATTTTTGTTTTATATTATCACCTATTTGTCATAATGTGGGCATTCAGTCGTGTCAAAGAAAGCGACAGAATGAGACCTCCTGTCGTTACTTGTACTAAACTGAACTGACCTGTCATTTAGAGGTTTTTGTTTAATCTTGGTTATATTCAGGATCTAGTTACAGAAATAGTACTTATTCTTAGGCAATAACATCTGTGCAAATCTCTGCACAATGAGAGGGAGGAGGGAGAGCTGGAGGAGTAGAGGCAGGGAGAGACAGAGAGAGATGATGACATAGTGGGTGAGAGATGAAGAGTGATGTACAGGCTGAAGTTCAGAAGGTCTGGTCCACTGGTGAGTTCAGAGTTCACGTCTCTCTGCTTTCTCTTCATGCAAAGTCCTGCAGAGGTCTGAGAGCCGGTCCTGAGGGGACACTTTGGCGTTGGACTTTTAATGAGCAGAGAAAGGACAGCGTCGTTTAATGAAAAGGGGAGAACGGTTTATTTTAGGGCCGGGTTATTAAAAAGGTGTCCAGCTGAGCAGCGGAGGCAGGCGGGGCCGGCTGATTGTGTTGGAGCCAGAAAGCCTTTTTTCACACAGCACTTGACCCTCAGCACCACAACCAGTCTGAAGAGCTTTAAATGACTTTGCAATAACGTCTTCAAACTGAGAATCTTGGCAAAAGGCGATCAGTTTCTGAAAGCTTGGGCGATGAATCACAAGGTTTGTTGGTAGCACCAATCCAAAATTTGTTGGATTTGAAATAGTTTGACTTGTTAATGTTAGTGTGAGCTTTCCTAGTGGAGCTCACACTACACACACACACAGTATATATATATATTCATTTTCAGAGCAATTATTTAATTAAACTATGAAATACTAAATTCATGTTGCATACTGGAAAGATGATGAAGGCCTGAGGGTAGTTGGGTAATTTTGTCTATCTAGATTTATTTAACTCACTAGTTTGTGGTCCTGTTTCTCCACATTAAATTCTAATATAAAATCAAATGAACAAAGCAAAAATAAGATAAATGTGCTGCTGCTTCTGTTAATTGCTGCAGTTTTTCCTCTTCCGAAAATACACAGACTGAACCATATTATAGGTTTACATCCCTACGGTGGCCCACAGGGGACAACAGTTGCATTCATGTCTCAAACAGCTCAACGGATAAAAAACTTTGAAGAGCAGTTTTTCAGACATTAAGTATCTCAGGTTAAGACGATCATTTGTAAGATTTGTAAATTTTTAAATATAGCTTAAAATTTAGGACATTTTTATTTTTCATACAAAAATGTGATGTAGTATTATATGTATACCTACCCAACAGTATAGCTTCACTACAACAACATTCAAATATTGCTACATGTTAATGAATCAGTAATAGTCATACATCAATATACAGTATATGATAATATAAATAAAATCTGACATGTGTGTGAGTATTTTACTTTTGATACTTTCGACTCGCTACTTTTTTGATCGTAAGCAAAAGTCAGCCCACCAAATCCAAATCCTTCAGCTGGTCAACAAACGCACCTGTACAGCTGTCCATGAGGGGGAACTGCACTCTGAAAACTGTAGGGGGCACCAAGTCGCCCAAAATACAAATTCTTGCATAATGTTGCTTTTATTACATTTTGCTGATAACACTTCTGACCTTTTACTTAACACTGAATGCAAGACTTTGACTTGTAATCCAGTATTTGTTCTACATTTTCTTAAGTAGAAGATCTGAATACTTCATCACTGCCTGACACCAACTAAAACACTACTGATGCAGTTGAAGTGCTAGTAAGTCGTACTAAGGAACACAGTGGTAGCAGTGCGAGCAGTATAGTAGTGTTGTAGTAGGGTAAGTAGTAGTGATAGTACCAGTGACAGCTGTGTAGTATTAGTACTAGTCTTCGCAGTAACAGCTATAGTATCTGCGAAGAAAGCTCAACAGTTGGTCTCCAGATGTTTTAATGTGTATCATGTATTTTTCATTACGTCAGATGTGTTCACGAGAAGGGTTCAGGTGTAGTACTGGTACCTGAAAGGCTCCCTCTGATATGCTGTGCAGCTGGTTGTTGGCCAGGATGAGGTGCCTCAGGTTCACCAGGCCCTGGAAGTGGGAGTCGTCCAGGGTGGTGAGGCGGTTGGCGTCCAGGTGGAGAGCGTGGAGATCCTGGAGGTCAGCGAAGGCGTACGGCCGGATCTGACTGATGGTGTTTCTGCTCAGGGTCAGGTGGATCTGGACATGCAGAGGAAAAAAAGAGATTATTGCGTGGAACTCTTTAAATACTGGATCAACTTTGTCCTTCTGTCTCCCTCCCTGAAAAAGTTGCCACCTAAGTTACCCACTTTCTATTCTTTTTAAAGCTCTATAAGATGATTTAAATTTATACCAGCAATAATTCAGTAAGGTTCCACTTTGGTCAAACACTATACCATGTTTTAGAGTGACACTCTGTCTGTCCTCCTGTTCAGGGAGGTGAAAGGTCAGGGTTAGCGGGTGAGCTGGAGGTGGAGATAAGAGCGATACAGCAGGTTGGACACTCGCAGCTGTGGGGATTAAACCGGCAGTCAGGTTACAGAATGACCTTAAAACACCAAGCCACCCTGTCACCCTTCATTAATAATTATATTAGTAATTAATTCTAGAGTACAGTGGGTCAGCTGAGACATGGAAGTACAGATAAAATGGTTAAAAAATAAGTCTGGGCTTCATTCATAGATAATAGTACTATTGGAAAAAACATTCGTGAGGTCAGGAGTTTCTAGGCTGCTAAATACTCCCACTGTACATGGAACACCACCGGTGTGAAGATGCAGAAATATATTCTATTGACACCCGAGAAAAGGTCAATCAACACCCACACATTTGTAAACCTGTTTTGGAGAGGCACCGTGATCACCGGAGACATCTGTGGCGTTCTGTTACGCTCACCGGCAAATGATTAAAAGCTCATTTCTCACGTTGCCTTGTGTGTGAGCAAACATCATCTGTGCTGTTGTGATCCCACTGGAGAGGGAACTTTATTTTTCAAACACTAAGGAAGTCTCCAGCTGTGATGAGTGTCTCTATTTAGCGATTAAATATCATGATGTTGGTATTTTTCCTTTTTGTGCTGCGTGCAGTGAAGCCTCTCCACCTCCGTTACATGATTACAGTGGAATTAATTGGTGGAATCCGTAAGATATGATAGATTTACCTCAGTCAATGTGTTGTGTTGGAAGGCGCAGATGTTCCCAATGTTTTCTGCGTTCAGTGTGGAATAAACATGAAAACTCTCCACACTGTGTTGCCTTTGATTTCTTGTTGCTTTTTTTTGGGATAAAAAGGTCACACTTGAAAAATCTTCCTCAGATTCTATCACACCATTAGTAATGATCTGGGAAGCTCCGCTCATTCCAGAAGTTATTCTGAATTCAAACGATGCAATTTACTCTTTTGGTGTTGCCACTTTGCTCAGCCGTCCTCATGTCCTCATACTTAGAAACAAATGAAAGACACCCTCTTCTGGATGGCTGATTGCTGCTGTTCTCCGGTTACAGGACCTGCAGCATCAGCTAGTATGGAAGCAAACCATGACTAACTCATCCCAACAAAACTGAACTGTCACTGTAGGCTAATATTTTTGGTAAGATGGCTAAAATCTCTTTAAAGCACTGGTTCAGGGTCATGATTCATCCAAAACTAATGATCTTTGTACAAGTTTCAAAGTAAACATGGATGTAAAGGTGTTTAGAAAGCTGAGCTCTGACCAGGCTGGACATGTTGGCAAAGTCGCGGTGCCTCAGCGTTGTGATGAAGTTGTCCATCAGCCGGAGCTCGGCCGTCTGGCGGTCAATGTTGGGCGGGACGAAGAGGAGGCCCGTCTTGGCACACAGCACCGTGTAGGACGGCAGCAGGTTCTGGCAGGTGCACCGCTTCGGACACAGCATGGAGGAGGTGCAGGTGGGGAGGGAGGACAGGAGGATGAAGAGGAGGAGGAGGAGGAGCGGGCAGACCAGCGAGGAGACGACATCCATGGCTACTCTCCTGCTGCAACACAGGCAGAGAAACGACAGCACAAAGTCAGGTCATGTAGCTTGTTGTTGCACATAAAACTCTCAAACTGGACGTTTGCAGGAGACCAAAAAAGACTTCCAGGGTTCCCACTGAGTTGAAAATTTAAAAACTGTATTTGAAAAACTGAAAAATAATTTTCCCAAATCATTCGGTTGTTCAGCAAAGATAGTCATCTTTCCCCCACTAACACTTGCTGTATGACTCTATAAAAAGATTACTGCTCACAGTGGCACAGCATGTGAGATAACAGTGTGTATTATCAGGACATTTTCCAGGCTTTTACAAACTTTTCTGCAGCTTATAACAACACAGAAATCCTTCCTTTACGCTTTTCCCGAAAAAGAAGTATTATAATAAATGCTTGATGAGAGAGGGGAGGGCGGATACAGAGGGCAGGCAGGAGGGGAGGCAGAGCAGGGAGTGACAGTGGCAGAGAGAGCGAAAGAGGGAGGAGGGGAGGGGGTAAATTAAAGTTAGGAGTTTGTTGGCGCAGCCTGTGTTTTTTTCTGCTGAGTAAGTTGTCCTGGGAAAGTGAAAGTAAACAGCACTCATTTCATGAATTAAACTCACTGCACTCTCATGATTACAATCTGAACAGAACATTAAAGAACACAAATTATCCTCTGCATGCTTATCTGCCTCACTTCATAAATTTCATAGATGTTTTTGTGCATAAAAATGAGACTAAACCAACTTTTCCAGCCAATGCAATAAAGGAATACATTTACATTGATATTGATTTCTCTGCATTCGGTTTATACGTTCGACTCAGTGAAGCCCTGAATAAATTCATACGAGGAGAAAAAATAAAACACACACAAGCAGGAGCGACATATGCAAAAAAGAAGGCATGCCAACACACACACTCATTCATGCATGCGCACGTGTACACACTCTGAAAAAGTTCCTCTGAGTTAGATGCCGAGTGACTGGAGGAAGGTCGATTGCAAATAACAGCGGAAAGAGACACGCTCTTTTATTTACGGTGATGAAATATTCAAACTGTGACTCAACTGCAGCGCAGAATACAGAACAGGAAGTCTGCACATGTCCTCATAACAGGGTAGAGTGCAGGATACGAGCTAAATGTGGGGAAATAATGGGGGAGATGTAATGGAATGAGATAAATTCAGTGGAAATGATCAGGAGAATTCAAAACCCAACTGAGACTACACTCAAATGTCAATGGGTAATTGAAGAGTCTGCACAAGACGGGAATGTGAGCACAGAAGACTTGCAGGCAGTAATGAGCAGCAACTGGAATTCACAAATTTGTCACTTGAATGAGACTATTTCAAACCTCACAGAAGTTCAGTCAGGCACACGGTGAATAAAAAGGTTTATTGGCGATCACTGAGGGGTTCACGACTTTCACCATGGAAGTTGACATCCATGTGTGGCGTGGACAACACATCACACATGGATGTCAAGTAACTCTTTACTCACTACAAAGTTTTACTGCAACACATGAAAGTGTCCTCTGAGAAAACAATTTGTTTAGTAAAACCTGAACAAACTGTTCAAAGAGTTTAAAACGGAAGGCATATTTAGCAAAGTAATTAATTAACTTTAGAACCGTGCATAGCATTGATGCTATGCTCGACATGTTCTACTAAACATTATATAACTTTGGAACCGTTTATGATAGAGACGAGCTTTGAATTGTGTCTGAACCGAGAGATTCTCAGCTTTCCGAGGCAATTTGAATGGTGGATGTATGACAACCAGTGTGGATTTACGGTGAACAGAAGCTTGCTGGCTCACCTGAATGGAGATTTGCACATTTCCCACTGTGATGGAAATATATGGACAGATTAGGTTGTCTATTTTCCAATGATATACAACACTTTGATATTTACTCTGAGGTTATATTGACCAAAATATAAAGACGGCACCAAAATGTATACAGTGCCTTGCAAAAGTATTCACCCCCCTTGGCATTTTTCATGTTTTGTTGCCTCACAACCTGGAATTAAAATGGATTGTTTGAAGGTTTGCATCATTTCATTCACAGAACATGCCTACAACTTTGAAGATGTGATTTTTTTTATTGTGAAGCAAACAACAAATAGGACAAAATAACAGAAAACTTCAGCGTGCATAACTATTCACCCCCCTAAAGTCAGTACTTTGTAGAGCCACCTTTTGCGGCAATTACAGCTGCAAGTCGCTTTATACAAGTCTCTATGAGCTTGCCACATCTTGCCACTGGGAGTTTTGTCCATTCCTCAAGGCAAAACTGCTCCAGCTCCTTCATGTTGGATGGTTTCCGCTTGTGAACAGCAATCTTCAAGTCTGACCACAGATTCTCAACTGGATTGAGATCTGGGCTTTGAGTAGGCCATTCCAAGACATTTAAATGTTTCCCCTTAAACCACTCGAGTGTTGCTTTAGCAGTATGCTTCGGGTCATTGTCCTGCTGGAAGGTGAACCTCCGTCCCAGTCTCAAATCACAGGCAGACTGAAACAGGTTTTGCTCAAGAATATCCCTGTATTTAGCACCATCCATCTTTCCCTCGACTCGAATCAGTTTCCCAGTCCCTGCTGCTGAAAAACATCCCCACAGCATGATGCTGCCACCACCATGTTTCACGGTGTGATGGTGTTCTTGGGGTGATGGGATGTGTTGGGTTTGCACCAGACATAGCGTTTTCCTTGGTGGCTGAAAAGTTCAATTTTAGTCTCATCTGACCAGAGCACCTTCCTCCATACATTTGGGGAGTCGCCCACATGCCTTTTGGCAAACTCAAAACGTGCCTTCTTATTTTTAACACTAAGTAATGGCTTTTTTCTGGCCACTCTTCCATAAAGCCCAGCTCTATGGAGTGTATGGCTTATTGTGGTCCCATGCACAGATACACCAGTCTCTGCTGTGGAACTCTGCAGCTCCTTCAGGGTTACCTTTGGTCTCTGTGCTGCCTCTCTGATTAATGCCCTCCTTGCCCGGTCTGTGAGTTTTGGTGGGCGGCCCTCTCTTGGCAGGTTTGTTGTGGTACCATGTTCTTTCCATTTGAAGATGATGGATTTGATGATGCTCCGGGGATCATCAAAGATTTGGATATTTTTTTATAACCCAACCCTGACTTGTACTTCTCAACAACTTTGTCCCTGACTTGTTTGGAGAGCTCCTTGGTCTTCATGGTGTGATGCCTCTTGCTTAGTGGTGTTGCAGCCTCTGGGGCCTTTCAGAAAAGGTGTGTTTATACTGACAGATCATGTGACACTTAGATTACACACAGGTGGACTTCATTTCACTAATTATGTGACTTCTGAAGGTAATTGGTTGCACCAGAACTTTTGAGGGGCTTCATAGCAAAGGGGGTGAATACATTTGCACATGCCAATTTCCAGATATTTTTTTTTTTTAATTCTTTTTTATATATATTTTTCTCATTTCACTTCACCAACTTAGACTATTTTGTGCAGATCCATCACATAAAATTCAGATTGAAAAAACATTTAAATTACAGGTTGTAATGTAACAAAAGAGGTAAAAAGCCAAGGGTGGTGAATACTTTTGCAAGGCACTGTATATTGTCACATTGTCACCCAGGACAACATCCGATAAATGGCTGTAACTCACTGAGGAAAACGTGTATCTTCACCAAACTTCACATGGGGTTCCAAAACACCTACATACAACTTAAAAATCAAAAATTCCCAGGTTGACTATGGAGTAATTTCAGTCTTTTTCACTGGGCGTTTTTTTTAATTTGCACACACAAAGGTAATGCGTGATGGAGACTTGACACTGCAGCAGAAAGAAAGGGCAGGTTTATAACACCTGATAGTGACTGAAACAATGAGCTCGGAACCGACAAAAATATAAAACTGGGGGAGCAATCATCTCCACTACACACTCATTGGTTTACAGTCATATCACCAAATTATCACCAAATTATCCTGTCAGTGTATCAATGATGTACTGATTTTTAACAACTTTTACTTTTGTAAGATTGTCTTCAGATCATTTTGCAGTAGAGTTTCGGTGCAGTGTGATGCTGGGTCTCTGAGGAACGCTGCAGCTCTGAGAACAGATTTAATTTGTTTAGTCAGGAGAGCTCGGCGTGAGAAAAATGCAAAGAAGCTTTTTTCAGACTACATGCACTTCTCCATCTTTGTCGCCCTCTCCTCTGTCCTTTCATCACTCTCTTCGCCACTAAAAGCTCTTTTCATTTCAATTGCACCGCTCCTCTTCTCCATCCCTCCTCTTATCTTTCCACCTGAAACCTCCCATCATCCCTCTCTCCCTATCAGTCCATCTTCTCTCAAACTCTTTTCAGCTGTTTCCTATCATATCTCTCTCTGCCGACGCACAAGACATCCCTCCATTCCTCTTTCCACCCATCCTCTCATCATTCTTTTCCTCTGTCTGAAGCATCCATCCCTCTGTATCTGTCCCTCCATTTCTGTCTCTATAAGATCACCTCCATCTCTCCACCACATTCCACTCTCTGACATCTCCCTCTTTCATCCATCTATCCTCCCGAAGTTTTGTTGTTTTCTTCATTTTTCTGTTCATTATGTCTCCTCATGTTTAAAAATAGCATGTTTAATAATACATGTATGTGTGCACGCACATATAATATAACCACACATGATAAAGTGACATCCCTGCGTGATGTGTTATCTGTAAAATGGAGAGAACGTGTTGAGTGACACATCCTCGTTTCATGAGACGATAATGAAATGTATGATTGAGAGTTGACATGTTCATTTACATGTTGATTGAATGGACTTGTGGGCCTGTCTATTACAATAACACTGACTTCCAAACATGCAGAGGCGCTACTCAGAGTAGCAGCATCTTCATTCTTACTTTGTACTCGCCTCGTCTGACAGCACCATCTTCATCCATTTATTTTCTGAGAACATGGCCACCAAGCATTTATGACAGCAGAAATTCACATGGAATTAAATTCATCCATCTGGAGCCGATCCCAGCTCACACTGGACTTCCTTCATAGTTCACTAAAGTTCACTAAAGAACAACATTTCAAACTTATTATGGTGAGAGATGAAAATTCATACAATGAAGGACATCAGGACCGCTGTCTTGGAGCCATGAATGTGTGAACCAAATTTCTGGCAATCCATCTGGTAGATGTTGAGATATTTCAGTCTGGACCAAAGTGGTGGACTGAGCTTTCCCTCCCTACAGCCAAAAAACTACCTAAGACTAAGAATGGGGGCATCATCTTCCTGTGACAGAGCCAAAACAGAATTGGAGGCAAGCGTGGACGGACAGGTTGTTGCTGTGCAGGCTTACAGAATGACGACTCTTAAATTGCCACATTTCGTTAACTGCTCCTGGCGACCACGACTGCAGCTTCATGGCTGAGCTGCCACACAGC
This sequence comes from Macquaria australasica, assembly GCA_005408345.1. Lineage (NCBI taxonomy): Eukaryota > Metazoa > Chordata > Actinopteri > Centrarchiformes > Percichthyidae > Macquaria > Macquaria australasica. The sequence continues at coordinate 191,722 of SEMN01000413.1, forward strand.
AGAGCAGTAAAAACCAACTGTAAACGAAGTGGACTTGAGCAGAGTGAGAAGGTCAACCAACGAGAGGATGTTTACTGCTTGTAGACGTCTTATTAACGCTGTCACACACACACACACACGGGCACACATCAATTCAGTCATACACAACAAAAGCACCAAAGTCACAATAATAAGCAGAAACACAGTTGAAGTGCCAGCTAATTATTTAAGCTAACATGTCAGTTTACATAAACAACAGAAGGAAGGAAGTGAAATTAACAGAGAGATGGTCCGACTAGGACAGGAGGAAAAGAAGAAGAGAGGAGGAGGATCACGTCCAGGAAGAAGAGAAGATGGGAAGGTTAATGAAAGGAAGAAGAGAGGAGAAAATGAGTGAATAGTCTGAAGAGGGAAATGGAGAAAAGGGGGAGATGGAAAGAGGTTTTGCTGAGTACAGGGGGAGGATGGGAGGAGGAGGAGGCTGATGAAAGGAGGAAGAGGAGGCTGAGCAGGGGTGGAGGGCTGAGAAGGGAAGGATGCGAAGGTAGAAAGAAGAAAAGATTGACCATTTATGTTACAGAAGTTGCATTTTCCATCCTGTTGGTGGGGATGTTGTGCTGCATCTTTAGAAACACACACAGAGGAACAGAAACCAGAGAGGATGACACAGACAGGTGTAGAAGGAAGTGTGAGGACTGAAGGAGACAAAGCAGGAAAGACCACTTCTTATTTATCACACTGTAAATATTTTAAACTGATTTCTTCTTTGTTGCTGCCTTTATCTTGTACGTGCTCTTGCTGCTGTAATCCATATAGTTCTCCCTGTTATACGTTCTGCATCACATGCTGCTGTGCACAGTATATGTGTCACACTATACGGAATAACTTTCCTTGGTACTCAGTTTTCCCTGCTGTATTCCTCTCTGATGTATACTCTGTACTCTTAGAACAACTGTGTCTCCTCGACGTTCATATAAAACTAATTTGCAACAGCAAACACGTTCTGGGAGAAGAGTACCAGCCATATAATGTTACACAGAATGAGAAAAGCTTTTAAAGTCTGTGTAAAGCAATAATAAATATGTGTTCTGAGTTTGTCACACCACAGAAAAATGTGTTATCAACCACCCAGCCAAATTTGAATGATTAAAAAATTGCCATGTATATAAAATTAGGTTTCAAAATTGTGGAAAAAGTCAGCAGTAATCTCTGCTCTGAAACACTGAAGACGCTGGTAGATAACTTTACCGTCCCACAGACTCTCGTTCAGCGAGCTAACATGCTAACCCATTAGCACAAAGCTCTAGTGTTTATATAGCGTTAGGGGAGGGGTTGTGCACAGTATGGCTCCCATGCGTCATTTTGGACGGGCCTGAAATCATGGCTCGATGACGCTTTGTGCTAATGGCATGATTTCAGGCCCGTCCAAAAAATCCTGAACACAAAAACGGTCCACTACACAATTCAGTACTAGTATAGTTCACAGTCTTTTCACATGTTGTCAGCAATTACTTTCTAAAATGTATAATGTGTTTAGAAGCAAATCTCTGAATTCCCTGTACACAGACGTTAATGAAAGTGTCTGCCAAGTCGCAAAACGTAAATCCAGAACATATCTGATCCCTGACGACGTACTTCCTTTGTTTTTCCTACAATAATATCTGCTTGTAGCAACTAAAGTGTGATTAGATCTTTTTATAGAGTTATGAAGAGATGCTATTCTTTGCAAAGGAACATGTGCAGTATACACTAAAGAATGAAACAACTCTACTGTCTTTAAATAACAGCTTGTCATGATTATGATAACAAAATGTTTTAATTGTGCCATACTAATCGCCCTATTGTTCAATTCAGTTTTTTCAATCCAGTTTTATTTATATAACTTGGTTATGATATGATATGCGTTTTTTTGGTCACTTTTTTCTTAAATCTTGTCAATTACATCAAGTTAATGTCATGCTCCTTGGTCTTTTGTCTGATGTCAGTGTGACTTGATTAGAGCGAGGCATGTGGTTTCACAAAGTGCTGAAGCTGTACTGCGAGGCTCCGTATGTCAGACACTATTTTACAGACTGATCATGACGCCTCTCACAGCAGGAGCTACGAAACTGAGCTAAACTGTTCTGCCACAGTCTGCCACATCATGCCTGCCTGTCTGTCTGCCTGTCTGTCTGTCTGTTTGTCTGTCTGTTTGGCTCACAGTGCTGCTCTGCCACAGTCAGCTTGCTGCTTGAATGCTGCTTTTCAAATGGGATTAAAATCAATAATAACTGACATCCACAGGGCCAACTAGTGATGATGGTGCTGCGCTGGCGGAGCATGTCTGAGTAGGATTCATTCATATTAATGCAGACTGAGTGTAACCATTCATACCAATTGCATGGTGAGGTGTCTGCAGACAGAAGGCTGCTGAGATCTCTGCTGTAACTCAGTGTACAGGATGCTGGATGCATGTAATGATCTGTATCATCTGCTATTGTTTACAGGAGCCCCTTTAGCTTCTAATGAGGTTGCAAGTCTCCCGGAGGTCCATGAATACACACATGGAACAAGAATCTGGACAATAAAGGCCTTTAGACACTGGAAGCGTTTTTTAATGCGATTAATTTGCACGTCTATATTTTTTCAAACAATTGTTTTTGTAACAAGTACTTTCACACAGAACGAGAATATTACACAGCGAAAAAGCGACAATTATTTTTTGGAACAAGGTCAATTTTTGTGAGCTTTTGCACCGCGAATAAAGGCATCAACCAATCACGTTGTGCAGAACGGACATCACGTCACTCCTCAACAGCGGACCTGTTGATTGTTTGTGTTTCTCTGTCTGTCTATCTGTCTGTCTATCTATCTATCGCAAATTCGCTTCGCTGCCGGTATGAATTTTGTGTTGTTTATTCGTCATGTCCCTGCTGTGACCTTAAGAGTTACATATAACTGAATAAAAGCTAAAAGAACAAAAGTAAAATGTACAAGAAGAATGTACAATGCAGCAAAATTCAATCCAATTAGTAAAATAAATAGGCAAAAGAATTGGGACATAACCCACAAGGACATAAAAGCCAGGCAAAAGTTTTTAGTACTGCAGTACTGAGTATAGTATGTTTGTAGTACGGATTTACTAGTACAATGAGTAACTTAGCGCCAAGCTGAAAAGCATCAGACTCCCAGGATTGCTATAATGCAAGAAATACATATTGATTTAGAACATCTCGCCAAAGGACTGTACTGTAGAAGAATTAGCCAGGCCGGACAACACTGGTACATTTATAGAAATCTTGATTCATTCTGCATTGTCGTTATAAATAAAGAAAATCACATCTGATTAAAAAGAATGACCAAAAAGACACCAAACAGACAGCAGCAGCAATACCTACACTAATAAAATGACTTAAATGCAGATAATATGGTCACATTTAAATAAACTTCTTTCAATAAAGAGCAGTTTTCATGTGTGATTTCAAAAAATGCTGGTGTCCATATCTCCACTATCAACAGATGCCTGGCGTATAGTTAGAGGTATTATTAGTGTCAGGGGGTGCAGGTATAACAGGAATAACTGGTGACCGCACCACGTACACTGCTTCAGATCCTCTTTATAAAGCTGAACCCTTGAATCTGAGGGTTGTTGACTGTGTGTGTGTGTGTGTGTCTCTGCTCATAAAGCAGAGAACAGTCACATCATGTGCTGTCAGCCAGCAGCTCCACAGGAAGACTCCGGGTTTAATAATAGATTGAAAGAACTGGTGATTTATTTGAAGCTATAGTCCAGCAAAGCAATCATTTCCACGGGTAACTAGAAAGCACTCAGTAAAGCCCAAACGATTGTCAGCAGTTCCAGGCTGCAGCCTTAGATATATTGTTTGTCCAGGTCTGATTTTCTGATAAAATAAGCGGTAAATACAGTGCTGTTAGCAGTTACAGATAGAGTTCAATGTCTAATGATCGAGATCCCAGATCTAGATCACCAAAATATTATGCTGCAAGGACTTAAACTGGTGACCTCACCTCTGTACCAGTCAAGGCACTGCTGCAGTATAAAGGGTGAAGACAGGGGGCGCTCACACCAAGAATATGCTGATTAAACTACAAGTTTACAGCTGACAGGAGAAGAAACCCATTAATGCTGCTCATCACCGCCCGATACGTACCGGAAACCTGATTTGTTCTGCTGCTGCTTCCTGTCACAGTTTTTCTTTTCCTTAAATTCAGAAATGTGTTCAGGAAAGCTTCAATTAAAGTCACACTTTATGTTAAGTGGAACATCTTTAGAAATTTAGAAATTGATCAAACATGTTTAGTGTGACTACTACCAAAATCTAGTAGACAACTTAAAAATTTGATTAAAAAATTATTCAAGCATTGCAAGTGTTTTACCTGCTTTTTTTGTTAATGAATGATGAAATTAGCTCCATATATTAGACATTCTTTACCAAAAGAGGAAAAAAAGTCTTTATTCAATAAGGAAAAATGTAATCTTCTATTTCATTAGCGCCATCTATTAGATATTCTTTACGAAAACAAGAAAAACGTGTATTTATTTAATAAAATAAATGTAACCAGTAAAACCGAAGATAACAGAAACTGCCATAAATTGCTTCGACATGCTGCTCAACTTGATTTAATTTGTGTATCTTTGTGTGTGTGTGTGTGTGTGTGAATGCAGGAAGGAGAAAAGTACCATTTCAATTAGCATCAGTCAATGTCATTTATACCAATAACATGTTAATAGCTTTTGCATACACACAGCGAACTGGTAGACTGCATGTCATGGAAAATTGTCCTTTAAATTCAAATGTCATTTCACTTCTAGTCATCACTGTTATGCTCATTACAAGCCACACTGGATAAAGCCGACAGCATCATACTTTAACTGAGAGCTCAAATCAGTATCACTCAGTGCCATTTAAACTCAATGGGAGGAGCTCACACATTTAAACGCACATCCTGTTAATCTGTCACATTCTCAGTCATCACTGCTGGTTGTGTTTGTTATTGTTTCCTAAATTTGTTGCTGCTGCAGTTATTGAGTATTTTAATTCAATGTCTGGGGCAATAAGTGGAGAATGTGCCATCCAAAACCAGTCATTTCTAATCAGTGGTCGATGTGGGAACCAACCTGATATATTATAAAAGAAAAGAAATGTCTCTTCTCTCAGTCAGCAGTTTTTTTTTACCCATGATGTCTGAATTCCTTCAGGTTTCTGACAATGTAGCAGTCTCAGGCAAAACACTCAACCCTTGTTTTTGAGGACTATTTTGGCATAGAGGTTCTCAAACTTTGTAATAAGCCAAGTCAGTATTGGCACAAGATACTGACCATCAGCAGGTTCAACCTTCAAAAATCCCCAAGGTGGTTTAACTGAATCAGACACTCAATTGCTCAACAGCTGAAATGAAAAAAAAAATCTAATGGGGATAAAGCAAAACTGCAGAACTAGATCATCTAATAACATGAAAACATGCAGTATTTCTACATTGGCTCTTTACAATGCTTCCACATTGTGAGATATTAAATACACTGAAGCGAATCTACAGTTAAAGCTGGGGTTGGCAAAATCTGTGCAACCTGTGCAAAACCTTCCTCCTCTCTCTCTGCTGTCTCGTATCACTCCGCTAAGCCCCTCCCACCAAACCCACAACTTGGACCGGCAGCAGAAGGAGTCGGTTCCCCAGTGAAACCGTATCCCTTGTAGGGCTCGCTCTCCACGGCGTGAGCCTCACCGAGACCGCGGTCCCTCCCGCCGCGACTTGTTTTCTCAAAGACGCCCCTCCAGCGCTTCGCGGCCGCAGAGCAGAGCGCCCCAGGCTTCAGAGGCAGCTGCAACGCCGTCCAGCAGCGGGATGAGATGCATTTAATTAAACAGCAGTGAACTGTAAAGCATTGCCACTAAATGTAAATATAAAAAGTAGTACTATAGTGCCATCACAAATGTCACTTCAGTAAGGTATTTTAAGGTAGCATTACCAAATAAGAGTGAGTGAATAGAGTTTTTTGAAGGCTAGAAAAAATATTTGTTCTTCTTCCAAACATTTAAAACCATCATTATCCACAAGTTTTGACATCTGTTTGAGGGAGGACACCCTTCAGCGTGCACAAAGCTTACACTGCTGCTGCTGTTTTCTCTGCGGTGATGGAAGTCTGAATACATGTCATTCATATTAATGCCACTGCAGCCAGTATCAATCACTGTCCAGCAGCTCTGCTCTGTGTGAACGCGGCTCACCGGCAGCGTGGAATCTGCCTCAAAGGCTGCAAAGATCAAAGTCAAATAAAAATCGAGTTCACCTTTCATAAAAATTCAATTTAATAAGCCTTTGATCACGCACATTGCACTTCTCCAAATCAATGATTTTTGGATTTTGTCCAAAAAGCTCATTGTGTTTGCTCCTGTTTGATCACAGGATTGCAGGCAATCACTGATTTGGTGTGTGTGCGCCTTGTTTGGAGCAGCGAATAATGTTAAGGGAGTTTACTGTTTGGCTCGGGTGTAAAAGCCTCCACAACCAGCTCTGATCAATGGTGGATTTTTATGTATTTTTCCAGGGAAAGCAGACTGAAAATGAAGTCTTCCTCTCAGTAACACCTGGCCGACATTCACACATATTCACATGTAGAGCTCCACACAGCCATGACTTTTTGAAGATTCATTTTTTATATAAATGGTATATGTCATTCAAAACCATTAGGAAATGTAAAATATAATGATGATCACATTTATTCCCTTTATTTAAATTAAATCACTTTTCTCTTTCATACAGGTAGTTTTTAAGAAAATACTTCTGAAAATAAATCTGAAGTCATTTCGAGTGTAGTATTCCTCCCAGCAGTGAGGGAGGAAGTAATCTTGGTACATTTCTAATGACGGTATGTAATCTCAGTAGGCTTCAGGACCCCTCTGGTGACATTATCACACCATTTGCATTTCCCAGGCTCCCCTGGGAACAGCTCATCTCCTGAACAAACAGGAATACCATTATCACTGCCAGCCACCAGCCCAATCAGAATGAGTTTATCTCAGAGATGTTGATAGTTCACTGATATCAATTATACTATACTCTCATAACTGAGAGTGATGAAACTTTGTGTTAATGCATCACAGAAATATACGCAGAGTGATGGGATTTTGTGTCTTTTTCACACATAGTGGGAGGTTTGAGTCCTCTGTTATAAAACAAAATGATGTTTTCACTCTGTCTACACTGTGTTGTATGATGGATCCATACTCATACTGATCAATGCTCAAATTTGGTTCCGGCATATAACAGAGAACAATATCTTAAAGTTGTCATCATTGTATATATTCTATGGTTTTTGCTTAGTGCTCATCACTGCGCTCTCTGAACTGAATTTCATGGAGATGACTCTTACTGGTCGCCATAGGAACGAGTAAAATATGCGAGAATCTTATTATAAAACCAAAATAATTTCATCCTAATAGCGATATTTAGATGACTTAAATAACAGGATGATCATTCATGAGCATTTCAGCAACTAACAGGACTTTAAGTGTTTTCAAAGCAGCTATTCATCCAGCAAGGAAGCTGAAAAGCACCGCCCACATGATGCACCCACACAGGTGTTTTACTTGTCTTACTTGTTCACAACAACTAATGTCTACATACTCGTTCTTGGGAGTTGCCATTGCTCTCCGACACTGTAGGCTAAAGGGTGATGTAGACAAAATCTACAGCAAACACAGGAGTTCTCTTGCTGGACCTCTACATGCTTCCTCGTTCTGGTTGCCGGTGCGTTTCTGAAGGAGGTGGAGGAAGAATTGATTGTCTTGACAATCAGACCAACAAGCCAATCGTCAACAAGGTGCTGTGTGCAGTGGGCGTGATGTTACAAATTTCAGAATGCACAGGCCTGGTCCACCAGCCAGCTGCAATTACATAACTGTAAAGGTTTGCAGGTGCAGAATGCAACCAGAACCATGCAGAGGGCCACACACCTGTTCCTTTGGTCACAACTTATAGGGCAACGCATACATATATATCGTTCTTATTTGTTCATGAAGTCTGGTGACCCCACATATAAAAAGGTCTGTGCACATCCAACCTTACTACACACATTTACTTTGAAATCTGTTTTTTTTCTTCCTATCCAGTTTGGCTCCAGGATTTATTAGATTTTCAGATATATGTTTTGTGAAACACACCATAGCAACCCGATTTCAGTTTGGATTGTGGTAAAGATTAGATTCACCTGAACAGGCACAGCGTTATCATCACAGTGTCACCATATTTCAGCTGAAGTTTGAGAAATCACCCACTGTGTCTTCTTACTTCAGTAATCTATTTGAGGTGTTTCTTCACAATTACAAGACTCAGACAAAGATTAATTAGCGGGTTAAGAAAAGCTGAGTTGTTGTTTTAGGGACTGGGTTTAAAATATTTTGACTAAAATATGAATTCCACCATTACAGATTCCCAGCTCATCTACTGACAAGCTGCTGCACCATTACTGCTGCCTCTTACCATCCCAATCAAACAGAGGTTCGGGGGATAGCAGGGGTGTCGAGGATGGGACACACACACACACACACACACACACACACACACACACACACACACACACACACACACACACACACACACACACACACACACACACACACACACCTACACACCTACACACACACCTGTGCCTGTTCCTAACCACAGGGATCAGTTGTTTGCCCTCAGCTTGCTTGCTTGCTCGGTTGAAAGGCTTATTTGAAAGATTTCAGATTGTCGGTGAGGCGACCCGAGGGGGTTGTGTAAATTGTACGCTCCCATCAGGGTGTCTGAGTGTGTGAGAGAGCGTGTGTGTGTGTGTGTGTATCATGGCTGGGTGAAGACAATCAGAGTCATCAGTCAGATCACTTCATCTCATCTCTGCCTCAGTGTGACGCTGGAGCAGAAGCCAGGTCACATGACACACACAGAGAGAGTCTTCTGATATACTGTATGTGTGTGTTCAATATTTGAAGCATTGTGGTGCAGTGTGTGTGTGTGTGTGTGTTTTGTAAGCGACAGAGTCTAATTATGTGACTGAGTTTGTTTTTGGGATATGAACCTGTTTAATTATGTTTCTGAATGTCACTAGTGTGTGTGTGTACATGTATGTATAAACTCAAAATCCAATCATGTGCGTGTTTGGGGAGACTGAATTTAAATAATTTTACAAGTTAAATCTGAGTGTTACTGCTGTTTATACAGCATTGTCTGTGTGTGTGTGTGTGTGTTTGTGTGGTTGTCTTTTGGAGTCAATCTTGAATAATTTTACATAATCCATGAATGAAGACAGCACAGCGGAAACAGAGCCGACATTTGAAACACCAATCAGCTCTCTGCAGTGAATGTGCTTTCTGCTGGCTAATGCTAATGTGAGTATGTGAGTATGTGAGTGTGTGTGTGTGTGTGTGTTAGCAGTCTCATTCCAGAATGCTACATGTCAGATAAAATAATAAAATAACAACTTGATTACTGCAAAAATCCAGTTCAGTTTTTAATCACTGTCAGAGATTCACCACGTCCTCTTTAAAGAATCAATTAAATGAGACAATTACAATCAAAGTGAAAAACAAATACATATCAGTTTTTTTCTGATTCGCTCACCTCTTTGCTCAAACTAATCATGTGCTTGTTTTCACAAACACAAGATATTCTTAAGTTATTCTATTTCATTAATATTATTCCAAGAAGAAAGTTTAAACTTGAGTTTAGAGAAGTTGAAGCTGTCATCAGGAATCATTTAAAATCTGAAACTTTTTAAAGTTCACTGATTTGACAGAAGGACGGCTGTAGGGGAAAGGAGAGAGGACATCCGGCCGAAACTGAACAGAAAAGAGAGTCGCAGGTGAGTAAGTGAGAGGGAAAATAACGCTGCTCTCAATGTACTTAAACGCAGTTCGAAGAACAATTTACAGGAAGACAGAAATAGACATATAGCTAAAAACAAAGCTGAACAAAGAGAGGTAAAGATAAACATAGAACTATTGTGTACATACAGTATATTTTATGCATGACTACATACAGTATATGCAATGTGCAGGATTTATAATTGACAGTGATGGATGATATGCACATGTTAAAGCAGAGTGTGTAAAACTGTAAATATATAATTTATAATTTGTAGATAAGTGGATGTTTTAGGTTATTGACACTATGTGACTGATGTTAACTGTTCATCAGAGTGATGGCCTCAGGGCAGAAACTGTTCTTGTGTCTGGTTGTTTTGGAGTACAGTGCTCTGTAGCACCGACCAGAGGGGAGAAGTTGGAAGAGGTGTGTATTAGGGTGTGATGGGTCTGCAGTGATGTTTCATTTCCTGACTCTGGACATGCAGGTTGGTGGCCGATCCAAACCAGACAGTGGTGGATGTGCAGAGACCAGACTGGATGATTGCAGTAGGCAGTATTGACGATGACAATACAGCTTGTTGAACTGAATAAAAAATATGTTCGGGTGCATACAAGTGTGCCGTGCTTAAAAGCGCATATACTTTTTTACTTTTATGTTAGTACTTGTGTGTTTGACACTTGTTTTTGCACTATTCTCTGTACTGTGGGGTTTGTTCATGTGCTGCTGCTGTGACATGCAAATTTCTCCCTGGGGATAAATAAGGTGTCTATCCATCTGTTTATCTAAACAGACAGACAGACAGACAGACAGACAGACAGACAGACAGACAGACAGACAGACGGGTTTTACTGAAGTTTGAATACTTACACACACAAACACAAGTGCAGGAAAAATGCCAGAAACTAAACACACAAATACATAAATACATAAAATCATGTACCGGATACATACACACACACACACACACACCTGACAGAGATAAGCATGTCTGCTCACACACAAACACTGAGCTTATTGCTGTTTCTACAAACACAGGCGGCCGTTTGTTGTTGACAAGAGGATTACCATGTCAATAAAAAACAGCTAAAGCAGCAGATAGGAGGAGGAGGAGGAGGAGGAGGAAGATGGCAATGACAGACAGGAGGACAAAGGGAACAAGTGAGAGACATAGAAAAGGAAAACTGAGCATCTTTGTTGATAACACTAACGGTGTGGTTTTATGTGCCGTCTCGCTGCCGTTGCTTTGTTTGTTAGACTCGTTCTGATTGGCTGCTGATGATGGTTCACATGCATTAACATAAGCTCGTGAAGTCGCTCCACATGAAAGAGTCAAACAAACTGCAGAAATGTGGCGTCAAATGCAACATGAGAGAAGACGTGCATGACAGACAGGTAGACCCACCGAATGTCATTACTGGAAGATTCTGCAAAACCACAGATTACGTTTGGTATGGTTAAGGTTAGGGGAAGGTTAGGGATTATGGTTATGACAAATATATATGGTTATGGTATGGTAAGGCAACTAAAACACTTAGGAAAGGTTAGGGAAAGATGGTGGTGATTGTGGTGCATGGTTTGGTGCAGACATTCATGGTCTTGCGAACTTTGGTGATCTCCTGACTTTTAATCCAGCACCATCATCAGGTCAAAATTTCAATGTGTTAATTAATGACATCAGTGTCAGCTCTACTTTGTCTGTGTTTAAAGCAACATTACGCAACTATCTGACCTTAAAATAACAGCTTCAAAATCGTTGTGATGGTACACTGGCTCTTTCATTCCCACTCCACGCCCTGAACGCCTGTTCTTGCACTCTGTAACTCGGGTTGAGCGGGTACGATCTCTCGCGAGAAGTGCGTAATGCTTTACGGCAGTACGTCACACATGGGTCCAGCTCAGTATTCTCAGTACGGACATCACGGCAAAGGCCAAGAGACTGAAGAGGACGCTAAGGAGGAGAAGAAACAAAGAGAGAGTGACCGAGCAAGAGGCCGGACAAGAGGAAATCTCAGACTGGCTTTTAGTCGTTGGAGAGAGCTTCGTGGACAGATGGTGAGCCGGCCTTCCTGCTGCTGGACTAGTGAGTAATATCAGCTGGCTCGCTGTGTCTTGTGTTGTTGCACTTGCTTGATGTTTGGCTGTTAGCAAAGTTGTCGACTCACATCATAAGCCAAGTCAGCCCACCAAATCCAAATCCTTCAGCTGGTCAACAAATGCACCTGCATAATTTTGCTTTAAGTGCTACCTTGCAATGATGATGTTTCAACTGTACAGAAATGAAAACCAGTACCATAGAGTACATCTTATAAATAGTTTATGCCTAAATGTTCAGAAAAAAGAACCTTGTATCCGTCTGTAGACTCTGTTTCTTTATTTATAAAGAAGTTGTTGGGTTATCAGCAGTGGGTGCAGGTAAACCCAGGTGTGTTGGACTGGTTGTGAGAATGAGGCTTAAAACTGTGAAGATTTTGGGGCATTTTTTCTTTTTCTGCAGTGACGGAGGCTACGACTAGGATTAAATTCAGAAGGTAGAGAACAGCACTGACACAATCAGGGTTAGTTGTTAAAAAATTCAATTCCCACTGTGATTAAAAAAACTAGTTGACGGTAAACTCTTTTTTTCCCTTCTACAACAGTGGAGGAATAATCAAGACAACAAACAAACCTGCCAAGACGGATGCATAAACATACGCTCCTGAACCTGCTCCCCGTCATCTGATGGAGATAAAGTAGATATTAAGCAAGAGCTTTATTTTTTCCCAGCTGACCATTTTGGAGCCTAGACAAATGTTTCTGATGTTCTGAAAAGATTTGGCTGAGTTATTCCATCTCTCTGCTCAGCTTGCGATTGATTTAAGGATCTAATACATTCTGCAATGAGCACAGAAAGATTGAATACAGTCTGATCTCTGTCTGGTCTCTTTGTCAAAACATCTGGGAATCATACCAGCTAAGAGCACATGGATGAGCTCTGGGCTTTGGTTTTCTAAGTACGAGTCTGTTTAGCCTCGAGAATACAAACGCTCTTCTCTCATTAGCTTTTCTAATCAGTCCAGCTGGAGAAGAATTTGTGATTTTTCTTTCTGGTTCTCACTGAAAAGTCGACAAACATTTTCCTTTTATATCTTAGTCACCACTTCCAGTAAGAATTGATTTGACAGCTAGACATCTACGATAAAACTGGGCTAAATTTCATTAAACGTTTTTAAGGTTGCCAGTTAATTAGGTCCATCTAGATAAAACTATACAGCCCTGCAATGACTCCTAGCTTTACGGAGGTTATAATGTTCAGGGTTTTTTGTTGAGAATTGTTTTGGAGAAGTGCTGAATCAACTGCATGGTCATTTTGGAGGCTTTGTGGTGCTGTTTAATTGAATTGTGTTTTACAGAGAGGTATTTCTGATATTTAGTGTTCCATCATTGATATAAAGAGGGTTTATAACTAGGTTAAACAGCAATACATTATTATATTCTAGTAAGAAACATGTCCTTGCTACATGTTAAAACTGAAATGTTTTTGAAAAAATGGTTTTAAAGGTTGTAATCTAGACCGGTGGCTGAATTTCACTTTCACTCACTTGTACTCACAAGTTTTTACTAAAAACTGAAACAAGAAGCTGAAGTGTAACCAACACCGAGTGTCCTTGTCAAAATAAAGAATGCAGAATGTCAAAAAGAAAGAAAGAAAGAAAGAAACCTGAAGAATCCAACACTGAGGAAACTCCATCAACCGGTGAAAGTGCAAATCAAACCGAGGCTACAGGTGGTACTATCGGTCACCTCGATGTCAAGACGTCTGCAAATCACGAGGCTGACTGGGAGTGTCACTGTGAGACCTTTCAGCCTTTTCTTTTAGGGTTTTTCTTGTGTATCAGAATTGACTGCTGCTCAAAACGGTCAGCTGGTTTTTAAATTCAAACCAAACGCATTTTCACGTCAGAGTCAGCAGCTCTGGAACACACTGAAGTATAAAGTCTTGTTTTGGGGTTGTTTATAGTATTTCATCTTGTCACACATAACAGACCTTTGTCTTACATAGGAAACACTGTGCAGCCTAAATTTACCAATCCCATTTGCCTCTTGTTCTTCAGTTTCATCTTTCCATTTTTCCTGAAGAACATTAGAAACCTCTTCATCATCAGCAGCACTAATTGACCCTCTCAGCCTCACAGTGTGTGTCTGGATGTATGGAGAGTAATTATGCAAATGTGAGTGTGCACATGCGTGTTCAGATTTCGTTGCGCATGTCTCTTGAGTGAGCGCTTCTCACGCAGGAGGAGGTGGAGGAACAACAGGAGGGACGAGAGAGAAGAGGATGTTAGATAAATGATGGAGAGGAGGAGAGGGGCGGAGAGAGGAGAGAGAGATGAGAGGATGAGACGAGTGGGAGAAGAGAGAAGGACAGAGCAATAGAAAGATGAAAACAGAGAGATAAGAAAAGGCGCATCCTGTGCTCAGCACCACACTACAGAGAGAGAGATCAAACAGAGAGGGCAGACAGACAGACTGGGAGATAAACAGATTGGGTTTGGCTGTACTGTATGTCAAGAATATTTGTTTTGTCCTAATTATTAATGCATTCACATTGTTTATAACTTCTGTTAATGTAAAGTCTGTGAGACTGTTCTCACCAGAAAAAAAAACCTTCTCCCAACTAGCAACCTCTTGTAATTTCTCTCAAAAGAAAAGGCAGAAGTAGTGTGATGATACCAACCGAGTAAAGCTGCATGAACCCCAGATTCATAATGTGTCTGTTGGTTTGTGGTCATTTGATTAAATGCATATTAGTTTGGGAATATACACCACTGAAGTACAATATATACACAAGATATCAAGTACACCTATATCAAAATGTGCATGATGCATATTTCTTAAAGCATACCATGACCATTTTTGCCCTGATCCCCGTTGTGGGTTAATCCGGCCATGGTGTGATGCTGCTATAGTGCCGCAAAACATCTTAGGAAAGAGGTTGTGGTGGATAAAAGTTTCTGATTTTGACACCAGACTGTGGTTCACATCATATTTCCTCCCAACAGTCAGGTTTCTTTTAACCATGACCATAAACTTTCCCCAACCTAACTGAGTAGTTAATCATAAAACCGTCCTACTGTATTTAACGTTTATTTGGGTTGTTCTGAAAGACCCTGACAAACAATATATATATATATATATATATACACATAGGTATATACAGTATATGGACTCTTTGAATAAACACGCATAACATCAGACATCAACAGTTATAAAAGAAAAATTAACATAAGAGACACAAAATGCAGCAAAAGTAAGAAAAAGGGAGAAAAGGTCAAAGTAACTAGTTGAAAACATACTAAATGAAGATATAAATAATGAAAGAGAAAGGCGACAATCCCAAAAAGAATGTTATGTTTGTGTGTGTAATTTATTAGTAGTATTATATTAAGTATTTATACAGTTATCAATGCACAGTAAAAGTGTGCCAAACGTTGGTTCTTATTGAATCCCAGCATTCAAGTTAAATGTATGCATGTATATCTGTCTGTGTGCTGAAACACACATTCCCAATTTAAATCTATTGTATTTCACCGAGACAATCCACCCAGCATCAATACTGAGTTTTAATAATGTGTTTTAAAATGAAACAATTAAAACATAACAAACAGCAGTAACAGTTTGAACAGTCTGTCAATCAAATGTCCAGATTTCAGTTTACATTTGAAAGCCTGCAGACTGAAATCTGTTTCATATTATAGATTGTAGCTTTAATGCACCCGGAACATTCATGTAAATACAGCTTAGTTGATTTCCCATGGAGGAAACAGACGGAGAAAAAACATGTTTGAAGAGAGAGAAAAACTGAAATATAAAGAAAGACTAAGGTGCCAAGAAGAGGGGAGATAAAAAGACAGCTTCAGAGATGGAGCTGATAACAGGTGGACAGACACACAGAGGGAGTGCAGACACTATTTTCCCATCCTCCCGTGCAGAGCAGCCGGAGGTCAGGGCCTCAGAGGGTCTGTTGTTCCTAACAGGCCGACACTGCCAACCCTAATCAGCCCGAACAACCAGACCGCTCGGCCAAGGTCCAGACAGGAGGCAAGGTCGAGACTGCTGTCGCGAGAAAATTAGTCTCCAAGAGCGAAGTAAAGAAACCACAACGACCAGCGGCGAGCCTTGCAGGGCATCAGGGTGCAGCGGGCTGCTTCCTCTGTGCCTTCAGACCTCCAGGCTTAACCAGGTAGACAGAGCAGTTTCAGTTCTACATGATGCGTTCCGACACAGTGTTGAGTGTAGGTCATTCGAGTTTTGGCAGCGCTCAGAACCCAACACACAATAATTACAGTTACACGTGTAAAACTGAAGACAATAGACTTGAGGCGTAAAAATATGCTTCGGGGCGCATTTACACGAGGATTGCGAGTAAAACACAAGCGGCTACGTGTCCTGTGCGGACAGCGAGATTGTTTAAAATAGAAGTGTATCTGTTCCATCAGACGCATGTGAGACAGACAACAGTTAAAACAGCTCCTGTGTAGACACGCCGTAAAAAAAAAAGCATGTATATATACATACATACTGTATACTGTATGTTTATGTAGGAAAGACAACAGAGATGAAGTACAGTGAATGGCACACTGCTACCTGTTGGATCATCAAACATAAATGTTGTTTTTCTACGAGAGACTTCTGTCCTGTTCTGTTCTGAAAGTCTAGCTGGCTTGTACAACATTGACATTTTCTGTGAAATATTAGCATCCATCAGCTGATGTCACCGGAGTTCATTTTGCACCTGAGCACTGAAGCGTGTTTCTGCAGGCTGACATAAAAAGACGTATTTCATATGTGTTACATTGTTTAAATGCTTTTGCATCATGTTGGAAAAACAAACTTAATTAACTAACGTGTAAACAAGATGACTCTGATTCTGACTCATTTGAATGTGATACACTTTAAAAACAATATACAAATGTTCCACGTTTGTCAAGGCCTCAGTGCTGCCTGTGAAAAATACATTACTAGATCAACGGATAAAAAAATGCAAACTGAAGGCCAGTCACATCCACTTAAACTCCACTCTGACAATGACAGACTGGTGCTGCTGTTCCCATGGCGCCTGTCTGCACAATGGGTTATTACGTTTCACTAATGCTGCATCTGCTCCAAGCAGGCAGAGCTGCAGCATTTATGCTAAACTGCAGCATAATTTTCACAAAAAAGATGAACAAAGTGGCCTGTCAACTCCAACTCCTTAATGGAAGCTTCATTACAGTTTGGGATTACTGAATTGTTTGCAGATTCACAGAGGAAAAGTTGGCGCGTTTGGGTTAAAAATGTAAAAGAAATGCAAAGCTACAGTGCTGCAAAGGTTTCCTCCACATGTCGAGGTAAAAATATTATGTGCACTACGAATACAGATACAGTCAAGGCAGCCTACAGTAACATGCTATCTTGATTTTGGAAATGATCCTTTTAGAGAAGCTTTTTGAAAATTAAGTTTTAAATAGACGATTGATGTTAAAACTATGCTGCTGATCATTCCTACTAAGGGTCACAAGGGGGTGGATCCTTTCCCAGCATGCATGGGGGGAAACCGGGGACACTTACTGGGAAAGTTTCTAGCCCACAATACACAGACAAACAAATGCAGCTCCAGACACAATGTTCAATCTTATGGACTATTAGAGTTTGACACGTGTTTCTGATAAGACCGTCCTGCTGTGAAATCTTGAAGCGCCCCTGTCTGCACACTTTTCACAAGTCTGCAAAGCTGCAGGCTTAGCTTCAGGGAACTGCTCACAGTTCATGGCGATCTAATGTTAAAACAAGGATGACAGAAAGTCCAAAATAATCAAAAAGATTGGCAAGATTCAAGTTGACAAGCAAATAACAGCAAGCACTGGATCTAGTTTTTTGTCCTTTGAAGGTATGCCTGTGATTTCTCTTCAACCATATTCCTAATAATAAGATCTTATTAGGGTACATTCAGAGAGTGACACCATGGTTTGTCATCCTATGTTACTGGTCACAAAAATGACTTTGTTCAGGTAACATGATTCCGCAGTGCTGTTCCAATTCTCACAGCATTTGGAGATCTTGTACCCTCCTGGACTCAGATGACCTTGACATTTACCAAGTCCAATAAAAGGGTCTGAAGTACGTATTAAAGAGTCATTGAGTCAGTTTGCAGTCTGATTATTATTAATATACAGAACAGGTTGATGGCCAAGCTGGGAAAATTGACTTTTCTATTTACAAACGCAGCAGGAAAACACTGTTTCTGCTGGCTGACCTGTCAATCTGCAGGTCAAAGTTCAATAAAGGTGAACTCTGATCCGTGAGTCTGTCTCGGCCACCAAACTTGCACTGTTACAGGAGAGTTAAGCCAAGACAAAGTGAATATTTACAGTGACTGAGGCAAGGGTTTCCACATCTTTCCACAACTATCATGCAGGTGACGTCAGTTAAATTCAGAGGTTAAGGTGTACATAGGAGGTCTTTCTCAACACAGAATTCGCCAAGTTCACACTCTTGGAAGTTTGAACGTGACAAGTTCAACTGGCAAAAAAAATCTCTACTGCTGTCCTCAAACTAAATTTGATGACACAATAACAGTAGTAGCACGATGGTTAAGGTGAAATCTATGCTGGGATTCTTCTCTACCCTAACTTTCGCACAATTCAGCTCATATAGCATCTTCAATAACTTAAGGGCATTTAAACCAAACTTGGCAACATATGGACTTTGAAGTAGGACAATACTTGGACAGTGACTGATGACATTTTAACAAGTCTGCGAAAAAACAAGTACAGAGAAGAACGCAGATTGAAAAACTGGGCCACAGAGAAAGTCACTCTTGATCACAGCTGGGGACTCCAGTTCACCTGACGAACACGTCTTCAGGCTGTGGCAGGAAACTGAAGCAAAACAACATTTCAAAAACTTTCTAATAATAGAGAGTACTGTGAGGAGGTTATATAAGCTGGTGACCTGAAAGATGCTACATTTGACTGGGTCTGAATGAGGGAGTTAAATTGACCCTTGCAATTGCAGCAGTACCCGACATACCTGCTGTTGATACACAAACAAGACTGAGAAGGAGTTTTCATGGAGAGACTATTGTGTTATCGCCTTAGAGAGCATCACTGTTTCTCTCTAAATAGAGAAACTGACATTCTGGCTTAAAGAATTTCATTTCAGTTTGTTCCAATCCAGAGAGGTGTCACATTGTCTAAATGCTGTTTCACTGCAGCTTTCCATCCCACCAGGAAAAGGATTATGTGGGAACTCAGAGAGATAAATACACACAGCAGTGTATCACTTTATCCACATACCATTTATTTAGTGATGCTACTGCCAGTCAAAAATCAGGGTGGACTGCCCTGCCTTCACCTTTAACTGTCTCACCGGCTGTGGTTCCAGTTTTTGGTGTATCACAGTTTAAAATCTGTTTCTGAGACCTCTCACCCTGCTGAGAACATTCAGAGGGAAACAGTTTGACTGACACTTCCAATAGAAAAGACCAGTTCTCGCCTCCAGTGACCCGAACTAATAATTTTATCTGGTTTAGTGAACCAAGGTCTAAACACCTGCAGAAGGAGGAGGAAAAACGGAGCTTCCTCAGCCTAGAGAAAGTGTGGTGTTAACTGAACAGTTTCATCTTATATATTAGATAAACTTGCAGATAGACAGATGGAGTTTCTTTACGCATATACAATCGAGTAATTTGGAAAAGGGCCATGTAGATCACCAGCAGGGTTCATTTACAATGCCCCAATCAGGTGTCCAGAGTGCAAAGTCTTAGAAACATCTGGGTTTAATCATGTCAAGGGGCTTCTAGGGCGTCATATAGCATATAACATTTGACAAATTCATTTTCCTGTGACAGAAGGAGAGTTCATCACCCTTCCTTCCCCGACTGCAGGAAGATGAAGCAGAGCGAAAGACGCCTCTTTAGTTGAACCACTTCAAGCGCATCACCGGTTGCCAAGGGAGGGCAAAGTAATGGAGAAATAACCTTTGTCAGGCTCACCGATCATGTGGTGACTGTACCTTATTTGCTGGCGACTGTAAATTATCACAGGGGCCAATATACACCTTGAAGGGCTGTCAGACTCCTCTTCTTATGACAAAAGCTCATCATAAATGCCTTAGAAGAAACAAAGTCAAAAAGAGAAACAAGGAAGCATCACCCGAAAACATCCTCTCCATTAACAGAGATCTTGTGAATAGACACTAGCAGCGTGGTCGGTTGTCTGTCCAACATTTTAGTTCAAATACTGTATCTGGACATTTATTGGAGGGATCGTCTTGCACTTTGGTACAGACATCGATGGTCCAGGGGATGAATCCTACTGACTTTTAGTCTAGTACCATTAACAGGTCAACAGGTCCACTTAATGACAGAATGCTTCCAAATTGAATGACTAAATTACTGTCAGCACAAAAATATACTAGACATTACTAAACATTAAATTATCACCCAGTAGAATATTAACAGAGTAACCTTTGTTTGATGTTAGACTGCTCTTGGATTGTTTTTAAGGGCCACTTCCATCAAGCTCATCATCCTGCAGTAAATCTACTCCGGCTCGTCATCCACTCTTCACCAGATCGTTGTTTCTACTACAGTGGTAGTTAATGTTTCAGGCCTCCCTCGTGTTCTAAATAAGTGTTTGTTTCCTTGTGTTGAAACCTCAACTAATCGCTGTCTCTTTTTCCCTGTGCTCCAGAACCATAACCTGCCTGCCTACCTGCCTGCTCTCAAACCCATTTACCACTCGCAACCTCCGGCCAGCCCACGCCAATCTCCCTCATTCATCCACCCAGCTCCAGCTGTTCCAGCCATTCCTCTCCACTTTCTTGCCCTCTGCCTCAGCCAGCCACCACCCAGCTCGTTCCACATCCATTCCCCGCAGCCCTTCCGAAAAATCCTTTTCATTCATCTAATTACTAAGTCTGTGCTTGGGTCCACTCGACAAAAGCATAACAGAAATATGATTTATCAACAGAAAAACATATTTGTATACAGCCAGAGTTAGCCTCTGGCTAATAAAGTTAGGCTAATTTTCATCTGTTGTCCCTGGCCAGATGTTAGACAGAGGTATAATGAATGTTATGGCCTCATGACGATGTCTACAGACTTTGTCTTTTTTTTTGGGGGGGGGGAGTGGAAGTCTGGTACATTCCCACACTACCCCACGGTTTTGAGTAAACAAAGGCTTTTCCCTTTCATTTTTTCAAGGTGGTGGACAAACATGATAGGAGCATTTCAGCCCAGTGGAGCACAGGTTCATCCATCCATTCACTCTGTTTATCAGTCAATTCATCCATCCAAATATTCACCTACCCATCTTTGTGTCTGTGCATCGAAATGTCCATCCATCCATTCATCCAGCTTAATTGCCAGTAGTTAGGTAGGTAGGTAGGGAAACCCCCAAAAAAAAAAAAAATTGATAAAGAAAGTGGGAGTTTGTTGGAAGGTTGTGTGTTTGTGTGCAAGTTACTAAGAGAATAAAAGAAGGGGGAAAGAGAGATGGTGTTGAAAAGAGGGGGGTGGTTGGGTAGTGGTCTCAGATGGCTGAAAGTGTTTGTGTTGATCACTCATCAGTATTCTCCACCTTTCTCCTCTCTTAGTTTCTCCTTCTTCTCTTGTATTCCCATCATGCCCATCGCTCTTCCTAACCTTTGCTGTGCTAATGTTTCCAGGGGCCTCAGTTCACTCTGTAAGGACTTTACCTCTCAGCCGCCACGTTACTGGGGTTTCAGAAGAGCAGGGAGTGAGAGAGAATTCAACCCACAGAGGTGCAAGCAGGTTTCCTCCCAAAAATAATAAGAAAATACCTGCTAATATCTGATAAAATCATATAAAATGACAACTCAAACAGAGATCCAGTCAAAAGTTGAACCATTTTAAAGTGTGTAAGGTACATTAACCTGTTAGGGAACTGGTAACTTCTGCTTGATGCAACATTTTGGTCCAGACTGAAATATCTCGTATCTTTCGGATAGAATGCCAGGAAGGTTTGTGCAGACACCCATGGTCCCCAGAGGATTAGTGATCCCCTGACTTTTCTTCCAGCACCACCAGCAGGGCTAAAGTGTCACTGTATCTACCAGATGGACTGGCACAAAGTTTGGTACAAACATTCACTGTTTCAAGAAGATGCTCCTAATAACTTTGATGACCTTCTGATTTTTCATCTAGCACCAGAACTAGAAGGTTTAAACATCTGTGCTTCAGAGTGAAATATCTCAACAAACATTGGATGGATTGCCATGACATTTGGTACAAATATCCATGGTCCCCAGAGGATGAATCCTAATGAATTTGATCCCCCAACTTTTCCTCTGGCGCCACCATGAGGTTGACATTTGTGGTTCAGAGCGGGATGTCTTGCCAACTGTTTGTATGTATTACCATGCAATCTGGTGCTGAAGTTTGTGAACTTTGGTGACCCCATGAATCATCTATTGCCATCATCAGGTCAAGCTTATAATGTGTCCAGCACTTTGGTTTATTTATGTAATAGTTTAGGTTTCTTTACATTGAGCATTATGGCCTCACAGGGCCTCCAACAGACTCTTAATCTCCTCTATGGGAAGTGAGTGAGTTGTTCTCATATACTAAAATATGAGGTGTTCTCATATACCATACTACCTCATCATGTATCATTGCTTACAGCTGTATATTATTTGACATTAGCTCTATTGGACATGTCAAGTTACAATAATATACAGCATTCATTATGTACAAATGAACAAATCACACATCCAGCTGCTACACATAATGTTTCTAAATAGCGTAACAACTAATTACATTTTGCATTCATGTGTTTACTTGCTTTCTTATGGCTTAACAAATGTGACCAATGTGTGCATGCATCTTATGGAATGTATATGCAGCTCCCATTTAGCTTCTGTTGGGAAATATGAAGGTCAAAGTGGCAATAATCCTGTAAATTGATTTTAAAATGGTATAATGGTTAGAGAGGAGTAGAAACAGATACAAAGATAGCTTGACCAAAGAGAGCTAGGTTTGCCTGCTTAGTATTCAGAGCCCAGTAACTAGTACCTGTTAAATACATGGAAAAGACACCTGATAAGCCCTGTCTTTTAACTTAAAATTTATTTGGGAACTCTTCATTTGCAAGTTTCGGTTTACTTTGATCACCTGAGTGCTTTTTAATAAAATGTTTTTTTTGATACTGCCCCTGAACTCAGCGGTATCATGTATCCTATGATTTAAATTCAGAATCAAATCAGATGTAGGCTGAGGTTTTAGTAGTGGAGAGGGAGTTTCACTTGAAACATGTTTTGTAGCAGATAATGAAGTCAGCTTGAGGTTAGGAGGGACTCCACTTCAGCTGGGTATTTAAGGTGGTTTGAGGTGAACCTGAGGCCTTGAGACAGTTACACTAAAGAGACAGACAGCCCAGATGAACCGACGCAAACACTCACAACTGTTTATTTCAGCCTGTTTGAAAAACCAGATGGTGAGGCAGGTTGTAGTCGAGGGGAAACCCTGCTAACCTCAGTCCACCCACCTTCTCATGTGAGAGGAAAATATACAGCAGAGTGAACAGTTACATACTGACGTAGTGCTTTCAAAAACCCAAACTCAAAACACACGCTTCATGCATTTGTTTGGCAAACTATAGTTGACATGTTTTAATTTCACATTAACGTAACAATAACAAAGCATTATATCAAGAGTTCCCGTTGCAGTTCCAAGGGTTCAGTGCTTAGGGCTTAGGGGGCGACATTGGAACTGGGCCACTTTGGCTCATTTTTTACTGGGAGTACTGGAAAAATACATGTTTACAAGAAACCAACATGTGTCCAACATGCTTTGAATTCAAAGAAGGCTAAATTACTTCGAAAGCATAAATCTTTTCTCTCTCCTTGACTGATTAAAAGGGATCAGCATTCTTATATAAGCAATATTCCATAAATATAGCATCAGTATGGGATCATTAACATACAGAGAGCTGGAGTTTATGCTGCACATGGAGGAACAGAATGACATCTCATTGCAGCTGAATCAATGAAAAAATCAAAAATCACATTTATTTATGCAGTAAATAGATATTTGATGCCTTTGTATGTAAATTTGTAAGATTCATTTTGCCATATCGCTGAAACACATGACATTTCTATCAGTCTGAAACAAATGAATTTATGTCCCGTGTACGATTCGCATTAAATTAATAATTTGTTTATTTAATTTTAAACATTAATCAGCAAAATGTACTTACAGTATCAAAAGTAAAAGTACTCACTATGCAGATTGGCCTGTCTCAAACTAATATATTCACATATGTTATTGGCTTATTATTATTATTGATGCATTAACGTGTGGCTGGTCATGACTGAGCTCATTTTATTTAATGTATAACTATGGTTAATTTTTTATAAGCTGATCAAATGTGATAAAATCCTAATCTGAAATGTAGTAACTAAAGCTGTCAGATAAATGTAGTGGAGTAGAAGGATAAAGTAGCATAAAACAGAAGTACTCTCGCTGTCAATGACATTTTTAATTTAAACTGCTGTACGCTGTTTATTTACCTGCATGGTTCACTCACTCTTCACACTGAGCTTCAGGAGAGGGTTTCAGTGTTTCAGTGGGGAGATTTTGACAGCTGGCATATCCAAAGTACAAACACACTAAACAAAGACGCAGACATGGATCGGGCTTTAAACAGCAGACCATATATAAATCATATAACATATAAACCATATAAATCCATGTAAGAATGCTGCGATTGGTCTCAACATGGAGTTTGGGGGTGTTTCAAGGTGAAGTGAGCTAAGGGCTGTTTCGAAATTTGGGGTTTTTGAAGAAAGGTCTGTTTAGTTGAATTTAAGATCAGAATGACAACAACATATCGCTCCCTGTGGCGCTGTGGTTTCCACCTCACTGATCTGTCCCTGCTCCTCCTTCTCTTCCTCCTCATCCTCCTCTTCCTCCTTACTTTCTTAATTTAATTTTGCTTCTACTTCTTTTCTCTTTCTTCTACTTCAGCGATTCTTTGCTGTTCTCACCTCCACATCTCTTCTTCTTCAGTGAAGCAGGAAGTTGTGTGTGTGTGTGTGTGTGTGTGTGTTTGTTTGTCTGCCCGGGCGGCTGTGTGATCTTTGCTTCGTCTGCCTAAATTTGGAGCGTATGAATGTGTTCATGCATGCCTGTGTTTTTAGGGAGCCATCCTGTTTTGCAAAAAATGCCTGAGGATGTGTGTCTGCATGGACCATCGTGTGTGTGTGTGTGTGTGTGTGTGTGTGTGTGTGTGTGTGTGTGTGTGTGTGTGTCTTTGGGGACGTTGTGCTGTGTTCTGCCCAGTGGGCGAGTAGTGCCCAGACTGGCACTAACCCTACAGGTAAACTATAATGCCTGGTGGACACAAACACACACACCTTGTGCTTGTGTATATGTGTGTGTGAGAGACGCTGACATTCATTTCAGTGATCAAGACAATAGTGTGTGTGTGTGTGTATATGTGTGTGTGAGTGAGAGAGAGAGAGAGATGGTAACTGAGACAATGAGCCGCTTGCTGGCCAACAGTGTTGTCTCATTGGTAACTTGAGTCTGGACGAGAGACACAGAAAAAGAAACAGACCTTTAAAACTGCTGATTGTCATCTGCAGAGTTACTACAGTATAAAGCTGTTCGGTTACTACGTGCATCAGATAGAAGATAAGGCGATAAAAAAAAAAAAGACCTTCCCATAAAGACAGAGAAGGAAAACACAAGAGACAAACACAGAGAAAAGGATGAAACAAAACAGAGGCTTAATGTTTAAAACCCAGAGAGGAACTTCATTAACATGAATCCACTGAACGAGCACGAAACAGATTTGAGCAGCAAACAACGTGCAGCTGGAGATTTGAGAGCACGCGAGGACAGATTGATGAGCTCAGAAGGAGTTTGTAGAGCAAGCGAGGACAGAAACATGAGTGTAATCGATGTTTGAGCTTCGTGATCAAACGGCATCACTAGTTTCGCTCAAACGATCAGTTTGGCTTCATGCACTCGCTGTTTGTTGTGAACTAAACTGACCCCGGAGCAGTTGAGTTGGAGTTGAAAACAACCGTTTTACTTCGGAATGGAATCCAAATTAGTGTGATTTGATATCTCCAGGTTGAGACTCCTGTGCTTCAGAGGACATTTTGCAAAGGCAGAATCTTTCTCAACTTCCCCAGTTCACACCGCCGGGTAACTTGTCAGTCTGAAGTCAGAGCTGACGCCACCAGCGTGTTTTTCGAGGGTTTATTTCATGATGAATGTCACCCTGTTGTGTCTCCAATATTGAAGTCTGCATGTGTGAACAGGGTGTAAGAGTAAAGCAGACTTAATTGAAAATTAGCTCCGGTGCTATCTAGTGAACCAGCCCACGAGAGAGAGAGAGAGATCATATGATTTTAAACCATTACTATCTCAGAGAGGGAGCTATTAAGGGTTACAGCAACAAGCCAAGTACCCTGTAGTGTGTGTGTGTGTGTGTGTGTATGTGTTAGAGAGAGAGAGAGAGAGAGAGTGTGTGTGTGTGCATCCTTGTGTTTTATGATCAGCAGTGTAAATATGAGTGAGAGAGACAGCTGTGTTTGAACAGCCAGGCCCTGAAGCTCAAACACACACACACACACACCCGCACACTGCTGTCACTGCAGCTTTCCTTGTGTATCTGTAAAGATCCAACCAGGCAGAGCGAGAGGACAGAGCTGACATGACAAGGTGAAAAAGACGACACACAGGTTGGTTTATATTACACACACACACACACACACACACACACGCTTCCTACCTTACCTATATACACTCACGCTAAGAGGACCATACATTCTAACCTACGTATTGATACACAGAAACATATACACTCATAAAATGACTTAAAATAGTATAACATGCACACACAGACACACACACACACACACACACAGCCCATTACCATCCTTCCATTTTAAAGCCTTTTTAACCCCGGGTCACCTCTGTTACTTCAAAACAGGCCATCAGTCGACTCGTCAGCAGGTCAGTTCGTTAAGACTCCACCTCGTCAGCCCTAACGAGGGCTCCACGACCTCGCTGGCCTCCCAGAGGTAAGTGCACTCTGGGAGGATGCACAGGTTACATTTCCCAGCGTGGTCGGCTCATTGATCACCAGGAGGCAGGTAGAATCCAATTTGTTAAAGGTTCAAATGAACCAACAAAGGAGTCTTCATCTGCTGTCTGTCTTTGACACAGAGTCAGAGGTCACCTTCTGTTTACATTAGGTAGAAATGTAATCAGGCTGGGAGATAAATCATTTAAATGGAGGTTTGTTGTTCTGAATGACGTTCTGAATTATTCCAATTACCTCCATTCTTCATCTTTATTATTAGCAATTATTATCAAATGCATGACAAGTAGAGATGCTTTTGAATTGGAAAAAAGTTGTAGCACATGTTAGCCAAGTTAAAGAACCTTAGTTTTAGTTCATGTTCAGCTTTTGGTCATGGTTGAATAAGATTTATTTCATTTTTTAACCAAATAATAACAACTTCCTTCCCAGTATATAACTGGCTGGACGTAAATTATTTTCCTGGCTTTGCACTTTTAGTTTTAACAGGTTTGTTTCTCTGAATTACTTCAATTATCCTCATGCAGTATATTATAATAAAGTATTATTGCAAATGCAATATAAAGGCAGACATTTCTTAAATTAATGTTTTATTTAATTTTTTTCCTGAACAAAACATTAAGTGGTCTCACTGCCTCTCATATTGATATGCTAACAGATGCTGCTCTTTATGACTCTTAATGTGTACAGGATGTGACGTGCAGTCATTACTGCTAATGAGTTAATGTGTCAACATTGCTGCTGTTGTCCATCGCTTCGTTCAGTATTAATGTTTCCCAGAAAGTAGCTATCGGCTCATTAACATATAGCAGCTCAGTAAACTCATCCAAACTTTAACTCGGCTACTAAACGGCAAACTGTTGTTGTCAAGCTGCTTGTCAGCGGTTGGCAAATGGCAAAACATTAAACACCAGATTGATGGTCAGTAAGTTGCAGCCATCGGTGTTTGAACAGGTGAATGAGAGGCACATTGTAAAGCACCTTGGATCAAAGCGATATTTAAATGAACATAGTCACCTTCTCAGTTAATATATATACTGTATATATAACGATCATCCTCAAGATTTCAGTTTTTCGGAGGGCATTATGGCGCTCTCAGTATGCTTTAGATGACCTGTCAATCAAACCGTGTGCAGTTCATTTTTATTGGATTTAACTTTTGTTGGATTTAACTCGAGTTTCTGAAGGTGATCCTCTCTTCTTTATGAAAGCAGGAAAATACTACTAATGGTTAAAAAAAAATAAAGTTTTTAAAAGTGGGATAAAATATATTAATCATTGAGTAAACACTGCATTTAAACCTACCGTTTCATTTCATGTCCTTCAAACAGAACACAGACCGGAGCAGAAGGAAAATGAGTGAAAAAGAGAAAAATAAAAGTGATAGGAGAGGAAAATCAGTATTTTCTCTAATAGCAGAGCCGAACTCCCTTGTGACTGTGTTGATTACAGCCTACTGAAAAGACTCATTAAACCTGAGTGAGGTGCTGCTTCACAATGTGTGTGCTTTGTTAGATGTGTTGTTAACTGGCGTCATAAAGGTCTGATTGAGTTTTACAAAGGCATGTAATCATATACCGCAAGGGCTGGAATCAAAGCACACCTGGAATACACACATACGTACATCCCATAAACTCTATTATTGTCCATTCATCATCATCCCAGCCAATTGTGTTCAGTGCAGAGTGGTAATTGCTATGTGCAGCTGGGAGAGAGAGTCTTAATGACGAATGTGTGCCTACACCTTCGCTGAAACACTTAGCGGAGATACATTCTGAGTAGTCCTCAATAAGTGTTGCATTGTCTACATTTAACCCTTTTTGAAACGTTCACAAAGTGCACAGGTTTTTATGTGCCTACTGATAGGTTTGTGTGTGTGTGTGCATATAGATGATAGGCCTATATAGCTAATATACTGCGTTTAATTACAGTTCAAAGGTAAGTTCATTCCATTGTAAGCTCAGTGTTTTAGAGGCGATACATCTGTCACAGAGAGAGAGAGAGAGAGAGACACTTTATTAGGCCAATACCAAATATTACAAAGACAAATTTAGGCCTGTTTCTACAGAACTACTCTGTCACTGCGGGGGTGTTTTCCCTCCACTCTTCCGAAATCTTGTTTGTGTGCATAAAGGAGGAAAGGTGTGTGTGGTCGGGATGCATGCTGGTGCAGAGGGTGAATACTCAGCCTCAGTGCAAGGTGGGAATTAAAAGAGAGAGAGCGGCTGTTGAACTGAATGGTCATTTAAGTGCACCATCATTCCTAAAGTCGAGTCATCTGCTGGCAGGAGGTGCGCTCCAGAAGCCCACGCTGCATGGACCGGTCGCAGCCCGCTTTATCTGATGCCAAATCCACACAATAACTACGCATAGGTGTGCAAAGTCATATGACATGAAAGCAGCCCATAAGCACAAAAAAAACCCCCAACCTGCACATGCCCAGATCATCCCAGTCAGCTGCACTGACCAGGGCAGAGACAGGGCAGATATTTTTTTTAAAGGTTTATAGACATCAAGATAAAGAGCTTTGAAGATGCTTCCACACAAAGTGGAACAATAGAGACAAAACTCCAGAGATAGAAGAAGGTAATTATGCTCCCATGCAGTAACAAAAATAACATATTTACAATCTTATTTTCTTAATATTTAAAATAAATTGTTGGCTTGAGGTTGTCTCCTCAAGTCCACACAAAAAAATCCCAACTGAAATAAAAGTATACAACAATTAAAAATTGCACAGAATCTACTGAAAAAAGTGAACTGATGCTGCGAATGAAAAGACAAACTATACAATGAAAATAATAACAAGAAAAACAAAAGGCTGAAAACAATAAGACTTATTTAACATAGGTATCTGCGTGTGTGTGGGTCTGAATGTGATAATTACCCAGAGCTTTGATACAGTACACTCGTACACACACTCACAGTCCGACACACACGGGGCTTTTCATATTGTTGTTAGCTTTGTTTAAAGCCATTGTTCCTCTGCTAGTCTAATTAGACTGGAGGCTTTAGAAATGTGAAGTGGGCCACTGAGGAGAACCGGCTGGCTAGCAGGCATGGTGAACGAGAGGCCGGCACAGAATGTGGTGTCCTCATAGTCCCCAAAAACTTCACACAGTAACATATGAAGCATCAAACGTTTATGTAACTTAATTAATCATGGATCAACTTTTTAAGATTCGTCACTCTAGTATGAAGTGACCATCATGCTGTGCTAAGTTACAAAATGCTTCACAGTTACAATAAAAGAATATAAGTAAATACCAAAAATGAAAAGAAACATGCAAAAAAGAATTCATAGGCGTTTTCGGAGCAGAGGAACTTTTTCATAGTTGTTAGAATGCCGTTTTAAGGGACTTTTTTAGCTTCTTCTTCAGAGTAGCTACTCTCCCAGCACACGAGGAGTGAGTGACGTAAGTGTACAGTGATTCATTGAACACATGAGCCAGTGCAGCACAGGCAACCAACCACCATCTTTAAAAAGCTGTGTAATAGCTCGTAACGGCAGCCTCGGACCAAAACACGGACAAATGGAGCGACAGTGAAGTCCAGGCTTTATTGAGCGTATATGCGACGGGGGAAACACAACGCCATTTAGCTCTTCAAAGCGAAATATAAAAATCTTGTGAGTGATGTTGTGAATGACGTTGCTATACCAACCGCCAGCCAACTTAAGTCACTTCAGCGTTCCTATTGGCGGTGCGAATGCAAACAGAAAAAAAGCTCTTGAAGGTCTGTAGTTCTTGGGGGAGCCCCCCAGTGGGCAGTTCCTCTCATTAACTGTTTGGTCTGAAAATGCCCAATGACAATGACCCATACAGTTATTAATAGGTATGATTACATGATAAAGGGTGAACACAGACTGGGCCAACAGTGGGTCCCTTCACTAAGATGTGGACACATTTAACAACACTGCAAACCCAAGACAGCACACAGTAGATCATTTAACAAAGCAGGAGACATACACCGGACAACTTATTAAAGGTATGGACACACTGGGCCTCTTAACCAACAGAAATGCACAAATATGAGGCTCTTAATCAAAGACAGGCACACGCCGGGGCTTTTAATAAAGGTATGGATGAGGCTATTCATCAGAAGGTATGGGCACACTGGGTCCCTTTATTAAAAAGGTGCTGATGCATGCTGGCTGCTGCAATGTAAACACAGGCACATTACATGCTCTTTGTCTTTGTGTGGACACATGCTGAGTATGATAGTAAAAGTATCATATGCACAGCCAATTAATGCTGAAATAGAAAAGTTCACTCATCTTTGTCGTTTTTTTAATTTTATGTTATCGAACACGACACTATTTGAAATCTCTTCGACGGTGTTTTCACGGTTTCACAGGAATGATTTCTTTTGCACGCGTGAGTCGTTTGCACATGTTTGCAGAAGGTAACAAAATAGGTGATGACGAGGTTATTTCTCCCAAAAAGCAGCTCAGTAGAAAACATGAGAGGCGTATGCTCTTTCCCTAAAAACTGGCTGAGCTGGTGGATCCAGGTGAAAGCTCTGATGGTCTTTGCTGGATCCACTTCAGTCCTGAAGAGGTGATGCAGACCAACAGGGAAGATTTTAACTTTTCTATTACAGATTTCAGTCGGAACCAGTGGGTGTCAGAGACCGGGTAGGATGTCCGGAAGTATTTGGAGACGGACTAACACAGAATCCTATGGTCGTTTCATACCGTAGGATTCATTGACAATAATAAAAATAGAAACAGATCAGCCTTATCCTTAAACTGACACTTAATTCACTGAGCAAATGTGGCAGTGTGATGTATTCTAACTGAAATATGATGTCATGGAAGATGTTTCAAACTTAATTATTAATAACCAATGTTCATTAGTAGCATATCGTCCAGTATGCACCACAGTAACCAGAACATGGCACAAGTAAGATCACAAATGGATCAACTGATATGAAACAACATGAGACATGATGAAACAGAACTCCTAATGAGGCCACTTCATGCACAGCACTTCATGGCGTAAATAGTTGGCCAATGAGAGGCATCGCTTTATTTCTTTGTCAACAAGCTGCAACACCTCTTAACTAAGATAACATGTTTAATAAATATAAAACACCACTAACCTCCAGCATTAAGAAATAAAAGTATAAACCTGGCTTTACATTAAGCCTTTCCAGGTGTTTGACTATTAGATCAAATGTTTACTGTTGGGAGAAAATGTCACTTATCAGGAGCCCACTCACCAATAAACAATGAATAACAAACAACTTTTGTTTTTATGAACTACCACATTTGTATTTCAGAAATATATATATATATATATATATATATATATATATATATATATATATATATAATTTCTTTTTTTCTCTCTTATCTTCAAACTGAACATTATTAGCTTCACGTAGGAGTTATTGCAGAGCTATTGCACTGGACTGCTCAAAATTGTCCATGTGAACCAAATAAACCAGACCACCCTTCCCAAAAAATACGTCACTATAGCTCGTCTGTGCAACCAGTTTATGACGACCCATATTTATGTTTATTGTTAGGCAGCGACCTCTAGTGGTCAAAGTAATTATGACGGGAGCAAAGGAGGAGGTCAGGTGAGGGAGTATAAAGAGCAACAAAGTCCACATAGAGAAGGGAGGAGGTCGGTGTGGATGGATGGATCAAACACAGGACTATCACACAGGACACTGCTGTTCGTGTCTCGCATGAAACCAAAAGTCAACGTTGACATATTTTAACTTACGTCAGATCGTAACGTTACGTTATATATGTGTATTATTATATATGTATTATATAAGTTGTTTTTCGTCGGTATGAGGACGTGTTGGAATAAACACTTGTTGTTATTGTATGTTGTACACACGCATGCAACACATTCCTTTCCTCCCTAATGAACAACAGAAAGTGCTGCAGGTAGACCTCAGATCCCATCTGTTACACCCCCCCCCGCCTGCCTCAGTTAGTCTCAGCAGGCGTCTTTATTCAACCAAACTGTTCATCAAATCAAACGATGAAGATCACAAGATGGAGAAAGAGAAAACAACAGTGTCAGTGACGGTTTATTAGGTTCTCGCGGTTCAGCTGTTTACTGGTGTCACTGGTGTCAGGTAAACAGGAAACACAGGCGAGTGCAGTGGTTACACGGCTACAGACATCACCATCATGGAGTGCAGTGACTCCTACTTTAGGTTTGATTACCCCATTCTGTATTTCTGTATTAACTCTATTATATTCACAGTCTTTACGTATGTGGTCTTTGCAAATAGATGTTTTCATGTCAGGCTCCAGCAGCTGTTTATACCGATTTAATATTTTCCCAGGGCTATTAAGCTCTTAAGTGGCCCACCTTCATGAGTTATGACTCCTTAATCAAATCCATTGAGTCCAAATCAAATCTATTCAATCACTGAGGGAAAATGGAGATTAAATGAAGGACGGAGATTTTAAAGGCACTGAAACAAAAAGGCTCAAGCAAAAGCATTAAGAAGGCACTTTGATTTCATTTAAACAAACTGTACGTATTTCTATCTCTGCAAAACATTAAATTACAAGGAAAATAAATAAACAAGAGACATGAAGTCATTTATGCTGCTACTGAGTCTGCTCTGTATGAATGGATGGAGTGTTTAATTGACTGATCTGCAGATATGTCTCAGAGAAAAGCACCTGGCATTACTGTGTAACTTCATGTTTAATTCATGATCACAGAAAGACATAAAGATTGCAGGATCTGTCTCTCAGTTCTTCAAAAGGAAACGGCAGTGCAGGCGTATTTATAGTTATAGAGTTTGACTTGTTTAATATTATCTGGTGGGTCAGTAGCCGTTAATGATGAGGTCAGTGTTCGTCGAGGAAATCAATCGATCCTGCTGGCTCAAACAACTAAAACTAAATCAGACGGAACATCTTAAAGCAACATCTAAATGCACGATTTTAATTATTCTACTATGGCTTTGATCCTTTTACTTAAACAGAGGGTTCAGTTTCCTACCTGTCTGTCTTCCATCTATTAACCTGTCTATCTGTCATGGAAATTTCCATTGTCTGCTTACCTGCATGTCCATCTGTCTACCTGTGTGTGTGTGTGTGTGTGTGTGTGTGTGTGTGTGTGTGTGTGTGTGTGTGTGTGTGCGTGCCTGAACATACGCTCAAGGAACAGAGCACACACACATTCCACATAGCACGACAAAATCACACACACACACACACACACACACTGTTGGTGTGGGAAGGTCAGTCTGGCTGTGTGGCGGGCCATCGGACGGTGGCTGACAGGTGTCACACAGCACCAGGTAACGCACCTTGTTTTGTTCCCGCTCAGTCAGCCTGACAGCACCCCCCCGACCTCATGAAAACAAAGATGCAGACGGACCCATGCACGAGCACAAAAACACACAAACACGCAGAAACCGACCCACAGATACGTGAAGCGCACACACACATTTAAGTATGAAGGTATATTTGGTTGCTGCTTTGTAAAGCATTTTTCTCTGTGACTTCAAATCTACTGTTACACATGTGTGACTATTTTCTACCACTACAAATTCCACTGTCAAAGGTGCTCAGGTGTTTTGCACCAAATATACCTTCATATTTAAATGCTGGACTACACTGACAGCACTGAGTTTATTTATCAGGTGTGTGTGGCTGTTTGTCTGCTGGTGTGTGTGTGTGTGTGTGTGTGTGATATGTTTTCAAATGGCCGCCTCATTAAGAATAGATCATTTACTGGCATTTTATCTTTCTTGGGTGACGGTGGAATAACGAGCACAGGAGGAATCCCTTGATATTTTGGATTTGGGATCAGGCACTCTTAAGTACCTTAAATATTCTTATTTTTTATCATAAAATACCTGAAATAAACATAAACACAACCCCAGATTATTCTAGCATTACATAAAATACATAAACACTCTCAGCACCATGTCAGAACACTGTAAATATTCCAACATTACATTAAACAGTAAGTTAGTATGTCAAAGCATCCGTTTCCTCACTGCTCCCCCAAAGCAGTTAAAACATGTTGAGCCTCATCTCCAACTCAAACGTACAGCTTTCTGTCCGACATAAAAACATAATCTTAGTTTTCTTTGAACTGTTAATCCAAAATAAAAGCCCTGGTTTTTATTTTAAGGCTGGTGACTTACGAGATCTCACTGAGACCGACAATAAAGGCTGCGAGAGCAAGTATTCAAAGAGTCCATCTTTCCCAGAATACATTGTGATCGCTCACCGTTTCCTGTACCAGTCATGTCAAGTGATGCAAAGATAAACACTGTTATATTTAGAGCATGCCTTGTTTGCATCCCTCTGTGTAAATAACTCATTTTGTAGTCTATCAAATATTTTGTATGCTGAGCGGATAATGACTCATTTAACTCAGAGAGGGAGAGCTTCATGTTCCATAAGAAATACAAACCGAAGCATTTTATATGTAAATGTTGCAGAGATGTTGCATTGTTTGCTAACATTGTCACAGCTCAGAGAAAGCAATGAAATATTCTGGCACAATGTTACAAGCTAAGTTTGATCTACTTCCACACATTTCTGCACAAAACTACACGTCTACATTGAGGATGCTCGGTTAATACATGGCAGAGACACTATTGAAAATAAGCATCAATAGTGACGGATACTAAAGAACTGACAAGTGACTGACAGCAGCCTCTCCAGTCTACAAGAGCAGCTGGTGATGCTGAGACCGAGACTGATAACAGAAAACTGTCTTCAGGCTGCGCTTGAGACTTCAGACTCGAATTCTACAGCTCTGCCTGTGACACAGTGACACAAAAAAAGGTAACGTTATTTTTCCGACACACTGTCTTCTGTCCTCACTATACGTGGAGGTGCACAGCTATGCAGCGAGCTAAACACACTTCCAATAAAGGCTGAAGACAGCAGATTGCCTACTGAACAACAAATCCATTGATAGTGATTACAAATCGGAAAAAAAGATTAAATTTAATTTAAACAAGAATCAGACCAAAAAGGTCAGTGCAGTAACAAGAAAACTGGATTCACAAAAGTGTAGACTAGCTGTCAGATTAGTAACATAGTGCTTCATGTCAGGAAGAAACAAAGCATCAAATACAGCACAGTAATTAATCAGGTAAACGCACACATAACGTAAGAGTTATATATCCCAACAGTTGCATAGAATGTTGCATTAGCAGCAGACAGCTGGTATAGTGGCTAGCTTTCTACAAAATCACAAAGCAGCCAAACCAAAGTGAAGCTCAGCTGTTCTGTAATCAATCCAAACACGTTTCACCTTTGGCATTAGCAACATTTACGATTGATATTTAACCCTCTCCTCACTTGTTTCATGAGTGGATCAGAAGCTGAGTTGCTTTCGTACATGTGTCAGTATATTATGGACATTAAATGTAGGGTGAATCAGCCACAGTGTGTCCAGCTGATTCGTTTGTTTCTGAATGTCATGAGTTATTTTAACAGTAAAATCCCTTCAGCAGCAGTTTGACCAGCACAGACACACAGACAGGTGAGCTGCAGGCTCTCAGGTGAGCTCTGATGTCACAGTGAAAGGTCTGGATGTAAGTACAGGAGCTGATTAAAACATATAAATACACAGGGGTGTTTTTGAGATGGTTTAAAGATGCTAAGTTAATGTCAGAGCATTGCTGTAGCTCTGTCATGAGGCATCATTTCATTGGCTGTAACGGTTAATATCTGTTTATTTTCTTTATTTATTGTGAAAATCTATCTTATGTACATTTTGAATTATTAATTTTTGTCTCAAATTTGTAGAATAAAATATAAAATATCTGTTTAAAATCAGAAAAAAACTAAAATGATACATGTCCAGTTTTAGGCAAGTTATATAAGCAAATGCATATTGAATGAAGTAAACGTCAAGCTATTTGTGTGTGTACCTGCACACATGTATGAAAAGGAAAAACAGTTATAGAGCGAGCGTATACAGACGCACAAGATGTCTCTGCCAAAGTTGAAACCAAACCTATAAAAGAAGTAGATAAAAGATGTCTGTCAACATTTGCCTGGAAACAGATCTGACAAACTGCAGGATGTAACAGTAAAACAAGCTGCTATGGAACTGCGCCAGTAGGGGTTGCTATTAGCAAACAGAACATCCACTGTATGCCCCCTATATGTAGCCCGTCAGCTCGTTCTGCCTTCATACATGAACCGTATGTTCATGTGTGTTTGATAAATGAGTGTCCTTGAAAGGGAAGGAAGCCTTTAGGGATCTGTGGGGTAGGAAAGTAACCAACAACCTGAAAGATTATGTTTATTCAGGCCCGATGAACACAGAGACTGCTCTGTAATTAAAATGCCATTTTAGAAATTATATTCCCAGAACGGCCAACATGTCTTTCAAAGTATCCTTGAGTAACACTAAACACTGACTCTACCTGCGATGCTCAGAGTCACCATGTTCTGAGTTTGATTTAATTCCAACACAGCTCACAAATCAAATGCTTTTCAGCAGCTGACTCTTTGTTCCCTTCACCAGGCTCGAATGCTGAACGTCCCTGAACTCACCACCAAGAAGAGTTTGTTTTAAAAAAATGGGTCCTGCTCATGATGGCTTTATCTCACAGCAGTAATGTAACTGAGACCAAAAATAAAGAAAACAAAATGTTCTCGGTGAAGATCGCAGTAAGTTTTAAAGTTTAAAGAAAGGAAGTTTACTTTTATAGAGGAGAGAAAAGAACCAGAAGGCTGGAAATCAGTCTGAAAACTGTTGCGGTCTGCAATCTATATGATGAGCAAAGACACAAACCATAACTACAGTCCTTTAAAGGGTCAAGAGGAGGAAGAACAGAGAGATGAGAAGATAAGACGAAGAAGAGTCAAAACAAGTGTAGTGAGAGAAGAGATGACATGATCTCTCTCTCTCTCTCTCTCTCTCTCTCTCTCTCTCTCTCTCTCTCTCTCTCTCTCTCTCTGTGCTGACGGAGAGGAAAAGTTCTCACTTAAACAACAATGAATAAGCCCAGAGGGGCTGACCTTCCTCTGACGGATTAAGACACAACAACAACAAAGCCACACTGGCACACAGAGATTAGGAAAAAATATGCACACACACACACAAACACACACAGACCTCTTCCTGTTTCCTTCACCTCCAGCCTATCATCAAACAAATCATAAGGTACTCGAGGAGGACATAAAGGGGATTTAATGGAGAGAGAGAGAAAGTCTTTGCTGGTCTTTGCTTTAATGCAATTATGAAAAGTTGCACAGTTCGAGTTAAAGGAAGGAGAGAGAAAAAAAGACAGCATTAAAGACCAAAAGAGACCCATTTCCAAACCCATCCCTACCCACTAAAGATAGATTTATTGTTCTGCTTTAAGAGGTGACGGTGTAGCAACAAAGCTGCCGCAGGCTAGGTCGTAGCTGACATGCACCTGCTCAAATATACAAAACTCTGCGTTGAGGCTATGGCGGCTACAGAGAAATGAAGTATGTAATATGATATATGTGATAGCAGAACATGTGACTCCAAAACTATGAGCACTGTGTGCTGCTCTAACAGACTCCACTCTTCTGGTTTCGGGCTTTCCACCACATGTTTTGGAGCCTGGCTGCAGGGATTTGCTCCCATTCAGCCACCAGAGCATCAGTGGGGTCCAACACTGATGTTGGGTGATCAGGTCTGGCTCACAGTCGGTGTGCCAGTTCATCCCACAGGTGTTGGATGGGGTTGAGGTCAGGGCTCTGTGCAGGCCAGTTAAGTTCTTCCACACCAAACTGGGAAAATGAGAACACTGTCATGTTGAAACAGAAAAGGGACAAACACAACCTGTTGACACAAAGTTGGAAGCACTCTTTTGTCTAAAATATCATAGATTTCCCTTCACTGGAATTAAGAGGGCCGTACCCAAACCAGGAAGAACTGAGCCAAACCAGAAGTACGTGGACTGATGGACTATGGTACAGGAGATCAATAACCTTATCAACAGGCTCTGGCAAAACTGAGCTCACACATTCTGCTATTTTGTCCAAAGCCACCATGGAAAGACGTTATAAGACAAAATGTAACAAGTGCTCATGGATTGCTTCCCCCACTCTTAGCAAGTGTAGTAAGTCAGTGTTGATGCACTCTGTAAAAAAGGTTTTATAGTCCATATCTTGAGATGTTCTTAGAGGTGTCCCACCAACAGCCACAGTTTAATATTTGCAGCTGTGAGTAGCTCCTCTGTTTCCCTGTCAAGTCAAGTCAATTTTATTTATATAGCCCACTATCACAAATCACAATTTGCCTCAAGGGGCTTCCTGAAGTGCATTGAAGAAATCAGGTATGCATACCGACATCTTTGAAGGGTTCACACTGGAAAAGCGACAAAATCAAGTCCACAGAATAAATTTGTACTGTGGGAGTGGGACAGCATTTGACTTGCTACCGCTTCCATAATGTTCTCTAAGGAGCTGCTGCAAAAAAGGCAGTGAGCATTCGTCAGCCAACACAGACTCGTTAAAAGCAGAGCTGTCCATTCATGACTCAAACAGCTGCTCTGCCAAAGTGTCCTGCAGTGTTTCTACTTCATCTGCTAAATGTACAGTCTGATTTCATTCAGAATTTGCTGCTCATACAAAGAGACGCACAACAAATGTGGTGCAAACAAGCATCATGAAGATGGTCCTCTACCACCAACTGCAAGCACAAACTTTATGTCCAAAATTTAACCCTAATCCACCAAGGCTGGTGTCCTGCTCACCTAAACACTCGTATTTGCTTCATTCATTTGCTGCAGACGGTGCCTCTTGTAAAGACTTTCATCTTTATTCAGCCAACACGTCACCTTGCAAAGTTGTTATATGTTAGTACAATGGATGCATTCCCAAATCACCTACAGTATAAAGCAGGGTTGTAATTATACACTAAACTCACCATTCGGTACGACAGAAGAAATCTATTATTTACTCCAAAATATGCAAAAGTTGTGACTTCAAGTTTCACATTTCTTGCTTTTAAGAACCTTACAGGCAAAATGCAAATGATTGAATCCATTACACTGAAAAGCAGTCTACAAAATCTACAAAAAAAAAAAAAACTAAACTAAGCTGAAGAGTAAGAAAAGGATAAAGAGCCAAATTGAAAACGTTGATTTAAACATCTTTACACAAACTGATTTTAGATTTTTGTAGTAGGGAAATGCAATGTGTTTTTATGATAAGCTTGTCAATATTTAGACCTGTATCTTAAACAATAATTAGTACCTTTTGGGGGTGATTTGATCAGATTTCATTTTTCTATTTCCATGAAAAATATTTAATATATACTGTTACATCTACCCCTACTACTGTATATGGTGAAAATAACAAGATTTTAACATAAGTTATACACTTTCACAGATAATACATTTATCCATGAGAGGGCCTTATTGACTTATTGTTTCTTGAAAAATACTGTCTTTGAGCTTTCACTCACTGCTCCCAGTTATTCCAAGGCACGGCTGTCTGATTTGTTCATCTTGGGGACACAGTGAGCGCTCCTCCCTCTGCAAACCTTTACTGAATCTGGGCCTGAATCCCTGCAAGCTGCAGGACTGCTGCTCAGCAGCTGAACTCTGACCGAGCTGTGGAGAGCGAGCGATAGAAGAGAATTTCCCTACAGGGTGTAATACAGGATCACAAGGAAAGAAAACAAGAATCTCTGCTTTGTCAACTTATCAATAGTTTAGAAAACTTCCTGGTAAATGTTAGCAAAGATTTGGAACAGGTTAAGTGAAAACAGGAAAGCTATCAGGGAATATAAGTCTACTGACAGCCCTTTACAACCGCAGGAACTTTTCCTGGAACCTTTTCAGGAACTCGGCAACTTTACCAACGTTTGACCAGAGGAACTAAGGTTTCCATTTTGTTCCTGGCCTCCAAAAGTCCTTGCTCTGGGTGCAGTACCTTCTGATGACCCAAGAACTATTGGGGCAAACTTTGAAGCACTGAACATCAATTGGTCAAACAAGTTTGGAGACTGCTACAACCTGTGTACAGCATTCATTTGCTCAGTAAGCAAGAATTGTAGTTTTTGACATCAAGTTCTCAAATCTAAATGACAAAATAGTAGTATAGGTATGCATCATTTGTCAGTGTCTTTCAAAATGACACGTGTTTTCTGATCTGCCACCTTTATGGTTCTGGTCTGGCAAAGTTTAGGTAACTAAACCAGCATCCTAATTAAAAAACTCCATTGTTAAGTTTTGGTACAGCAGTCTCCTGTGTCAAAGGCACACCACTTGTTGAAAAAATAACCAGTAAACACTCAGACTGTCAGCAGCTCATCATTACTGTGCAGACAGACGTATTCTTTTTGGTATTTTCAGTCTCTCTCTCTCCACCTCTGCATGTCTCCTTTCCAAACATCAAGTCAAACATCAGAGTCACCCAGCAGGAAATTACAAAGAACATCATGATGACTGCCTTTAACAAAGCCGTTGCTTTTGTTACCAGTCTAACTGACCTAATCTCCATGCTTCTTCAGATGCAGCGGAAATGCAAACGTGACTGAGGAAAAGGTAGTTTTTGTTCATGAGAATTTATTTCCTGAGACTTTAATCTGGTGGCCAATCACATCTCAAACTCTCTAAACATTCACCTCCCCTGCCTCTGCACGGCAGAAGTCAGAAGAATGTGAAGCGCAGAGTGAAAATAATCTACATCTCCATCTCTGTAGACGATTGTTTCTCAGCAGATGAATGTGCTGTGAAGATGTGGAGGCGCAGAATACTTTGAGCAAAGGAGGAAACACATCTTGATAATGAATAGTTTCACTGCGCTATTGTTCTTCCAAGAGCCGTGAAATCAAAACCTAGAGAATACAATACCTGCACTAATAACAGACTTCACAAATTTATTGTCTCCATTGTGTTTATTAAATCCTCTATTTTTCTACCACTTCTCCCCTTTTCTCTCTCTCTTTTCTCTATTCATTCATTTATTCATCCCCTGTGGTTTCTGATCTAAGCGAGTGGAGATGATCATTTTCTATGCGCTTTAGGTCTCTGAGCGTAGGTTCCCATTAGCAGCCAGCTAAAATCTGTCACAGACTGAGAGGCTTTTGTTCGGCGTGCCTGCTCCTCGCTATTGTTCAACACAGGGACTCCTATCAGTATACAAAACCCTCTAAAGCTTTGTGGCAAAGCGGCTTCTCTAATGTGGCTACATGATGTTGGAAAGAATACATCTGAATAGATTCAAAATGATGAGAACCAAGAACACAAAAGAATACAAAATGTATGTATCACACACAGAGATATGAGGCAATATGGTTCACTAAGTTATTCCTGGAGCAACAAGATGGTTTTCTCACCTTCTTTAGAAGAAATGACAAAATGCTCAAATCATCACCAATCAACATGTTTTAAAAGTGAAGAAAAGGAGCTTCTTCTATAGAAATACTGAAACTTTTCCAACTTGCATACCAGCGCAAACAGACTAAAAAACTTCAGAGTCTCAAAGTTTTTACTCTTTCTGCATGACATGACTGTTCTATGACATGGTACAGTATCCCAGCAGTCACAGGTGTTAACGTCTTTCCAGTCTATATTTTGCACCTCTTAATGGTTGGGGACAAAATTAACACATATTTTCCCATGATAATTAATTGATTAATTACAAAACCTTTTGTCAAAGGTTGCAGTGGTGCAACAGTCAACAACTGTTCATTTTTTCACAGTTCATTTTTGATATATTAATCTAGGTTTCCCTGAAAGTATCTCTAAAGTCCTTTAAATGTACTGAACATCGTTGCATATATGAGAACTAAAGTTTGATTAAGTTGATTAAAGCTGCTTTTAACTGATTTTTGGCTACTAGCGGGCAGAAAAGCTTAACTTATCAAGTTGTTATAGCCAGCATGTTAGCAGCTGCCTATTTATGTGAAGGAATTTTCCTTCTTTAGGTTAAAAGGTAATATGACACAATGGTTGACATGCAATGATGGTGACTGTAAGTGACATATAATGTGACTTAGGTAAGCATAGTTTCTTGTTTAGAATCTTCACACATCTTCAGCTGGTTGAGGAATAACCTTATTTGGACTTGTAGTGAATCTCGTACGTCTTGTAAAGGGTTAAATACTCCTCGCCAGGAAGTAACCTTCAGAATTGGGTGGCAATACAAAATGTTCACTTGTACTGCTGATCTCGATTCTCCTCGATAGAGCTCCAATAAATGCTTCTGCGTAAGACACCCAGGTCTCCAGAAACTTCTTTACTCACGAGTTAACCAGCTTCCAGATTTCCTTCATAACTTACAGATCCAACACAGAGCAGCAAGACCAGTCCCTTAGAGATGTGTTTGTGTCTACCTGATGAATTTAAGTCAAATATTCACTCTCCTTTAGCTCTGGTTTGGCTGTCTGGC
Source organism: Macquaria australasica (assembly GCA_005408345.1). NCBI lineage: Eukaryota > Metazoa > Chordata > Actinopteri > Centrarchiformes > Percichthyidae > Macquaria > Macquaria australasica. The sequence continues at coordinate 234,988 of SEMN01000413.1, forward strand.
TGCTAGATGTTCCATTTTCTTCTGTGTCTGTCAGCTGTTTGGTGCTGGGCAGGTAGCGTACAGAGGGTTTATCAGAGCTTGATTGGTGGTTGATGAGAGTGCTGAGACTGAAGCAGTAACTGTGCTGTAAACCAAAACTATGAGTTGAAAGAAGCTACAAAGATCTGCAGAGAAAAACCATGGTCATGAACAAACCATAAAAATGTTGATGCCAACTGATGATCAATGATTTGATGTTGTGAACCTCCAGCACCTAACCTTTTCACGTTACTTCCTATGATAAAGCAAGCAGAGACACTCCCAAGACAGAACATTAGCATGCTATTTCTCTCTGCCAGTGTTTGGTATTTGAAAATGTTTTGCTTCTCTAAATGAAATATCAAGGTTTGACATGACAGCCACAACAACGACAGAAAAGTTTAATTTTGGACCCTCACAGCAATCCGCAATGATGGCTGAGTGTGTCTAGCTGTGGTGAAAGGTCCTGCTCACAAAGGGAAGATGCTCTGGGACGCTTCTTTAACGCAGCTGAAACCCATTCAATCAGCAATGAGGAGGCTGATTTTGTTCTGTAAATTGAGCAATTGGCAGTGAAATTGCTGTGTGTGGCTATCGTCTGAGTGCTCTGCTCCTCTCTGGGGAGCCGACTCGGTCCTCCTGCATCCAGAATGTTTGCCAACTGAAAAGCAATCACAGCGTTAAAGAACGAATCCTGTGATACATTATACATGACGAGAGATGGAGAAATAAAATCCTCCCTAGAAATTGTCATCAGCCAGAGATAGAAAGACAGATGGATGGATGGATAGATGTGATTGTTTTTCCCTGAAGATGAAAAGCTTTCCAAGGCTATTAACTTCACTTCATAAGTCATTTCTTAACAATTACAGCAGTCACTCACTTTAATCTTTAAGGTCTTCATTAGGGTTCTCCTAAAAGCCTCTTAAAAGTAAAAGAAAATGATGCCTTTAAACTTTTTATAGTGACTCTTCTCATTTCTGTAGCCATATTAACGTAGCTTTCCAAGGCTGTTTCCTGTAGCATTTTGATTTAGGTAATATAAGTAAAATAGTGAGCATTATTTCTAAATCTTAAAGTTTCTAAAAGTTCTCATTACGTCCTTTTTAAAGAAACGATACACCAGCAACAAATGAGGCAAGAAGTCTTTACACCCCCATCCTTGTTCACATCTAAAAGCCCATAAACGCTATTAGCCTCTGATGGAACCACCCAACACTATCAGAAGCTATCCACTGTTACTTTTCATTGCCTATTAAACCATTGTTATTGCCTTACAGCTGAGCTGATGCCCTGCTCTGCTTTACAGCTGCTGCAGACATTCACAGGGTCCTCGTCTCTGCTTTAAGAGGCAGCACAAATGTCCTTGATATTTATTTATTTAAAAGGATCCCCTTTAGCTGATTCCAGTGGAACCAGCTAGTCTTCCTGGGGTCTGAACTCCAGTGCATCATATTCATCATACTGTATACAACATCACATTTATGTTCATCACACAACAACTAATTAGTCTCATGAATTAGTCTCAGGGGCCATCACCAGGGGCCAGGAACAAGACATTATACATGACTAACAGTGGACTATTGATCAGAATGTATGATATGCTTCTCTTTTGTTAGCAAACAGATCATCCTCACTCATCTGGAGGCAACTATGTACCACTGCACAGGCACACAACAGAGACACACACAGGACAGAGACAAAGCAATGGACAGGTAGGCATGAGGACACCCATGCATTATTTATAGACTATTTATAGGTGGTTTTGGGGAATTTTATTTTGTTTGTGGCGAGGTAAAATTTGTGTTTTTGTCAATGGAGTCTGGTGGCTTTGAGGAAAGTGATATAACGGCTGTTTCTGGTTTGGGAGAGCTGTGGCCATGTGCCAATTTGTTTTGGTCTGAGACGCTGGGGCTAGTGGGACATCTAGTGGCCTTTAAACCACAGGCTTTTTTTTGCCTCCTCAGCAAGTTTCAAACCAGCTCAGTTGTCATTAATAGTTTACGATTTATTTGTCTGCACTGATTTCTTTAATTTATGTCTGAGTGGGATATCTCAAACTGTGTTTGTAACACATGTGGAGCTCCCTCTATGTGGGAATTGCAGGGCTTACAGGTCTAAATGTAATTTTAACCCATATATTTAGTAATAATACGTTTCTTAATTAGGTGTTGTGTGTTTACAGAGAGGGTGTGTTCAACTGTAACCTACTAACCTGTAGGTTCAGTATGTTCAAGAGAAAGAGAGGCATTATGTGTGTGTGTGTGTGTGTGTGTGTGTGTGTGTGTGTGTGTGTGTGTGTTTTGGCCTTGTTAAAGATCCATTTCTAACTCTGGCAGATTCAATATTTATCAAATAGAGACGCAGGTGTCTGACTGCTGGATCTGAAATTGCCACTGAGAGAGAGAGAGACAGACAGACAGACAGAGAGACAGACAGACAGACAGACAGACAGACAGACAGACAGACAGACAGACAGAGAGACAGGCAGACAGACAGACAGACAGAGAGAGACAGACAGACAGACAGACAGAGAGAGACAGACAGACAGAGAGAGACCTCTTTGCAGCATCCAGGTTTGAATATTAGCTGAGCCAACAGACACAATCCTGTTTGTCTCCTCAAACATTCCGTCACTTGTTTTATCTCATCCATCAAACCGTCTGTTCTGACCTGATTCATCATTACACATGAACAGGTTTGGTTCCAATTTTTCACCAAATCAGATCAAGTACTGCAGGAAGTGTCACTCATCCATCATGGTGTTCAGGACATAAACGTTCAGTTAAAAACAAACAATAATGCCAGCCATATATTGGACATTGACTGGAGGAAAACAGCAGTAACTCTACTTGAAATGAAGGAAACTTACCTGATTTGTAGGGTTTCAGTATTTCTTTATCAAGGGGAGCCAATCAGGGCCAAGTCCAGCTGTGATATGATGACTGGATTTGATCTGCAACAGCCTGAAAAAGAAGAGGGAGGTTTGAATATGAAAGCAAACTCTCATTTTTATTTGAATAATATTGTTCCCTCCTTTGGTTATATACAGAGAAAGTTCAACTTCCTCTAAAATGTCTTCTTCAAAATATATTGGATGTCCACCATGGCACGGATGATACAGTGTCTAACAAAGGATTTATTCATTATATTCATAATAATAAGTAAATTGTGAAACACACGACTTTCACCCAGGAGACCGCTGATCGTGTCCCATGTGAAACAAAAAGTCAACGTTGGCTTATTTTAACGTATGTCAGAGCGTAACGTCAAGCTACCTAAGTTAAGTTATGTTAGTAGGTCACATGACGTCCCTCACTGTCACCATGTGGACAATAAGAAAAACTGTAACAGTACATCAGTGTGCTGTGATCGTGCACAGCAGGAACACAGGCAGGACTGGACGTTCAATTCCCTGTGGGGACAGTCATGACTACAGGTCAGAGACCAACAATGTGTGGCAGCCTGAGGGTCAATTTCATGTAAACTCACAATTCACGTCTTAAAAATGTAAAAACAAAAAAAAAAGATGAAAGAAAAGTAAAATGAGATGTGAGGCTGGCTGGAAGAAATTCACAAAAATAACTTAGGAGTGACAACCCAAAATACAAGGATGTATGGGCACATAATACAAATGTAATATAACGTGTTGTAAAATGAGGGACAGGAACCTGAGGGAGGGTTTGTCTGCAGAGTGCAGCTGCATCTGTAATCCATCACACTTTTTGTTTAGCAGCACCTCCTGTCAGTCAGAACAAGGTCAGAGCTGCACAGTGAATATACTGTACACCCGGCTGCATGGGTTCAGACAACTTCACAAACATCTGAACGAAACCAATAAGGGCTGTTCTATAGACCTGTATTATGTTCATATTCGTAAATACACATCTAATTTGACCATCCATCATTTCATTTACAGTTGACATATGTTGTCAAATACTTATACCAAATCAACTTCATACTCTTCTTACGTCTTACGCCTACGTCTGTTCATAGTATCGGCTGGTTTAACTGAAAGTGACATGATTTTAGCATCCTCAGTGTTAGCCAGCTGCTAAAGGTTTAGTGTTAGCTTAACTAAGTTGCACTGAAGTTTTCTGTTATTTGTAGCTTTTTGGAAACAGTATAATCTCACATGATCGTGTCCACTTTATTATTGAATCTGATTGGATTAGAGAGACAGAGGAACATCTAAATGGCCATGAAAGATTGAAATCTATTCAACCCATCAAATTGGATCCTCTTCACGGCGTCTCGCTATCTGTCATCTGACTCAGCATCATCCCTCGTCTTCATCTCAGCACAAAAACCAGCAACTCTGTGTGAGTACAAGTAGAACCCCCCCTCCCCCCCCGATCGCCTCCTACATATCGATGATGGCACACGGCGAGGATGTCGACGCCTCAGTTTTAAATGAGCAAGTCGGGACGGCCGAGTGTCAGTGGAGGAAGCCCTTTGTACTGCAGAGGCCAATATGTCTGCTTAATGAGACTGTGGTTCAGACCCAGACAGCACGGCCTTATGGGAAGGATGCCGCTGCTGCTGCTCTCGTCTTATTAAGATGAGAGGAGAGATAAGTGGATGGGAGAGTCAGCCTGGCTTTGTCGACGGTCCAACCCCTCCTCTGTCTGCAGCCTGCTCTGCTCACATTCAGCTGTAAATGGGCTTCGGGAGGAGTTTTGTCTCCAGTGGGAGACGGAGCTTTAGTTCTGTGCTTCTGATTTCTAACTGAGCAATAACTGTACTGTTTTATTAATTTCCAGCAAATAAAAAGTATCATCAGTGTTGACTTGTTATATAATTTAGTTCTTTAATACATTTCCTGTGTAAAGAGGACGTTGGGGGATATCAACTTCCTGTAATAACTGAAACATCAGACAGTGTGATTTGATAGGAGGGGGACAGGGGATGGGGGGTTTGTCTTTAAAATGATTATATGGCATTATTGGTTGGAGTTTTTCTTTATGCATACTTGTACAAGACATTTACAGATTACAGACATTTTCTTCAGAAAGTGGCAGCTTCCCAGGAAGTTAAAGGGTCTGTAATCCACTGGTCCATGTAGCCTAAACAGTCACAGCCATCCAAATGGACACTATTTTAGAAAATAGAAACACCACATTTAACACCACTTGGATGTTACAATGATGAGAATGTTTAGCTATGCTAGCAGAGTTGCTTAGGGATGTTGGTCAGTTGTCGGGTTTGGTCTGGCCTGAAATATCTCAACAAATACTGGAATGATTCACATGACATCACATTTGGTACATATATTCATGCCCCCCTCAGGATGTATTGTACAAACTTTGGTGATCCCTTAACTTGCCTGTGGTGTACAGGCTGGTAGGATCGGAGGTAGCCGGGAGCCACAGCGGCGGAGTTGCACCTTTCTGCCGCTGACTCAAAACACAGGACGGAGATGGCAGCCACTGCGGTCAGCACTTACTGTCTGGAACGACCTCATTTAGTCTTGTTTAAGATGTCATTTTTTGAGATTGTCTTCTCAAAAAAAAATCATTGACAGACAACTTAAAACTAACCCAGAGCCTGTAGTCTGTCCCATCCCTTGCTAATTTTTTGAGAGAACTAGCTTTCATCACCTAAATGTAAAAAAAAAAATCTTTATATGTCTCCAATCCAAGTGTCTTTTCTGATGAAGACGTTAGTGTGTTTATCTCTGCTGTTAATATGACCACAGCTCAGCCTCCAGCCCTCATTATACAAACCCTGACATCTACCCACCAAACACAGCGGGGGGTGTGTGTGTGTGTGTGTGTGTGCAGGCTGTCATCTCTTCAGAGCAGCTGTAGAGTCCAGAAGTTTCCGATTAAAGACAGTCTCCACGCTCCACAGAGCTGCTCTCTCTCGCTCTCTCTCTCTCTCTCTCTCTCTCTCTCTCTCTCTCGAAATCACTGGACGCTGAACTCTCCCCTGGACCCCAGACTAATCAAACTACTGTGGGTTCATTAGTAAAAGTAAATCTCATCAATCTTATCGTGGGTAAATACCAGGAGTGACTTTCGGTTAAAATGTTGTTATTCACATTTTTTTGTAAATGCACTTTTTCTCTGACTTCAGTTTTTTTTTCCTGCATTCCTGCATATTACTTTTGACAGCTGCTGCACAACAGTCGTTTTTCATGAAGAAGCTTTGGGTTTTACTGAGAGTCATGGTGCGATGATTGTGTAGCGACATCTTGCTCAGCTGAGGAAAAGTGAGAGTCAACATCATTTACGCTACATGTCTTGTAGCTGCAAAGCATTCTGGTCTAGTTTACGTCGTTTTGCAACCTGTTTCTGAAAAGTGCCAATATTATTATCATTATCATAGAACTTGTCCTACATGAGATTTGATTGTTGGTGCAGAGTAGTGGCTCTGCAAATATGCATTTGGTTCTAAGGGACTGGCATCAAAACTTGACTGAAACATTTTTTGCACTACACTGTAGCTGTGGGAAGTATTTAGATATGATGTGGAGGTATTTCATATTTTGTCTGATTATCAATAAGAAAAAGATTAAGGAGAGGCAACGACTTCTTTAGTGTTTAGAAACTGCAAATGACCACAAGTGTAAATATTGTAAAGTTAAATCTGGGAAGAAATGACTGCCTTTAAGTGAACAATTTCTGTAGCTGTGGTCAAAGAAGACCCTCCATCAGAGGTGGATGATGTGTCTGATCTCAGTTCAGTTTTCGGTATGTTTGTCTTCATGGTCGGGCTAACATGTCTCTGTCCCTCCCTCAGAGAAAGTGACCAGTGGATTCTACTTCTCCTCTTCCTTGTTTAGAGCAGGTTTCATTTCAAAGAGCAGTAAGCTTTCCCTCTCTGTCGTAAGACATACTTTCCTCCTCTCCACTCGGTTCCTCTCCTTTTCTTCTGGTCTGTCCATCCATGTCCTTTAACACTCAGCAGAACTCCCCCAGAGGACAGAGGGAGGGAATAAAGAGGAGGAGGAAGAAGCAGTGCAGAGGTTTAAGTGAAGGGTTTCTAATCCAGGTTTTGATGTTACACATGTTGCACCTGTCATTTGCAACAGTCTAGTCCACAAGTCTGGTTCTGTCGTCACCCTTTCTGTCAGACTTTTTGGAAAGTGGAAAAAAGAGGATTTTTTTGTGCAACATAGGAAAAGTGATCTTTGCACACTGTATTCAGCGAGGTGCATAGGAGAAAAGGGTAGTGAGCCCAAGTAACAAAGATCAGCTCTGGCAGACTGTCGACACCTAAGGTCATTTTATTGAGTAACTAGCAAGCAATCAACCATCCATTCAAAAAACCAAAAACAAAACAACAACAATTGGGTGCATGGGGTAGAGAAAAAAATATTTTTAAGGCCTATTTAGCAAACCTACCAATAACATACCCAAAACCATTTGAATATTAATACCAATAAACCCCAAACAAGATGAAAATATGATCAAAAGCCTTAACAATAAAAATGCTGATGCAGGAAGAAGTGTGCCTGTCTGTAACCACGATTTCTCCCTTACCTTAACCAAGTATTTAGTTGCCTAACTTAACCAACCCTTAACCTTACTCATATTGTAGTTACCATGCCCAGACACTGTAAAACATTCACATTGAACGTAATCCAGGGTTTTTCAGAATCATCCAATATTGCTGTTCTTGTCTGGTGATAGGTTTGCCTAAACTTACTCCATTATTCACTGAATGGTCAAACACACAACTTTAAGGGTCAATCAGTTCTCACAAAAGTTCTTTTTTTAAGGCTACAACTCAATAACATTACATCTGAAAATTATTAGAAGCAGGAACCCACAGTATGCGTGCGACTTCTGGTCATATTGACTGCTAAAATTTTAAATATTATGGAAAATTTCACGATTTTGATGGAACTTCAACAATCACAAGTTGGGAAGATTGGTTGCTTGTTTTCTGGCAGCCTAAACATACCATTACAGTACACATTCAGTTAAAAGAGTTTTGGAGCAGAATAAGACTCCAAATGATTCTCCTGCCAAAGCTGCTGCTGCAGGTCAAATGACCGGCTACAGTCAGTTGACCACTGGATTTTTCCCACCCTGGTCATTAGTGAGCGGCTTAACAGGCTGCAGCCAGGTTTGGGATATCACCCTCAGTTCAGGTTTGGACGGGTGTTGGTCAAAATCACCCTTCATAAGGTCACATATTACATCTAAGTAGGCAGACAAGAGAGGAGGGAGTCGGGAAGTGATTAAATCGACAGTCCCAAAGTCATGAATAAAACATGCACAAGAGGTGAATGCACAAAAAAGATCTGTCACCTGTCAAATGGAGGGATTGAAGAGAGGGAGAGTGGTGGGACGGAAGGGCAAAAGGTGAAGGAGGAGTAAGGAGGGAGGGCAGCTGATGGAGGGAAGGGAGGAGGGAGGAGAAAGAGAGAAAAACTGAAATAGACAAAAAGAGAAATAGGATGAGCAGAGTGAGTGGATGGATAGATGGATAGATGGATGGATGGATGGAGGGAAGAATAGGTGGATACATGAATGATTGGGTGGATGGATGGATGCACGAGTAGACTGCTGATGGATGATGGATAGATGGATGGATCGTGGAAATATGATTGCATGGATAGATGCATTGACTAATGGATAAAGGATGGATTACAGATGAGGGATTAATGGTTGGATGGATAGAAAGACTGATGGATTAATTGATAGATGTGTGATTATATGGGTGGGGAGATGGACAGATGGATTAATGGGTTGAACTGATGCATGGATGGATGATAGTCAGTTCCTCCCTCTCTGACTAAACAAACATCTGACGTGGACACTGAGGGAATGAAGAGCTATAAAAAGAAACGAGAGAAACTTTAGAATAAAGAGCTCTCCTCAGTGAAGTGACAACTCACTCTGATTCTATTAATAACCATCATCTATCAGCCTGATTAAGTCGCTAATCCTCTCTGTTCTCAGCTCGTCTGATTAACACAGGAACACACACACAGCAGCAACACACTCGGTTTGACACATTTACATGTGCTGTTCCTGCTCTTAAAACACATACACACACATACAGTCTGAACTGTGAAGATATGACTGAATACAGACTGTAGCTCTAATAGGTGGAGCTTTCAGAGCTTCGTTCTGCATGTGAACAACTGACTCAGTCTTTGTGCATCATCCTTCAGACTGACAACCCTCCACTTTCAACATTGGGTGGTAAAATACATAAAGATCTACACGTCTGAGATAAATACATCATTCTATGTACCAAATTAATATTTTATCATCCTAAATGTACAGTTTTGATTTAGTTCAGATGTCATCAGCAACAAACACATGTTGATCTTTTCTTTATTAAAAAAGACCTCACCAACCCCATAGATGTACCAATAAATTATCAAGTATATCAAGTAACTGATTCTATAACTCAGAGTGGGAGTGAAAATATGGTCTAGTGTTGTATATTAAAGCAAGATATTGAATATGTAAATATAAAATCCCTCTTGATATCAGAATAAGCTGGTATTATTATTATTATTATTATTATTATTAGTAGTAGTAGTAGTAGTAGTAGTAGTAGTAGAGTGCATTACGACTTGAGTAGTCTGCCTGAACATGCTCAACTCAATTCATGGATTTTTCTACAAATATAGCTACAGAAGGGATAGACAGATGAACTGAGGTTGTATCTGTAGAGAAGGAGGTGTGGAGGAAGAGGGGGTGTGAGGAAGAAGAGGAAACATGGGGAGGAGGAAGGATGGAAGGATGGATGGATGGATTGAGTGAATGGGTGGAGGGTTGTTTTATCCAGAGAGAGAGGTAGAAAATCAGCAGGGAGCCGACAGGGGTGCCAGAACCAGCCTCCATCCTGCCAACTATCACACACACACACACACACACACACACACACCCACACACACACACACACACACACACTGTAAACAATGCTGAAAACACTTCTGATTGGATGAAAATAATACACATCTGAGATGCATCATGTCATGTGTTTTTGTGTGTATGAATGTATGTAGGCAAAAGGATGAGTGCAAGTGTATGTGTGTGTGTGTGTGTGTGTTGGCAGAGGCTGGAGGTTGGCAGATGGTCAGAGCTGAGTCTCTCTCCCCTGTGGGTCCCTCAGCTCACTCTCTCTCACTCTCCCTCCCCCGTCCCCACAGCTCCACCTCCAGGGGCTCCCCACCCGCGTTAAGCCCCACCAGAACATCTCCCGGCTGGGCACAGAACTCCACCACCTTCTCCCTGCCTGGAGCCAAACCTACTGAACGTTCTTGGATTGAAATCTCACACTTTTCCTGTTATTTGTTTTCCACTTGATTTTCATGGATTGAAGGTTAATGCTGTCTATTAAACAGTGAGGATGTTTGAAGGCTCTGGGAGTGGCCAGACATTTTTAAATATCCATGAGCATCAGTTTCTGTTTTCTGTGATTCCTGGTAGATCTGATTCCCGACATAAACCCATAGATTTTTCACTGCTGAGCTCAGAGCTAACAGGGGCTCTGTGTTGCGTTCAAGGATATTCAGCAGTTTATTATACGGCCATTTTTATTAGAATTACACCCCTAGACTATTTGATTTAAATTGTAAAATGTCATTTGAAACCCATAACAAAGGTACTTTAAGGTCACTTTTTTAACTTTATGATAAAAATCTGGATTTGTTATATTAAAAATGTGTATTTAAAAAAAAAACATCTAAGTTAATTCCCCTTGTTTACACTGGACTGGAAAGGAAGCGAGGACTTTTTTGCTGAGCAGTGCAGAGCTTTATTTTGGTCAAATTAAATTGACTCAGTTATCCCTAAGCCTGCTGCTTTGCCTTTAAGAGTAAAAAAATAAATATTAGAAAATGCTGTGTAAGTGGAAATGCGCTGTCACGCCCGGGTGGTTTTATGTTTTACCTCAAATTGAAGGATTACATGGCAGCAGGTCACATTTGTGTTGGGCAGATGAAACTGTGAAGTCACACACTAAAGTTGCTTAAAATAAAAATACATGAATGAATAAATAAACATTTTGGAAAAGTTCCAACAGAATAAGAGTTAAAAATCAAAAACTACTGTTTTCAAAGACTGATCTCAAATGTGTGGTCAGATTCTTGGGCTCATTTCACTGATCAGACGCTGCCTGATTTAAATATATATTTTTTATTAAATGAACATGGTATTCTGAATTATAGGTGTGTTGCTGTGTGTTTGTGTTAAGACATCACATACTGGGGCCAATTTGATCAAATAAATCATAGAAAAAAAACAAATGTACATGCATCACTGATGTAAAGACAGATGCAAAGTATTCAGAAAAGATGGCATTATGGTATCAAGACCCAAACTCAAGGTATTACACTGACATATTAATGGTGATACATAACATTTACATACATTTGTTTGCAGGTCATGTATGTTGTTTCTTCCATCCTTCTTGTGTCACACAGGTAGAGAACAGCTCTAACACTTCTGCGGTTAAAGGTTTTATTCTATTTTGGTAAGTAATAAACTGTCTCTGTAAGGTGTCTTTATGAGGGAGGGGCAGTGGTTCCTATTTTAATGAGGCACATGAAGGAGACAGCTAAATGGATGCACTGTGTAGAGCTGCTCCACCTGGAACAAGCGGCAGCGGAGGTAGTAACAGAGCCGAATCGATGGGACAGGGGTGTGACCACCGGGGGGATTTAAAAAGCAGCTAGCAGCAGTTAGCAGCTAACTCAGAGAAGAAGAAGAAGTTAGCAGCTAACCTACAGCAACCGAAAATGTCGAATGCAAATTGGGGAGACGACGAGGTCCGGGAGCTCTTTACCCTTTGACCAGAGGACCAGATCAACGACGCGTATGTTGTACATCACACTAGACGCCGACGCTGTTGTGTTACACGTCACGCCTCTTTTGCTTGTTTGGTTGGTAAAAAAAGCAAAGCTGGCGTAAGTATCACCTGGTGGTCATTGATGATACAGTAATGATGTTTGTCTATTAATTAAACTGAAAAGCAATAGGTTCGGACACACACACACACACACTGAATAAACCAACGGCAGACACTTGGAGCTGTTGAAGGCCACCTAAAACAACAGGCTCATCCAGCTCTGTTTGATGATTTTGTAATGATGTTTACGAGTAATCACACTGCAAAAAATAGAATTATGAATATAAATCCGACTGCTTTGATGTCATAGAAAGTTTAAAACTAAAGAACTCAATTACTTTTTAAATGGCCTTGATAACAGTGGTAGCAGCTGGGGGGGTGGAAGGTGAAGGATTATTTGAAGATTTAATGGGGTGAATTTCAGGCAAAACACAACATGGAACAACAAAACTTTCTCCTGTAGATGCTTAGACGGCCAAGGTGACTTGTTTTGTTTCCGGTTCGCAACCTCTTCTTCTTCTACTCTGTTTACTGGCGGATTACAGCCATGCATAAAGGCATGAAGTGTAGCCTGTGCCACCAACTTCTGACCAAACTCCAAACCAGCTGATGGAAACCTAATTCACATTTCTTTTATGCAACGTTTGAAAAGTTCGCTTGACACTTGAATGGAAAGGTGGCTAGAGACACCCTGATGCTGCATAAATCCATAATCCTTTTGGAGCAGCAGACATCAGGCAAACTGGTCTTTAATGATCTCTAAACATTATAAGACATAAGATGCTGTGTCTCCACAAAACGTCTCTCTCTCGTGCGTCCCCGTTGTGAATGGAAAGCACTTTGTTTGATCACAGACAGAAACACACTCAAAATTTCACCAGTGACTAGTTGAAGGCATTTAGCTGACTGACTGCTCTTATCCACCAATCAGAAGAGAGCCAGAGGGACGTCAGTCAGTCAGACGAGTCTATTCGGTGCGAGTCTGAGGTGATCTGTGGGTGAGTGCGTCTGTTTGATGGGTGATTTCCTGGCTGACTGATGGTGTTTTGAATGACTGATGAGGTGGATGATTTGGTCGAGTGCGTCGGCGTCCCTGAGCTGATAGACTGAACCCCTCCTCAGTTTACAGGCTGAATATCAAAGTGGCCCTCTCGCTCACTTTTGTCACTTCTATCCTCCAGTTTTTTTCTTCTTTCTGCTTTACTGCTTTTATCTTCTTTGTCACGTCACATTTCCTTCCACTCTGTTTTTATGTTCTTCCTCGTCCTTTGTGCCTCTCTGTTTTTATCACCTTTGCCCTTTAACTCCATGTCTCCTGTGCTTTCTCTCTACTTGACACCTTTCTGCTCTCACTTTTTTCTTTGTCACTTTTTTCTGTTCTTGTCTGAGATTTTCCATCTTTTTTGACTTTGTTCTACTTTTACATTCACTCAATTTTTACAGATTTCTCATGTTCCCTCCGTCCCTCTTGCTTCTAAAATTCTCGCTCTCACTTTAAGACAATTTAAATGTAAGAAAGAAAAATTAAGAGATGCTTGATATCATCCAATAGGCTGCAGTAACTCTCATAAACTCTCAAAACAGACTATTTTGCAAAGTGGCTCTCAGGTTTGTTTTCATCCCTGTTTTACAGAGAAGTGATTTTGGACTACTGCTTAAATGATGAGTCATTTGAGTGATTAGCTGATTGACAGAGAATTTATCAGAAGAATTATTTTATATTTAATTAGTAATTTGAAGTAATTTATGAAAACAAGAACAACATAACAAATGCGTGTATCCAAAACAGAAAAAAGTGGAAAAGTAGACTTCCCAAAAATGTCAGCGTAACATAAAGACAAAAAGAGTGGTGCTGCTCAATTCAGAAAATCTAATCTGCTCAATCAATCGAACACAAAAAGTCTTGGGATGTCTCTACATTCGTACACACCAGCTTCTTCAGTGTGAGAATGTGCAGCTTTTACATCATTACAAACCAAATCTGTGCAAGCTTTTTTTTACTGATGTCCAGACAAAATAAACACTGTGAAGACCACACCAGGGCTCTGGGAACTTTCAAACTTTGAAATAAAAAAGAAATTAAAAGTTAAAAGATCAGTTAAAATCTTTCCCAACTCAGTCCAAACACCATGTTAAAGTTTACATGGACTTCATCATAGCTATGACTAATGTAGTTTAGTATACGTCATCAAGATTCAAATGAGTACACTTCACTATGGTCCAGGGAGGGATGCAGACCACGTGACAGCCAGACCACAGCCATAACTTGTTGCATAATATATCAAGAGAACAGCACAGTATGGAGTCCGTACAGCAATGAAAATCTTGTTAGCCAAACAATATGACAATGTGAAAACGGCAGTTAGTAAATGTGCTTATGAAATGTGGAAATTAGAATGAACACACTTGCATACAGTAGCACTGAGGCACCACTCATGATAATGCTACACATGTCATGAGTGCTGCAGTTGGTCAAAAACTGCATTGTAGTGTATGTATGGAGCATGCATAGTCTGCCAGAAGGGTGGTGTACATCACCAGAAGCTGTGTGCCTTTAACCTAAACTTTATTTCATTTATTTAAAGATTTAATGTACATTTACAATTCCATTCAGAAGAGTGTTAGCCCCTGTGGACCGTTTGATTGTCTCATTTCGTTATGTCCTGGTATTGTATTGCCCCTGTTTGGCCAGTTCAAGTTCCTGCTTGGTTAAAATGCAATAAGACAGCACCGCGGATAGAGAGATGGAGGATGAGTGGACTAATCCACAGCCTCGAGCTAAGGACACATAAGAACACAACATTACAAGGACACAGACATGAAAAAAAGACAAACAAGAAAGATGTCCACACATAAATCTGGTTTCTATTATCCCTTCCTTTTACTACAGAGAGAAAAGAGACCAAACAATACATCTAAGGTCATCGCTGTCAGTGTGTGTTCATTTCTATAAATGCTCCGTGGAAATCCATCACCGACCTACCACAGCTCTACAGGAGGGGAGGGCAACGGAGAGAGGTAGAGAGAGGTAGAGAGTCAGAGGGAAGACAGAGAGAGAGAGAGGTGATGAATCATAGAGGAAAGTCTGCTCTGAAATATGTGGCCCTAAATCAAACTGTTAAACTCCGACACGACAGAAGAGGAATAGTCCGGAGATAGATGAGGGAGACAAAGACTGAGGGAGAAAAAGCTATAGAGGATTCTGACTCCGTTATTAGATACATGTGAAGTTAAACTACGGTGTCATTACAGTTTAATTTGTCAGAAATACGTCCTATTATGATCCCATTTAGCTTTCACACTCTGGACGTTTAGCTGACTCTTTAAACCAGATCAAGTTACAGTTTATCCATCAATAGAACAGCATCATTAAACCTCATAGAAGTCAAATTAAGCTCAAAAAATGAACACTACAAGGCAGTTTTGCTTGAGAATAATGACATGACATGTCACAGAGGAGGAAGAAACACAAAATTGCACTTCAAGGTGGCAGAAGAAAGTCATATTTCTGCCTCGCAGGACAAAATAATCTGCAGCTTCAGCAGAGACCATGGACTGTAAGAAAAAGATGTATGTCCCGTCTGTTCCATCATTTGATGAGCTTTTTGAAGCTTTTAAAATCATTTGGGTTTGCTGCCCACTCTGTGTCACTTACTGGAACACAAAAAAAGAGGGTGGAGCCTGAGACCGTACCGAACCGTAGGTGGCACCCATCAAGTTTGACAGGCTGAGAAAGTCAATCATACACAGAGCCAAAGCTGCCACCAATACCTCTTTTCCACCAAGGAGGGCCGGTTGGTAGCCAGTGTCTGATCTCGAACCAGTTCTTCACGTTTCTACAGCCAAAGAACCAACTTTCGGCCAAGAAAATTGGTTCCAGAGCAGCACCAACACTTTGCTTTCATATTCCACAACCTGCTTCAGTTAAGGGAATTTGCTCATGTGTCTCACGTGACTTAAGTACAGGACCACTGTGATAATAAGGGGTTGTATATTAAGTTGTGAGAGACAGGTGTCATGCCTGCTGGATGTGAACTTTGACTGAATGTTTAATTTCTTTGGTTGAAATCAGTAATGACATATCAGCTTACCAAAAAAAAAAAATCAAAAGGCTTCAATTAGTCAAAGTGAACAAATACTAACTCAGTTTATTTCCACAAGTCAGAATTCAGTCTATATATGCAGAATGCGCATTACTTGTATTAGTTGTATTGGTGTAAGAAGCTACGGCTTCAGTCTACACCTTTGCAGTCATTGCTATAATCTCTTTTGACACTGACTTATGATTTTGTGGTTCTGTGAGCGCTTTGGTACACTTCTGTTTTCATGTTTTTGTTATTATTTTATTAACTCAACTGTAAAAAGATCCGATCGAAAATCTTTTCAGCTGCCTCCTCTCTTTAGAAAAAGGTTGCATTCTGTTTCAGTGGTTTATCAGCTCTGTTTGGATCAAAACCTTCAGATTCTGACCAATGAATGGATTAAACTAAAATCCTATTTGCTGGAATTAAATTAAAAATACTTCTCTCACTGTCACAGTTGATTCATGGGTGACTTTGTCCGGACACAGAGAAGCCGGGGAGTGATGTGATGAATCTGGTGGATTGTGTTTCCTTTAAAGAGAAAATGGGGCAGTGATACACAGAGAGGCCAGAGACCCTGACAGAAACAGCAGCGAGACAGAAAAGCCAGGCATTAGCATGAAAACGAGACATCTATAATAATAATAATAATCACTATAGTTATGTTTGCATTCAGCTGTTCCCTGGCCTGTTGTGAATTAGCAAAGATAGAATCCATGTTATTAGCAGAGAATATGATGAATCTGAATGTGAGTGTTGACCTGCTGTCTAGACGTAAACAATGTTCTGTTCTATTTCAGCAGCAACGTGCTCCAGTTAAACACAGCCCTCCACTCTGGTGTCTTAATATTTTTATCCTGTTTCCCATTTGATGCAAACACGCCACACGGTTGTCGGTCTGCCTGTTAGTTTAGCCGTTAAACAATTAAACTGTTTTCAGTGCAGTTTGAAGCAGCCTGGTTTTTTTTTAAAAAGCAGGACAACAAACTTAATTTCACATCGTCTCATTAAAGAGACTGTTGACCTTCACCCACTTTAATGATTCCACAAGCTAAGTGACTTTTGAAAGAGTGATGGTGATTTTTTAAGGCAGCCACCATGACTTTTTCTCTGCTGTCCAATCAGAAGGGCAGCGGAAAAGACTGCAACTAGACTGGCTTGGAGGAACATTAGTGGGGTGTATTTTAGATTTGTTTGTGTGTTACTACTGTGTATTTTATTACCTGAATGTAACAGCTGTTGATTATTAGTATGGGTAGCTTGCTGGCAGGCATGTACTCAGAAGACACCAGTGTGATGAAAAGCATTGAGGTTGGCCTGTAGTGTGATCTTCAGTGTAACACCGTAGTACAATAAATTCATGTTATCCAGGTGGTCCATCAAATATTTTTGCCTCACAGGAAGTCACCTTTGTCTTTATTTTTTTCCCTTTTCAAATGACATACTGACATATTGATGATTGTGAAACTGTCTCTTCGTAGGTTGAGGCACTGGACATCAGGTGATGTTCAAATAGTTTTTACAAAAGTTTATATGAGCATGAAATTTAGTCGCTGCATTATAACAGTTCCCCTTTAACAAACAACCAGAGGACTTTATCTGCCTGGAACTGGTTTTTGAAAGACAATGGGCATAAAAATAAATGCTTGAGCCTACAACGTGAACTACGTGAAACAAACAATTAAATTCAAGACCTTCCTTTAGTTGCTGTTTTATTGATTTTGTTTTATCACAGGTAGAACACACTGCATCAGACTAACAGGCATGCATGCAGTGTGTACTTGTAAATGTGATTATGTGGAACCAATGCAGTACTAATATAAGTGGTGATCAGTATGTAGGTGTTTGGCTGAATTAGTAATCAGTGAGGGTGATCAATTGATTTGGAGGAATATATCAGGATCTACAGCCACACCAATCAGCAGCTAGTCGTGTACATGAGTAGTGGAACTGCATTAATGAGAGGGGTTGGAGTAGATTAGCAGTGAAGTAGTATTAGCATCGATCCTGTCAATACTACAAGAGGCTGAAAAGATAATCAATAAGAGTAATAGATTGGTAATTGGCTGTCAGTGCTCCTCCAGAAAACATAACCTTTACGGGAAAAGGACTGCAGAGGATCACTGAAGGTTTTTCCTCAACTCTCACGCAGTCACGCGTACAGTCCCGAGGAGATCAATAGTGAGCTGATAGCAGAAATCTTTAAATCTACCCAGTTTCAAGCCAATTTACAGAGAAGAGATGACAGAGATATTCAGTGTTCTGCTCAGGAGTTTGGTTTTGTAGATCAGCTCCTGAAACTACATAATAAACATTAATAGTCTCCACTGAAACAGTAAGAAAAAGCGGCAGGATGATGCACATTTTAGGGACAAGTCAACTCTGATTTTTCTGTCATGAGAAACTTTATCACAGCTTTATTCTTAACATTAACCAACATCACAACCAATGAAAAGCTGCACAGCATCATATGTGTGTGAAAGTTCAGCGGTCAGTACATGTGATATGTGTATCAATCCAGCACACTAAATTCACTATATTTCGATGTTCATTTGCATAGCAATATATGTTTGTTGTGATTCTGATAGTCATGTATAAAACAACTTTATATTGATCCTCATGGTGAAGGTTCTTGGAGCAACACATATATTAAAGGTCAGCAAGGAAACAGCACATGGAGTAAAATAATGCACACTCTAAGTTAAAAAATAAAGTTATAAATATCTCTCAAATAGCGCTTTGATACTGTGGTTGGGTCTATATTGTAATAACAGTCATTTTTTTATTAACTAATATGGTTTTTACACCTGAGAAATGCTGAACGTCCTTCTTCTCATTACCTCTAAAGTGTCAGTACAGACGCCGCTGCCAAGCCATCAGTCAGTCTACTAGAAGAAAGTCCTGTTTTCTTAAAGATTCCTCTTTAAGCTTCCCTTTGCCCGCTTAAAAGAGTGATTTATCAGATATCACTGTGTGGCTTTTATAAGTCCGTCCAAACCAAGAGGAGCAGAAAAGTTAACCACAACCTGCCTCTAAAGGTTCCACTGACATTTAATCCAGAGCAACTTTCCAGTTTGGGCAACACACACAAGGATGTTAAATAAAATGAATGTAACTCAAGCAGCCAATACTGCAAGAGAGGAAGATTCAGAGGGACAACTTCTTCTTCTAGAATATTTCCTGTTAGAGAACTGAAGTGCAGTAATAGAGTTTAGGAGACAGAGAGGTCGAACGGATTGTCTTTTAACAATTTCAAGATAAGTGTATATTAGAGCTGGATCATGTGGCAGACAGGATATGAGAGCATGCAAGTGTCAAATTTACACTCCGAAGATAATGAGCGCAGGGTTAGCCCAATATATCAGACTGACAATGGAGTTTTATTTAATATCAGCCTGTCAGAGTCGTCCAGGTGACGGAGCTTCCTCCCTGACTGCAAAATTCAAAAACTCTTTGAAAACCTGAGAGTGACGGTCTCTACACTTCCAATTCATTCTTCTAATTTATTACATCTTATAAGAGACATAATATGCTTTTTGTGATTTTCTCTTTCATCTGTATACTGTTATGGTGTCGGATGTCTATGTTAAACACAGTCAAAGTACCAAATCTTGAATATATAAAAATGCACCCTGCAAGATAAAAGGCCCGTGTTATGCAGTCCCTTTTTTTTGTGTGCATTATCTTCATACATATATTGTATTCATGATGTTATCTACTTCATATGTTGCTGTGAAATATTTTTCATATACATGTATGTTATATATGTGCAATATTTTTATCTTATCTATTTGTTCATACTTACAACTGCACTCAGTCACTCTATTATTTATTTCTGTCTATACTGTGTATAGGACTATTTTTCTATTTATTTTTATTGTATTTATTGCATTAATTGATTATTTGGCCACTAGGGGGCACAGAAGAACTCCCCAGCTGACAGACACACAACCGTGACATCTTAAATTTTTATAATGGCTACCATTTTAGCAAATAATTGCCTATTCACACATCCAGCAGAGAATCCATGAAGGACAAGGCAACATTCAGACAAATGTGGAGAAAATATAAAACATTCTGGTTGACATTGGAGTTTTTCTTTGGAATTGTTAGAAAGTGAAATCATACACGTACGACAGCTGATGTAGAAAATCCACCACGGATACTTTCACACTGTCTGGTCATTTTAGGAAACAGTTTAAGTATTGTAATTTATTGCTGCTGTGTTTCCTGTCTCGTCTATTTCTAGTTAAGTTTAGAACATTTTCTTTTAAGGACATCTGACAACCTCAACAGGAAGGGCAGAAAGCTGCTGCATTCAGTTATACACGACGTGACAATAGTGACTGTGATAGAAACCGCAGTGTGAGACGCTTCATACTGAAAACTCAACACGAGCTGTGGAAGCGTTACTTTGTGGCCTAAATCAGACGAATACTATTGAGGATAATGTAAAAAAAAGAGAAAAGCAGAAACAACATGATATGTGCAAAATTAATGCAAAATACATCATCAATAACCGGTTTCAGCCATATTTTTGTCTTGCAATGTTCGTTTTATCATTATCTCTGCAGTTTGTTTTAATCAATTTACTTTTATTCTTTATCACCGAGCAAACAAACAGAGGTCTAAAAAGTAATAAAACTAAGCTTAACTAAACCAAACTTAGTTTAACAAATCTGAACTTCAGTACTTCTGTAGTGAAAACATGTAATATTATTGGAATAATATTGAGGTTTTCAGATGAAACACTCCACTGCAGCTCTTAGAGATCTAAAGTAATACATCCTGCTCTATAACACTAATGTTCTCTAATTAAAGGACACACAGGAAGAAATTCTTCCGAATTATTTTGGACCAAACCAGTTCATGTTCAGAGAGCCAAAAAATACTCAGCACTCAGCACTGGTGGGAGCACACAGCAATTGAAAGGAATGAGAAAAATAAATGATCCCTGTGAGGAGAGGTTCTGGGTGTACTCACACACTCATCAATATTTATGTAACACGGTCCAGTTATTAACTCACCAGAGCTAGATGGTTGGATTGTTATTGAAGAGGAGCCTTGTGGTTTTAAATTTACGAGGTTTTTTAGCCTGTGTATGTGTGGTTTCTGTGTGTGTGTGTGTGTGTGTGTGTGTGTGTGTTTTCCACCTTGCTCCAGGAGGTAACCTCAGCTGACACTCTCAGCCAGAGACAATAACATGTGCACGTCTGTTGTGGTCCAATTACTTTTACAGCAGCCAACAAGTCGCCTCACCTGCATGACGCTCAGAAAGTTTGAACTCATCTGAACTTTTCACAGTTTCTGATTCTATCAATTGTGTATTAGCTGTGTATTAGCTGTGTTAACTACGGAGGCTTTCTGTTCCTCAAGACTTTTATTTGAGAGCCTACGATGGTTGAAGAATCACCGTCCTTTGGTGGCACAGATGTTAATCTGTGAAATCATCTTATTCTTTGTAGCTGCAGCCGGCAGCTCTGTCAGCTGTTGGCCGGTCAGTTTGGTGAAAGATCGTGGTTGGACATTAAAAAAAGTCAACACTGACTTAAAGCACAACATGAAAACCACAATCTTTCTCTAACCTTAACCAAAGTGTTTCTGTAGTCTAAAGCTAATGCAAACCCTGGCCTCCAGAGTCCCATGAACTGTTAGATCTTTATGTACTGGCAATGGGAGAATGAGACCAAGTACATTTACTCAAGAAATGTACTTAAATACAATGCTAAGGTATTTGTACTTTACTTCGTTTTCATTTAATGCTACTTCATATTTCTACTTCACTACATTTCAGTGAGACATATTGTACTTTTAAGTCCACTACATTTATTTGACACCCTTAGTGGTAATGCTTTATATTAAGGTCCCTGTAATAAGCATTAGTTAATAGGTAATAAGGCCCTTATAAGTCCTTATAACATGCTTATTAACATTATGTGTTCATACACAACAGACCATATACTGTGTTAATAACATCATAAACATGTTTATTGTTAGATTATAAGACATTTATAAGCACTTAAGAAACTTGTTAACAATTTATAGACTGCTTAAGAACGTTAATAAAAGCCTTATGAGTTTCTTGTAATTGTTTACGATAGCATTATTGAGTCTTACTAACTTACATATTCTGTCATTCTGTTTTTTTTTTGTTGCTTTATTAAGGTTAAAAAACTGTATTATTCATTTATTAACAGTTAATTATGCTTCTTGCAGCTATCAGATCTAAAGTGAGAACAATGCCAATTATAAGAAACTCATAAGGCTTTTATTAACGTTCTTAAGCAGTCTATAAATTGTTAACAAGTTTCTTATTTGTTCTTATAAATGTCTTATGATCTGACAACAGACATGTTTATGATGCTATTATTAACATTTATATAGTCTTCTTAACACATGACAATGTTAATAAGTGTCTTATAAAGACTTATAAAGGCCTTATTACCTATTAACTAACGCTTATTACAGGGACCTTAATATAGAGCGTTACCCTGCTTTACTAACCAGTAGTATATAAGGTACCTGAAATTGGCTACACATTGACATGATATCATAGTATCATATCATAATGAATGCTGCATAATGAGTATTCTAATACTTATATATGTATATTTTGCTTTAAACACCTTTGTACTTAAGTAACATTTAGAATGCTGGACTTGCTGTTTATTAAGACTTAAATGTCTAAACCTAATTATTTGGTAGTGAAAACAAAGATGTGTGCACACACACAACTATGGGAATATACAGTAGGTCAAAGGTAAAATAGGCAGTACTGTAGCTCCAACATCTAATCAAACTTTACGACTGGCAGTTTGGGGTATCATTTTAATAATCACTCTTGTCTACTCTGCCAAATGTGTGGTTTAATTTTTACGGTAAAACTGTTCTTGTTCCCAGCCTGTCCGACTGCCCTGCAGGACTCTGATCTAACGATGAGTCCCCGGCTCTCAGCAATTCTGTTATTGTTATCAGTGGGTATGGTGTCCAAAAGAACAAAAATGATAACCATGTTCATGTTCTCTACAGACTCTGAAGCCTCCCCTCCTCCTCCTCCACACAGGGATTTTTTTCAATATTTGGTTTGCTGTAAGACATGAACCACCAGTCACCCTGATCTGTCTGAAATGATTCATTAGGGGCCAGCAAAGACAATCTAAGGCAGTCTGTTAGCTAAATTCGTACTCCTTCTCAGAGTCATAACTCTGTCAAATCTAAACACAGACATGATACACACATTTTTAGATTCAGTGTGACGTATCACAAAAACATTGTCCAGAAATCCAGAGATCATAGAGAAAAGACACTCCTTACTATAGAACTTTCTTCAGTATCACAATGTAGGAATGGTTGTCATCGGAACACAAGAACACAGTGGAGGACACGGAACGGAGTTGCGAAGAGACATTTTCAGAATTAAATAAAAAGAATTTGCGTGCAGTGTTTAGAGTCTCCGTCGCAATTGATGGGATATTTTAAAATGGCGGGTTTGTGCATTAAGTCCTTTGTTGTACAAGACGTGACGATTCTGTTGACCAGTCAACGGACTACAGTGTTTAGCTCCACCTTTAAGCTTCAGGTCAGTGTGCAGAAATGTGGTGAAAGAGTGGTTCTATTGGTACCATTCACAACTTTTGCCAATGGAAACGCGACAATAACCGTTCTAATGAGTAACGAACTGAACTGAACTGGACTACTTGGTGGAAACGCAGCTTAACTGACTCCATGGCAACATTATACTTCCTGTTTACATCCCCCAAAGCCGCCAAATTACAGGAACTGTCAGACTTTGAAAACCTAAAATATGGGATTTTGATGCAGATATGCTGTTGTTGGTATGAAAAAAAGTTTTAAGGTTTGGTTTCCAGCCCTACAATTGATGAGCATCCTTCTTAACATAAGGTTTGTTAAGGTGAATTAGCTGAGTTGAGTCAAATTTAGCTCAAAGAGCTTCACAGTAAATCTTATCAGACATTTCATTTTAACTTTGCGTATTACTGAATAGACTTCTGCCTCCACCACAATGTCTATCTCTTCCCATCATGGATGATATATATTTAGCTGTTTCTTATCCTGGTGAGTCTCGAAGCTGTTATCAACAAACTGAAGCCACCTCACTGGTCCCTCAGCACCTCAATCTCTCCAAAGCCAGAGTGAAGCCTGAACTTCCCAGCATGCCGAAGGTATTGGAATCAGCATGGCATTACTTCTTTGCAATTCTCTTTCCTGCTGGAGCCCAGATGGAGACAGAGCCCAAATCAAATACCCACAATCCCCTGGGCGAGGAGAGGGAGTCTGGCAGTGTTAGATTAGATGTAGCCGTGTCAATAATACATCACTGGCATTGGCAGTCACCAGGAAAACAAATCTGTTCACCTAGCCTAGGTGATGACAATGAAATATTACAGAGGGGGAGATATTCTTTAATAAAGCATCTCATCAAATTTAATTGCATATAAAGAAAAAGTAGCTAAAAGACTTTGAAATTCCTCCAACTAACACACACACACACACACACACACACCAGCAGGAACAACAGGAAGACTAAAAATACCAAACATCCACAGTGCCAGCCGTCAACATACAAATATTCACACAAAAATATGGTCGACAGAGTGAGGATGAAAGAAAATGAAAGGCAAAAAATAGAAATAGAGCAATAAATCCAGATAAGGTAACACCCCAGGAGGGTGGAGAAAGAGAAACAGAAAATGAAAGAAATGAAAAGGGTGGGTGGTAGAAAGAAAAGCAAAACAGAGGCATAGGGAAACATTCATTCACTGTTGTATTCATGTATTAGATAGTGAGGAGAAGGAAGGGATGAAAACTGAGGGCATTCATTTCAGAAATAGAAACAACATGCTTACAAGGCGAGGTGTGATGGGAGAGAATAATGGGAGGAGATAAAGAGAGAGGGAGGTGGAGGGGGAGGGGGAGGGCAGAGAGCAGGTGGGGAAAAGAGAGATAATGACAGAGATACAAGGACAGAGCAGGGTTTTTTTATTTCTGGAAATATATATATATATATATATATATATTTATCTTCATCCTTTCTAATCCACCACCTACTCTCTGCTGCTATATGTTCTGCTCTCCATTCTTCTGTTCTTCACTTCTTTCTGTTCTGTTAGCTCTACAGAGGAAAGTGTGGACTATAATAACCTCAGTTTTCAGCTGGTTTTGAGACTTGCAGAAGGCCAGTGTAATTATTTTAATGTTTCGTTTTCTTGAGTTCACAAAATCTTGATACAACTTAAACTGTCTTTGTGTAATCAAAAGATTGACATGTGTTTAAACTCAGCAGAGATTGCTCTTTAGCAAGGCTAGCGCCGTGTCTCTACTGTCAATTGATCAGCTGGCTAGTCGATTGGTTGTCTTCTCAACAAATGTTGGATGCATTGGAATGATATTTGAAACAGACACTCATGTTCCCCAGAGGATGAATCCTACTGACTCGGGTGATCCCCTAATTTTGCATCCAGCACTTCCAACAGGTCAAAGTTTCCACTTATCCGGTGAAATATCTCTACAACAGCTTGATGGATTAACACAAAATAACCATCTTACAATTGGGCTTTCTTTAAAATGAACATTACAGCTTCACAGGGTATGCACACATTCACATTTCCCAGTGTTGAGGTGCGTCACTTCTCCAGAAAAGCAGCACTTTTGGCCAATCCCAGCCTCCATACCTTGACCACTTCTTATGTCTGCATGACACATCCGACATGTGCTACAGATGCCAAATAATGCAATCCTAGCTAACTCTGCAAATGTGTGTTGCACATTAGAACAGTTTCAAACTAACTGCTTACAAATCCATGCATACTATCAGTGTCTTTAAGGGTCTTAAAGGAAATTATCACTCAGTTGCAGCTATAGTGAACTGCTGTAACTGTCTGCTGATCTCAAATGCAACAGGAAACATAACTAACACTGTCTTCTTTATGTCTATAGAAAACCAATTTGAAATTTCAAATATGACGTCTTAGATGTGTGTGTGAAATATGGAGTTGTTGGTTGACATGCTTCTCCTGTGTCTGAGGTCAATCCGATCATTACACATTGACATTTACACTCTTGACTTGTATTGACAAGTGGGAGAGCACTAATTAAGGAGTCACCCATCAGCAGTAATATTGATTGAGGCAATACTATTCACGAGTTAACATTTAAAAAACACTTTCTGAAGCTGCTATCACATCACAAAGTGGAGACATACTCCATACATACGTTTCAGTACACATTCTTATACAACCAGTGGTTTTAACCAAACATTTAATAATGTAGAGGTGAAAATCAACCCTAACAGAAATGCACATACAACTGTGATTCAATGGGAAGCACATCAGTCCAAGTAGATAGAATTCTTCAAGTGTTTTTCTTCTTATTTACTATGTTATACCACTGTTAGAGTTGACAGTTGAAAATGTAGAAAGAAAGAAAGAAAGAAAGAAAGAAAGAAAGAAGGAAAGAAAGAAAGAAAGAAAGAAAGAATAAACAATTCCAGTAAATTAGTTTCAACCCCCGACTCACATTTCTTTTCTACCAAATCCTCTTTGCTGAAGGTTTTGTTGTTTATCAGATCTACACTTCTAAAATCACTCAATGTTCAAAACTGAAACGGTAATGTATCTTGTCTTTATGGATCCTCAGAGGGTATTTCTGTCTTTACTTTCCTCATTCCACAGTGAGGTCAGCGGTCAGGATCACTCAGAGAATAAAACCTCTGGTTGGGATTTAGAGTCGAGGATGAATCAGCAGGGAAGGGCTGCACCAAATCATCCCGCTGAAGGAGGCTCTTCACTGCATCACCCTGCTGCCATGAGCTGTCAACACAACAATCTGTGTTGGAGATTTGTAACAGCTACAGCTGAAACTACACAGACATCAACATCACCCCCAGACTAATGGATCGCCATACATGTGACTTTTTCTCACGTGAATGTCACTACTAGTCTTTTTAAAAGAGTTGTGTTTTGTGATGCTGTATCAGCAGTTGAGTTAGAACTTAAATACATTTTGATGTACACGTTTTTAGATCTGCAGATTGTGTAAGTCGCTGAAGATGGTACAAAGTAAATTCTACAGTTCAGCAACATTGTAAAT
Source organism: Macquaria australasica (assembly GCA_005408345.1). Taxonomy (NCBI): domain Eukaryota; kingdom Metazoa; phylum Chordata; class Actinopteri; order Centrarchiformes; family Percichthyidae; genus Macquaria; species Macquaria australasica. The sequence goes on from SEMN01000413.1 coordinate 262,017, forward strand.
GACCAACAGTAATAAACACAAAGGTATGAGAAAAAGTGCTGCTTCAATAGTTACAGGTTACATGCATGCAACACGTCCAACACATGCTGTTAACATTGTTAATTTCCGAAAAATGAGGAGTATAATCCAGTCACCCATCAAGCAAAGAGAAAGAGCTTTCCAAAGCCAGGGTTCATATTTGTTTGTTGTCTCCTGGAATTTAGATGTGATGATAAAAACTTCGAGAGTCTGGAAATTTTTGGTTTAGGTACCTTGAAAGTGTGTGAAAAGTGCTTGAATTTTACTCTTAAAAAAGCTGTACGAACCCTGCAAAGCAACCCATGAGAGCATTTTCTGATCTAACATGTTATACACGTTGTTACCCCAACCACCTGACCCGGCCTCTTCGCCCAAGAGCTTTGGCAGCACTAATAATAACTTCACTCTACTTCCACCTCTGGTCCAGCTGTTAGAGTTCCTCATCATGTAAACATAAACATACGCCGTTTAGGCCTCTGAGCAAATGAGTACTGCTGTCAAAAAGTATAAAAAACACTAAGATATTTTGAATCATTCCTTAAAATTATTTAGCGGGTAATTCTGAAATTCTACTTTTTCCACTGTGGATTACACTTTCAAAATAAAAACTCTACAAGGGGTTTTCACTTTGAAGATGTCTCCTGTACTTCACTATGCGCTGTCTGTCCTACATGGAAATGGCCAACTAAAGGTTAATTAGCTAGGGAGCTTTCATATCACTATATCACTACATAAAAGGAGTGAAAGAAGTAACAAACTGCAGGTTTGAGAGAGTAAACAAGTACATAAATTCAAAAATGTATACACTTCAAAACATTTTCTGAAAAAATAAACTAATGGCTAAGACACAGAAAGAGCATTAAAAAAATAACAACTTTGAAATGAGTAAAAAAAATCTTTCCATCAAATACACTGCAGCAGTGAGCTGAAAGAGTCAGACAAAATATCAAACAAAGCTGCATGAATAATAGGAAATAAACACATCTGCACTGAAGTATCAACTTGGCTAATCCAAATAACTCAAGTAGCACTAAGGTGTTGTGTAACATGGTGTGCAAAAATATGTAAATGGCGTGTCTCGTGCGATGATACGCTGATGACGCTGTTGTTTATCTGTCCAAGTTTGGTTCATTTGGTGGTGCTGCAGGAAAAACAGCCTGGAGCTGAAGAGAAGAGGTGTGGATGAAGAGAGACTCACTGAGGGAGGGAGAAAGAGAGATAGAATCTAGATAGATAGATAGATAGATAGATAGATGTAGGGATGATGATGAAAGAGAGAGTAAAGGGTGGCAAAGAGAGGGGACAGCAGGGGAGGGATTGTGGGAATAATACTGGTCTGTTCCACTCAATATTTTAACAGATGGCACCCTCACACACACACACACACACACACTTTTACACGCACACGTGCACGTGCATACACTCATGCTGTGTTCACCAACATAAGCAAATACACATACACTGGCTGGAAAACTGGGCTACATTTCAGGAGAAGATGGACAGGGAGTGTGTGTGTGTGTGTCTAGGTCTATTTCTGAGTGTGTGTCTCTGGGTGTTTTTGTGAGAGAGAGTCTGCTTGTATGTACACGTGCCTCGTTGGGTGCAAACGTGTGTGTGTGTGTGTAAATCTCCACAGGATAATTTTGTTTTGGCTTCGATTTTACTGCTTTTGCTGTTTTCGATGAAAAAAAATGTGGAGACAGTGAAGAATGTTATGTTATTATTCTTGATGAATTTGCTGCATTTACACAGTTTAAGATCTCAGTAATGTATATGTAGTAGACTTAAATATTTTGCTGTTGCAACATTAAAGACAGACAGAGAGGGGACAAAGGTGACTGCAAACTGTTGACAGAACACCTCCAACTACAAACAAGATCAAGGTTTAATATTTGTAAAACTTTCCCAGATCCTAGAAAAAGCTATTTTTATGTGCGTAACGTCATCTCAATGTTAGTTCTAACAGGCGAGGGGGACAGAGACACTGTGGCATGTGCAGTTGCCAGTTCTTCTAATACATCCATCTTATTTTACACCATTGTGGCAGGAGAGTGATTGCTGGATCTAGGTGAGTGGATGCAGCTGCCCTGGGTATCTTGGGGTCTTATTCACACGTGATGATAAAAAGGATAATGCGTTTGACTGCTGGTTAATGGCGTCACCGGCGGTAGTCAAGACTTTGTCTAAGATCACGGCTGTAAAAAACGAGGTGAGCTAGCACAGAGATATCTCAATTTACCGGTGAACTCCTGCATCCTCTGGTTCTTTAAAACAAAGCAGTGTCATGGAGAGCAGCAGGCCCTGATTATAGGGGGTTCGGGAGCTTGGGCACCCACGGTGACTTGTGAGCACCTGCAGGTAAATCCTTCTCTGTGGTGACTGTATTAGGAAAATGCTAACATCACCAAAAGAGGATAAGGATTGGATATAGCATCAAAGCAGAGAGCTTTAACTGTGAGCATAACCTGTATCCAATCCTACATTTAACCTTTTTAGTATCATCTAACAGTCAGTGGTTTCATAAAGTAATATTATACCTAAATGGCCATCAAACTGAGATGAGGTGAGTTAGAAGTATAGTAAAACATCCTGTCCATTAACAACTAGACCCCATTAAAACAGACCCGTTTTTAATTAAATGTAAAAGGCCACAGGTAGAAGCAGTAGAGACTTGCAGTGAACAGTCAAGTGACACCAGCAGCTCCAGTCAGTCACCACCAGTGGTGAGTGAGTCCTCAATGGTGTCTGAATCCAATGTGCTTTGTTGCTTGTTTAAATAGCTCCAAATGTACCGATCCAAGTGTCTGTACATATATTAATCAATCTTGATTTTTTACCCTGCTGATTTTAATTTGGTTATCCGTTTTTATTTGATAATGAAGAGGTTGTTCTGATGGATAAACTGTCTGTCTTAATGTTATTTGTATGGTGTTGATGGTCTTGTAGGCTTTATATATATATACATTAATGTTTTGGGCAACCCAGGGGAAAAAAAAAATATATGCACCTATGATGTGAGGGACAAAGTGTGTAGTGTATAAAGGTAAGTTGCACCTTGTGATATTTTTTATTTATTAGTTCTGGATCAGTCACCATTAAAATGTGTCAGTTTTGATCGAATGATTGTTGGGAGGGAGAAGAAGAAAGTAGTGGGAGGTATGGATGAAGGAGATGGAGGGAGGTGAAGGGGGAGACAGGGGAGAGTAGAGAGAGAGAGAGATAGTTGGCAGGCAGAGTGAAACACTTTGACACCTCGTCATGCTCGGCCCCGAGACGCTGGCACATCACAGCTTGTGTGTGTGAGAGAGATGAAGCTAATCTACTGTAGATCAACAGATGGCACTACCCATGTGTGTGTGTGTGTGTGAAGCACATGCACGTGCACTTACTTGCATGTTTGTCTGTCTGCATGTTTGTCTCAGGGAATATGTGTGTCCTGACTTGATATTAGAAACATGAAGAAGAAAATCAACACAACCACAGATACAAACACAGAAATCTGTTACATGCAACGAGGAATGTGACCAGAATAAGACTACCAACATCCACACAGTGGTTCTGATAAAAAATAACTACTTCTGTGACTGAGACTTGTGTCTTTTTGTTTTGATGAATCTTTTGATTCTGTCACCGGCCTCCTCCTGTTTGCCCAAAGCTGCAGTCGATGTGCTCGGTTTGGCTGCTGCAGACTTCTACAACACTTTTATTTAATAAACGATATGAGTGTCATTAATAACAGTTATATAAATGACACAGCCTGCTTTGCTCCATTAGATGGTAATGATTGCTTAAATGATTACTGAAAAAACTAAAACAAATCGCACACTGAAACACAAAACAGATGAAAAAAATAAATAAAAAATATCTCCAGTGAGACAAAACAAAGGAGATTACACTCTTCAACGCACGCTGAACACCATTAATAACCATTATTTGCAATGACTCTACTTTCTTGTACATCAGGATCATAAATATTACTGCTAATTGTCCCGATAATTCCCCGTCAGCTGATGAGTGAGTCTCAGGAGGTAAAAGCTGTCAGTGTGGATGTTTGACTGTCTTCATTTAGCCTCATTTACAGACACAATAAACTAAGTGTGGGGGGTGAAGGGATTATTAGAGGAGCCTTTTTTAGTAATGAAATATCGAATAAGTAACATAAAATGAACATTGCTGGCTCTTAAAGTGTTTCCTTTCTGTCATCCAGACAAAGGTGAATGAGTTTTTAGTTTAAGTTTCAGTAGGAATTGATTATGGGAAATAACTCTTGTTGTCTTCATATAATATCGAGCCATGACGTCTTCCTTATTTGATATTTTTCCAGTCAGACATTCTGAGCAGAGCTGGCGTAAGTCTTTTGCCGGTCAACAGAACCAGATATTAAAGAATCTGACGGGAAAACACAGAACAGTAATACAGAAATTGGAAAGTAACTTATAGTAAAGGGATTATTAAATGTGGATTTCACCGTCTGATTAACTACAACTTATGTTTGCATTCATGAAGGCTAATTCTAATATTTTGGAGGGATACTGGCTTGCTACAAGTCTTTATTTAGTTTATTTCATTTTTACATTTGAACATTTTTACATTGATTACATTTTCATCACAGCAATAACGTACTGTTTTGTCAAAACTAAATGCAGGTAAAAGAACTGCAGCTGGTTGATTAACAAGCTTTACTGCATTTTCCCTTTGTTGTACAGAGGTTTTACTAATTTTTCAAGGACAGGTGTGGTATGCGCTTCCTCACTGTTTTACAGCACAAGAAGACAAGCTAGCTTTCTGACAGTCATGTGACCCTTGCCTTGCAGGTCATGGTGGTCTGTCGGGAGTTTGGGAGCTAGCTGTACGGCTAGAGTACAGCGGTGAGCTGAAAACTAATTATCTGAAGGAAGAAAAGTAGTTTCTCTCTCACACAAGCTGTGGATTTAAAAAAAAATAATGTTGGTGTTGAAGCCTTAATTAATGACCATTCAGGGATGCTCAACCACAGTTTGAAGCCCCCCCACTCAGGACTTTCAGGTAGGAAGAATTCAGGATGTTAGTTTTCTGCAACAAGCATGAATTATGAGGAGGCACTCTGTCTCTCTCTCACACAGTCAGTAAACTCCTTTTGTCTGTTATCAGATAATATATTGACAAGAGTGGGAAACCTCCACTTTCAGCTGTTAGAAGCAGAGAGAGATGGCTCTAATGAACCTCCAGGAAAATATGGATCTGTTTCTTACAAAAACTGCTAATTGGTTGGCCGAAGACGAAAGTACAAAACAAATAAAAACACACAACCATGATGACCCACATACACTGGATGCATACATAATGTTCAAACACACACACACACACACACACACACACACACACACACACACACACACACACTCTTGCTAATCAATAAGTTCAAGTTCAATGTAATTTAACCACTTTACATATATTGATTCATGTTTCACAAACTATGTAAACTGTTTATGAGACTTTACAACACAAAGTAAAATTAGTTCATTAAGTGGTTCTCTCTCTCTCTCACACACACACACACACACACACACACACACACACACACACACAGAGCTGTGTCCCAAACACTGTGTGAACTCAAACATTATTCACTTTTAAGTGGTTACTTCGATCGTCCTTCTGCGAAAATGTGAAGAAAATGTACTTTCAGCTTGTTGAGATGATGCATTTTATGTTTGTGCAGCTTTAATAACAGGATCAATGTGAAACAGAGCGTCAGTGTGAGGATGAACTCCCAGCACTCACAGCACAGAGGAAGTAAATGTGCCGTCCCTAAAGAGGTTAATTTCCTTTGGTTTAGCTCAGAGGGCTGAAAGTTTGCAGCAACATGTGATATTGATATTGGTTAAAAAATGACCTCACCAAGAGGTAGTTAAAGTTAGTAAAACACAAAGAGGCTTCACAAAGGCCTTATTAGAGTCAGGTCCAAAACATGTGGATAGAAGGAGGGCAGCTTACACACCAATGCAAGGCTCTGGTCTGCCCATCGGGAGTTCAGTGTCTTGCTCAAGGGCAGGAGGAGCCAGGGATCGAACCGCTAACCTTGCATTTTACCATCCTTAACTTCACTGTTTTGAGTCATTCTCACCACTCTTATCATTCCCAGCAGACTAGCTGGAGAAGAAAGTGGAACATTTAGCAGCTAAAGAGCCAGATATTTCCCTCAGGAGTTGGTGGAGACCAAACCAGAGCTAAAGGGAGAGTAAACATTGGACTTGCATTTGATGGGTGGCCAGACACACGACTCCTACTGAATGCTAATGTTGCTCCATATCTGCAGGATGTGTAAATAAGCCGCTGTTTGCTAACAAGTTCGCCATATCAACAATAATGAGGTCATAATATGTCAGCGTTGTGTTCACAGCTTGTCGCGCTGCCCCCAAGTGACCAAACAAAATCAAATAATGTCGCTTTAAACCAAAAGGTGGCCCATCAGATAACAGCATGAATTATATTAGTGACTGTCATTTGTAAATGTTTTGGAAGAAACTGGCAGACAATGTCAGATCATAAAACAGATTGCATGTGCCTACATATTTTGATGTTTCGACTGGAGTACGTGCTGAGACTCACAACACAAAACCAGCAAAATAAGACATGAAACTTGTAAATACTGTCCATCAAAATGCACATCCTTAATTTCATTTCTTGTATGTTTTTCAATATAGATTTCATCTTCATATTATTTCTAGGCAATATATTTTTTTGTCTTTTGTTGAAATGTTTACATTGTAAACCTTGTACCTTTGGCTAAACTGTACTTAGTTATAGTCATGCTCTGAAGCAAATGTGAATTTGAAAATTTAATGTGCTTGAAAGAGAAAAACAGAAAGACAGAGAGGAGTGGGCAGGCATATTGTCAACTAATAATAAATTCTGCTGGACAGAAGTGGTGGGATGTTGCAATCAACATCACAAGATTACATCAGCACAAGCTAATTCTCTTATCACATCCTCCTCTCACTAAATCAACATGAGAGAGACAAAGAGAGCGAGAGCAGAGGTGGTGAAACGTATAAAGTGATAAATTATGACTGACAGAAATGGTGGGAAGTTGCAATCTGCATCAGACCAACGTCAGCTCCATCTCTTCCTCATATCACGTCTCATTCTTGGTAAATAAAGAAATAAATGCAGAAGGAGAGAGATGGATGGATGGATGGAGATGGAAGCGACAGATAAATGGATAAAATGATGAATTGTGACTGACAAAACTGGTGGGATGCTGCAATCAGAGATCACACCGACAACACCGACTGCTTCATGTTGCATCTACGCCTAAAGTAAATAAGACAGAGGGAGGGGAGAGAGAGATGAGGTGGGGTGGGGAGGAATGGATTGGTGTGGGGGATATATCATCAAGCAGTGATAAATTTGGAGAGATGGAAGTGGTGGGATGCCGTAATCAACATCACAACACATCAAATCCCACACAGGATCGCTGTTAGTCCTCCTCCTCTCCTGTCACATTTACATATTCAGCCTGTGAATGTCGATTCTGCTGTAACAGTGCTGATGTGCAAACAACATACATCACATGAGATGGTGAGATGTCATGATGTTGTATGTACAGCATGATATCAGGACATTTTGGCTGCCAGTGTCTGTGGCTGCAGCGGGAAAAAGTACCATAATATTATACTGGCCTGAACATTCATTATCTTTTTCTTCTTCTTTGCTTTTGTGTCTAAAAAGCAATTGTAGCATCTCTCATTGAATTGTTTTCAGCCTCATCATGTCAAAGGAGGTTGTAGCGGTGTGCATTGTCTCCCACAGTGTCATTCTTAACATGACCACCAGGTGGCACCGGAGTTGAGATTTTTCAAATCTTATATTTAGTGACTCTCTTACATAAAGTTTTCCTCCTTTTTATTTTGATTGACATTTATTTTTCTTAGATTCATGCCAATTAGTTTATAATATTTTGCAGCTGTGTATAACTGTTATTGTATTGTTTACTTGAGATAATTAGGACTCAATACTTTATTATGTGTAATCTTTCGAACCATTCTGTGTGTCTTTAGTTGTGTTGAGACAATGTTTGCAGATGAGCTGTTAAGCTAACCCTGGCACATTTACATACAAAATAAATGCATTTAAAAGTTATTAAACAACCACCTTCTTTAATTTAAAGACTTTTCTTTTTCTCCAAAAACAGGTGTCAAACTGGGGAACTGTCTTACAATCAGGATCTTATAATCAGGCCATTATGGTACATTATTGACCCTGATTATAACACATATACGTTAGAGAGTCTTATAAAATGGCTGATGTAAAGACATTTACTGAACTGACTACGTTTCACACATCTAATCTTATCTGTAGGTGCCTGTCGAAGTATGATATTCTCATATCAAGCACTAGCTAACAATCTCTGTATGTCATAGGGGCTGTGACATAAGGCTGTTTTAACACAAAATCAGGAGACAGATGAGATTTACAAGCAGGAACATTTGGCTCTGAAAACTGGAAACCCCAAGTTAGACATGGATGCCCGGGCAACAAGGACAACATGTTGCCCCCGTGTTTGCGTGGGTTTCCCTCGCCATCAACAACATGTATGTTAGGTTAATTCTCCTGTCAGTGCCACTGACCAAGGCACTGGCTTAGAACTGGAGTTGGTCCCCAGGTGCTGCACAGTGGCTGCCCACTGCTCCGAACACTTAGGGTGGGTTAAATGCAGAGAATGAATTTCCCTACGGGGATCAATAAAGGATAAGTTAACTTAAATAAACTGTGAAACCAGACAAAATGTTGTGTTTCTTGCTTCCACCACTGAGTCCTCAGACGTTTGACTGTATTCACACGTCAGTCTAAGATAAAAACATAGATACAAGGTTAAAGTCACTGAAGAGGTCTGTTGACAAAAATGAAAAACTGTTTGTTAATCTCAGTGGTTTCACAGTTTATTAATACTCTTATCATGAGTAAGGTGTTTAATGAAGCTGCTACCGTCTTCATACTTTAATGTGTTGATACATTTTTTGAATAATCCGAACAGACCGTGTCGGCATGTTTCCAGAGTCTTTTGGCAGCTAAAGCAACAGGTTGTCTCATTTCCTCAGTGTTTAACTCTGGATGGTGTTAAGAGATGCACATTAACCGCAGCACTTGACTTGCCAAGAGAAGAGTTTACCAACAGCTTTAGTCAGAGATTCACTTTGTATTTTAAACTGAGCAATCCAAGGTAACAGCAGACCTTGGCTTTAACCTGTGCTGCTTTAGTCTCTGTCAATTTACACACTGAACTTATGCTATAACTATAACTATAATATTGCTAAAGATTTTAAAAGGAGCAGGTTGATTTAAATTGATTTTCACCTGGATTTTAGATCCCCACACCTGAAGGCTGTTAGGTTTCCTAATGCAAAAGGAAACCTGATCACTGCAGTTTATAAAAGTCATCTTGTGACGTTGACAGGTCAGAAAATGCTTCTGGTTTTAGAAAGTGAAGAGAACATGTGAATAAACCACAAATGAGCTGCTGACTATATAACAGAGACACTTCATGGAGGTATCCTCTGTTGTATTCTAATGTCTTTATCTCATACTGTTTGGGTCTGAAATACTTTTTATTAAATTTGCCCAAGACTAAATGTAATGTAAACAGAACAAACTCTGAGAAAGTGGCAAAAAAAGAGCAGCACAGTTGTCGGCCATTTTGGTTACGGCTGTAATTTGTTACTTTTAACATGTTCAAACTTCAGCAAATATGGCAGAACACATAGTGTTACGCTTGTGAAGTTGTTTCACCTCATTGTTGTTAAAGTATGAGCAAACACATCATTCACTGATCATGGCCATTTATATGATTGCAACAAGTCCTAACACCTCCATGACAAAACTGACTGTCAGTGCCTTGCAAAATGACTCGTGAGCTTTTTCCGATCTGCTGCCCCTCTGGTTAAAGTCTAGTTACTAAACATAATTGCTTAAAGTTCGGGAATTAGTGTCTTCATTGTTGTTGGTTGGAGACGGGACATGAACCACGGTCTCTAGCGTCAAAGTTACGTTTTGTAAGCGAAAAATACTGAACCAGTGCTGTTATGTTTCTGGAGAGGACAGTCTCAATTTCTGCCTATTTACCTCCCCACCTACCCCGCTACCTACCTACCTTTCTTTCTACCTACTTACTGTATCTCCCAACTACCTACCTACCATCCAACCTACCAACTAACCTACCTACCAACCAACCTACCAACCATCCAACCTACCTACCAACCAACCTACCTACCATCCAACCTACCAACCAACCAACCAACCAACCTACCAACCAACCTACCTATCTACCAACCATCCAACCTATCTATCATCCTACCTACCTACCAACCAACCAACCTACCTACCATCCAACCTACCAACCAACCTACCTACCTACCATCCAACCTACCTTCCAACCAACCTACCTTCCAACCAACCTACCAACCATCCAACCTACCAACTAACCTACCTACCAACCAACCTACCTACCATCCAACCAACAACCAACCAATCTACCTACCAACTAACCTACCTACCAACCAACCTACCTACCATCCAACCTAACAACTAACCTACCTACCAACCTACCTACCTACCAACCAACCAACCAACCTACCTACCTACCAACCATCCAACCTACCAACTAACCTACCTACCAACCAACCTACCTACCATCCAACCTACCAACTAACCTACCTACCAACCAACCTACCTACCATCCAACCTACCAACCAACCAACCAACCAACCAACCAACCAACCAACCAACCTACCTACCTACCTATCTACCAACCATCCAACCTACCTATCATCCAACCTACCTACCAACCAACCAACCTTCCAACCAACCAACCAACCAACCTACCTACCTACCTACCTACCAACCATCCAACCAACCAACCAACCAACCAACCAATCTACCTACCAACCATCCTACCAACTAACCTACTTACCAACCTACCTACCTACCATCCAACCTAACAACTAACCTACCTACCAACCAACCTACCTACCAACCAACCAACCAACCAACCAACCAACCAACCAACCAACCTACCTACCTACCAACCATCCAACCTACCAACTAACCTACCTACCAACCAACCTACCTACCATCCAATCTACCAACTAACCTACCTACCAACCAACCTACCTACCATCCAACCACCTACCAACCAACCAACCAACCAACCAACCAACCAACCAACCTACCAACCTACCTACCAACCATCCAACCTACCTATCATCCAACCTACCTACCTACCTACCATCCAACCTACCAACCACCTACCTACCTACCATCCAACCTACCTTCCAACCAACCAACCAACCAACCAACCAACCATCCAACCAACCAACCTACCTACCATCCAACCTACCTACCAACCTACTTACCAACCTACCTACCTACCAACCTACCTACCATCCAACCTACCAACCAACCTACCTACCTACCATCCAACCTACCTTCCAACCAACCAACCAAACAACCAACCTACCTACCTACCAACCATCCAACCTACCTATCATCCAACCTACCTACCTACCTACCATCCAACCTACCAACCAACCTACCTACCTACCATCCAACCTACCTTCCAACCAACCAACCAACCAACCAACCAACCAACCATCCAACCAACCAACCTACCTACCATCCAACCTACCTACCAACCTACTTACCAACCTACCTACCTACCAACCTACCTACCATCCAACCTACCAACCAACCTACCTACCTACCATCCAACCTACCTTCCAACCAACCAACCAAACAACCAACCTACCTACCTACCAACCATCCAACCTACCTACCTACCATCCAACCTACCTACCAACCAACTAACCTACCTACCAACCATCCAACCTACCTCCCCACCTACCTTTCTTTCTACCTACTTACTGTATCTACCTAACGATCTACCTTCCCACCCAGTAATAAACACCTGCAGCTGGCAGAGAAAGAAAAGAACACCAAGAATGTCTGTTGGTCTCCACAGCCTTCTGTACATATAACACACACACACACACACCTCATTTTCGCTGACTTCCCACCACAGGAAGAAAGAGGTTCCCAGTGGACTACCCAGAGTGCATCAGTACATTCAGCCCAGTACTCCCCAGACAGCGCTGAGCTCTGATAGGTCCCTGAGGATTACACCCTGCAAAGGTTTTTCACCAATAGGAGCAGGCCATTAGCTCAGATGGAGTAAACACACACATAATGAAGAGCTGAGAAAATTTAACAGCTGTTGCATCTGAGACTGTGTGTGTGTTTACTTGCTGAAGTATCATATTTCTTCCCCGGCAACAAGAGCAGATAATAAACCTGGCTCTGTGAGGAAGCTTTGGGAAGTAAACTAGGAGCCACTGGTGCAGCTTGGAACTGGTTTCCCCCTCGAGTGACGACTTCTGGTGTCGAGAATCAACACCAGCGTCTCCCTAACCACACGGAGGAAATCCTGCCTGTCTGTGGAGATATACAAGCTTACAAGGCCTCGGCCTTATCTGCTCCCTCCCTGCTGCTTCTATTTAAGCTCTACAAGGGGGGGTGAGGAGGAAGAGGAGGAAGGACAGACAGTGAAGAATGGAAAAGAGAAGGCAAGAAAGAAGGAATAAGGGAGCGTAGGCAGGAAGGAAAGAAAATGAAAGAAAAGAGCATGTTTGGTAGCGCTGGTTGTGCTCTGGTGCTGTGTGGCGGCCATCTTTAAGGCTTCCTCTCTCCACAGTGTCTAGTCAAACCAACCTTTACACATCATTGTACTAATCCACTCTTCATCTGTCTCTCCCTGCATAGAGAAATGGAAACCACAGCTAGTCACCAAAGCTGAAGAGGAGAGACAGGATGTGGAAAACCTGGAATTTAAAGGACCATTTCATCATACTTTGAGTGCTGCATCCCTTTGAATTCGGTTCATATTGGACAGTTTTGCACCTCGCAATTTACGTCCGATGCCAATGTTCAGTGCCAATACAGGAAGTAGTGTGTCCTATATGTAGTGAGATGGAAAGTAAGGGTTTGGATTGTGGATGTTTGTGCAAATCCAACTTTCATGCAGCAGGCCATAGTTTGCATCCTGTCACAGACTTTCAATCAACGTTGACCTTTTTATGAATGAATCCTCCCCTGACCTTAACCGCACTGTAGTCATCATGTGCAGGTACATGTGTTGTAGAAAGCAAAAGCAAAAATTAAAAAAACTTTGGCACAAATGTTGACATTGAACACAAGTTTTGCAGGATTGTACAATATCGACGGGCTTATGGTCTTATAGTTAACATGGCAGTTAATCATTTAACTATTCATATCAGTAAGATATGACAATCAACACTGCTGTTATGCCATATAGACTTTTAAAATCAATCTGCATTACCACTGCACGATAAAGTAACAAAGTGTATAGCTTTGATACCGAAGGTCACATCTTGTATCTTACCGACAGTCAACACCAGCTCCTTTTAAACACAAAGATGATCTTGCTCCAACCATAACCAAGTAGCTTTACTTGCCTAACTTAACCAAACCATAACCATAAAGATGGCAGTTCAGAAAACGTTCATTAGTGTCATTTTTGGAAAAAAAGTCATATGAGGTCACTGACACTATTTAGTTGTTTAGATACGAGGACTTGTTGGTATAAAGACTGTATAACCGTTGCCTATGAACCACACCCACACTGTGATAGAGGGGCATGGCATTGTAAAATGAATAGTTGCATATTACCATTAAACAGGTTTCTAACAAAGAAACAGGGAAGTTTCCATGTCACCCTTTTACATATTTGCATGTGAAATCAGAGCAGCCTGGAGAAAATGATATACAGTATATCCAGATTCTTCATTAAGTCCTGGTTTGTTAGCTGCAGATCCAAACACATTCCCCATGGAAAAGTGGGCTGTTGACATCCTCTTTTTAATGAGGTCTGTTCAGGTTGTAGTCAGAGTATCGGAGGTGAGGGAGGACATGTTTGGCATTAAAGAAAATGAGCAGCTTCTGGGTTTGGATCCTTGATGCAAATTTACTTTCATGTTAACTGCTCCCGGTTTTCAGTAGACTGGTAATCTGTGCAACATACCCCAGTCAGTCAGTCAGTCATGTACTGTAACAGACTATCCAGTCAATGCAGTGTGAAATCCAGACAGCCTCTCAGTGCTGCAGCACAGTCAGCTCACCATCCACTATATCTCAGTGTCTGCCTCAGTGCCAACACTCTGGATATTCATCCATAACTCAGAGTGTTGGCGTGTGTCTGAGCCTGTCTGAGCCTGGCTGCTGCCGGTCTTAAAGGACCATACCACTGGTTCTGCACTTAGTACACATCATGTACAGTATACTAAATATAAGATCTGTATCCGCACACAACACCAGTAATCCTAATGCTTGAACTGTGTGTTCTACATGCATTAGACAGGTTGAGCATTTTGGTGTGTCTACATTCACTTTAGATTATGGTTGTTAAATGAATGAATTTAACTTCAAAAAGACTGAAAATGTACATACATTTACACTGACAGTTAAGACGTTTTACAGATACAGCCTCATGTGAACCTGCATAACATGAATGCAGAGAGGAAGCGGCACATTTGGGGAAAAAGAGACAAATGCTAAGTTTTCATATTGGAATCGAAACACACAAAACATGAACGGTAAGAAAGCATCGACAAGAAAACACAAAACACACCCGCAATTAACATACACAACAGACAATTTGTTCAACACTAAAGACAATCACCTGCAACAATTTTAACATCATACCTATTTAATTTTTAAAAAAATGTCTCAAAGTCTGCACAATGTCAACACTAAATGTATTAAAGAAGCAGTGTTTCAGTCATAGACCATCAGGCATGACATTTCTTGAGAGTAGACTGCTCTTACAGTCACACAGAAGGTATCTGCTATTGAAAACATTATTCAGCAGTGCAGATTAAGCATGTTGCCAATGGGCAGATGAGGCCAGAACTCCAACTTTAACAAATTACCCATCATTTTGTGTCCACCAAAGCATAACATCCCTGTGCCCTCAGACCCTTTGAGATGCGGCACAGAGCTGAGTGAGCATCCTCAGCTGTGCAACATGAGCTCAGTGTTTCAGAGTCAGCAGCAGTAAGAGACACAAGATTTACTTCACATCCAGTCCTAATTAAACTGACTAGTCTGTAAGATTAGGGGTCAAATCCCAGTAAAGGCTTTTATTTCAGTTTGTGTCAAAATAAAACATGTTATAGTCGTACTGTCGGAGCTACAGGAACATACAGGAGGGGTTCAGAGGGGAAATCAGACAGAACAAAACATATCTGACACTTGATTTTCACATGATTTTCTCTTCAAACCATATGAATCATGGCTCATTTAAATTTAGGACATTATTATTATTTTCTTATAAACATTAAGAAAATACTCTTTCTTCATATCTTGTCCTGCAGGTGTATTCCTTTCCTTGCTTTCATCACATGAACCCTGAAGAATCTTACAACACCTTTTTTCCCTGTCTCTATTCTCAACAGAGTATAACATATTGAGCAAAGATAATTTTGTTCTGCCCACAGGCACAAAGAGAGGAACCTGTTCCTGCAAGTGTGACAATGTCATACATCCTGTGGGTCTACTGCACGCGCTCAGTGGGGTATTAGCCTGTCCAGGGTGACATAATATGTACTTTTCCTTGTCAAGGTGACTTACAGTATGTAATTTCTCCATTGTGTAAGGTATCTTGTTCTGCACCGCCTTCACGTTAAACTGTCATTCTCATCAAGTTGCATCTCTGCTGGTGTTGAATTTTCTTCTCTATGTTGATTACATTCAAGAGAATTGTAATCTGACCTGCACACATATTTTATTTCTCCCGTTTTCTCGCCGGTCTGATAAACGAATAAACAGAAATGAAAAGAGAGAGGATCAGACCCTCCACTCCTCTGCAGTGTTATCAGTAAACCGTAGGAGCCGCGGTCCACAGCACGGAGCTGAATGAAACTAATTAAGCTGTCCAACATTATTTTCTGCGATCACTGTGGAAATCAAATCCCACCATGGCGAATTATGCCTGTCATTGTATGTCCACTAAAGCATAATGCCGCCATGGGCTCATATCCGCTAAGTTATATTGCAAATGTTCAGCAGTACATGAGCACAGTCAAGCTGTCTGAGGAATAGTTGGAAAACCCCACTCATTCACCAGGAGCCATCACACAGGGATAAATGAAGGAGGGGAAATAGCATTGAGGTTTTGTTCAGTGTACAATTGCAGATTGAATATGTGACTGCAGCTTATTAACAACCGCATGCAGCAGCGTCTCAAACCAACAGTAAGAGGGTGTAAAAGTCACTGGTAACACACCTGTGAAAGAAGAAGTGGAACAAATGAACAGCCTGTGAATACAAAACCACTTTTTACTATTATACTTTTTTAGATTTCCACATGTGCATGTTCAGGTGATCTGTGGCCACTGTGCTCTGTTTATACTTGCCAAACAGAAAAAAAAAACAGTTCAGTCATATCAGTTACAAAATCTTTAACATGTCACATCATAAAGATTTCAATAGAAATTAGCCATTTAATTCTTAACATAGAAAACTATGGGTTGGTCTAGAGTGCAGTGACTGTTTGGGAAACTCCAAGCACGCCTGCATGCTTTGTGGTTGTTTCGTATCAACCTGGTGTTTGCACGTGATTTAATAAAGGCCTCATTTCAATGAACCTCCCACCTGTGCACCTTGTGCTCTGCACCGAAATGACGGGCAAAAGCAAATTTCAGGTCAGGAAAATACTAACTGTCAGAATGTTTCATGTGCTTGTTTCGTTGTTAAATAACAACGAAAGAAAGACAACAGATTGTTTTATTTTTATTATTAGATATGTTTTTACGTCAATCCATGAAACGTTTATTAAAACTCAAAATACCCCAGAATGTTTTTGCCCAGATACTTTAAACTACGACCCTCTTGAAAAGTTAATTTGGTAACAGAAAAATAAAATTCCCACCAATTCTAAGAGACTTAAATAAGTCAGTACATGCCTGAGAAATGTACAAGAGACACCAGCCAACATCAGAGATCTCATCGGATTTAGATATAAGCAGAGCATGATACTTCATAATTTCAAGAGTCAAGTGTAACATTAGACACTCACATCAGACCTACTGGGCCTCCTCAGGGGGGCATTAGCACACAAAAGCAAAGCCAAGCAGCAGATCAGGCGGCTGTTATTGCCACACAGTCGGGTCTCTAGAATTCATTTCAGCACAGATGAAGAATGAAGAATTGCCCTGACATTTACAGCATGCGTTCTGCAGCAGCAGAGTCGACAAACAGCGGGAGAGAGCCACAAGACCGTGTGGAGATTTTTGCCATTATTAAGTTATCCCCGCTAATTTAGAAGATTAAGGCTGAAATCCCACATTAGAGCTCATTTCTCAGAGGTTTGCTTGCAGCATACAGATCCAGTGAGTCGACTGCAACTTTGTGTTTGATGAGTGAAGGAGCTGAAGAGGCAGCTACAAACCCCGTAATGTTTATCCAGCCTGAGCTAGCCTGATCCCAATTGGTCTTTCAGTGGCAAATAGAAGGGTGAGTAAAGCTAGATCATCTCAGGGCCCATTTATACTGTATGTGTCCCATGTGTCGTGAGGGTGTGGCGGTTAGAGAGATGGATGGGCGTGCAGCGAGTCCCACTAACAGTGACCACGATCTTTCCCTAACCATACCATAGTTTCCATGCTCTGATCTTGTAATTAACACAATCTGGGGTTTTGCAGAATTGTCCAATATTAATGTTCAGGTGCAACAATAAGGTTTTAAACAGAAACTAATTGAAAAACTCTCAAATCAAACTTTTTCGTTGGTGCACTCTTTACTTTTACAGAATAAGAAAGATGTGATGAATTATGCATGTAAATTGAAACGTTCAGAGACTTAATAGCATCATCATCAATATACTCATTGTAAAGACAAATGCACATTTTCCCCATATATGTAATTTTGTCATTTATTTGATCAGCCCACACAAACAATGTGTGGGCTGATCAAATAAATGTGTTGATTCAACTGTGTCGCTGACTAAAGTTTTTATTCACTTTCTATTGTTTATATTAATTTGTAGACGGTCAATATATGTTACACACAGGTCAAACCCTCTATCTGCTCGAATCAGAGATAAAAATAAAGCTTGAGAATTGTTCAGTGTGCAGATTATGTGCGTTTATTCAGTGTATTTATATTTAGAGGTTGTAGTGGTCATTCAGTGAAGAGCTCTTGATTTGATTGGTTGTCTATTTTACACACACAGGCTACATACTGTAAAAGACAATCGTAAATACAGTATAATGTGTGTGTGTGTGTGTGTGTGTGTGTATGTTTATAGGAGTCTGTGCACTGCTGCCAATTAAATGATAAAGAAATGCCAAGAAAATGAACTAAGTTTGGCAACAGAAGTGTTTTCTTCTTTCGCTAAAACACAGACAAGTAATCACACACATGCACACATAAATCTGCCTTTACAAATATAATCACTACTGGCACTAATACATATTTGAAAATGACTTTGTTTAATGAGAGATAAAGAAAATATTGAGAATAAAAAGTGCCAGAGTTCTGGGCAAGTTATTCATAAAACCCCAAACACAGGCGACCTTAACTCCAACTGACTGAACAACACGCAGGAAAACAGCAGCCAAAAGAAGCTCATCTACTGTTTTTAGCAGCTCTGGCAGAAAACCAGGCGTTGTTAAGAAAAGCTCTGAACTAATTAGACAGACAGTCGAAGAGCCTGATGCTTTATGGGATTGCTGCTGTGGCACAAGATAATACCATGCAAATGAAAAGGAAATGGGAATCTGTGCTCAGAGAAAACACTGAGAATGAAACATGGAAAGAATGTGAAAGCCATCACTCATGTGAATACTTGGAAAGAATACTATAGGTGTTTCTTAACCCCAAAATGACAGAACCAACTGGTGCATGATGGCCCATCACTAAATTACCCCCATATATTGTGGAAATTTTGACATTTTGACAAGGACTGTCAACACTCATTCTATGAATTATGTCAAGAAAATGTATAACTGCCCAGTGACTTCATGAATGTAATATACCTTAAAGAGTACAATGGAGAAATAGATTAAAGGAAGTGCATGAAATGGAAAATATCACTGAAACTGCAGACAAAAGAATTTGAAAAAAAAGTCCCAAGTGCACAACAAGAAAAATACTCAAATTTCAACCTCAACAAGTGGTCACCTTGCATTTATGGGTGACTGGAAGAAACTCAATGAGGTGGAATAGATTGATGTGTGGATGCAACAAACGAGTTTACACATCCAAACAGTCCAAAGAGTCCAAATTCAGTTTCAGGTATTCGAACCCCAAACACGGCCACCAGTTTAGTTCAGTTTAGTTCATTCAGTTCAATAGAAGAACAACTGTTCCACTCTGGTCAACCAGTCTTACAGTCGGCTAGTCATTGACGCCGATAACCCACTCGGTGGAGGGGTTCTGCCACGAGGGAGGTTTAATGCTCGCTCTCTGGAGGAATAATCCATTCCAGCACAAAACACAAGCTCCAAAAGAGCTCCACAAACCAGTTTTTGGGAGGCTGGATCCAACAAGCATGGGCAAACAGGTCAGTTTGAGATTGGATTGCTGACAATTGAAGGTGTAGTTTATAGAATTATGAATAAAGTTTTGACAGGTCTGACACTGGGAACTCACTAATGCTCTTGTGTGATAATGCCCGTGGTTTTGGACTATCATATCCGATACCCACATATGGGCTCTAAACTTAAACTTGTGGAGTCCATCATCAGCAAAGTTAGGACCCAAACTCTCCTCCCCTTCCTCGCCGCCGCTCCTCTGCTAACAGGAAGTCACCTCAGGAGGAGATAAAGGGAGGGATGGAGTGAGAGAGCGAGGGGAGGTGGAGGCCATTTGGGACACTTTATTTGCCTCTCCATCATCAAAACTGGATGTGTGTTATTGCTGAAGAAGCACTAATATAATTGACATACTGTAGCCTTATTCTACAATACAA
This sequence comes from Macquaria australasica, assembly GCA_005408345.1. Classification (NCBI taxonomy): domain Eukaryota; kingdom Metazoa; phylum Chordata; class Actinopteri; order Centrarchiformes; family Percichthyidae; genus Macquaria; species Macquaria australasica. Next base: position 282,058 of record SEMN01000413.1, read on the forward strand.
CTCGTAGCCAAAGTTATATGCAGAGCCAGCAGAACATCTACTGCAAGTACACTGAAGTTGCTGACATTAAATAATAACATGACACGTTTGAAAAGAGCAGGAACGTTAACTGTGCTCACATTTATGAGCTTATAGGTGCAGGATTAGTATGGTAACTGTACATTTACTGCATGACTTTACAATGAAGTACAATTCTGAGGTATCTGTACAACTTAAAGCTACTTCATACTTCTACATCACCACATTTTAGAAGAAAAAAAGACATTTGTCTGATATAGATAATATGATTTTAGATACCTACAAAATACGATTTGTAGATAGATTAAATTACCCAACATCAGACAGTATACAGCAGTTCCCCCTTGACCAGCTACAACTTTGAAATGCTTATAACATACTGTATTATTGTCCAATTATATAATATAATATGATAATATGTCCCTATTAAAGGGCCATTATGAGTACTTATGTCCTTTTTTTAAAATACTTTTTTGCAATGTTTCCTTCATCAAGTGTTTACTAGTTCACCTTGTACTTCATCACAGTGGTGGATCTGCTGCCGAATGACCACAGGAGCACAGTGGCCAACACCATGTACTGTAATGGGCTTGTCTGCTCCACTGCTCTGTCCAGATCAATAAAGTTATAAAGCGACGCAGAGAGAGAGAGACCCAGCGAGGCCGAGCAGCCTGCCAGCAGCTGGCCGTGTCCTCGGTCCCCGGCTGAGTCCACCGCTGCTGTCAGGATGGTAATATGTCTGCTGACCTTGAGTTTACACCAGGAACAGAGAGCAACACACACACACACACACACACACACACACACACACTGAGCTACTCTAGTTCTAAAAGTGTTTTCAAAGTCCAGCAGCAGAAACCTTATGTTTACATCTACAGGTATATTTATGACATTTGGCAGAGAAACTCACAGTGAACCTCAGCATTCATAAAGTCTTTGACCAAAGAGTCCCAGGAACTAAAAGTCCTCTTTCCTCCAGTCCTGTCTGTGTTCACAGCACATCTGACTGACTTTGGGTGAATTAGACCGATGATGAATTCCAAAGCAACAGCTATCTTTAAGATGCATTTTTTAAATCTTTTTGAAAATGTTTGAATAGGAAGGGGAGACTGAAAAAGCTAGAATGAAGCACCTGTCTGCAAAGTAGCAACTTTCAGCTGACTGTTTTCTGGTTCTCTTTCTGGATTTTCATGTAGAACTATGTTCCTCTGGTTAAAATGCAGGTATAATTCCTGAGTTCCTAATGAAGTTCCTGGGCTACTGAAAAAGTTCCTAAAGTGTAAAATGATGGTGAGAATGTCACCTGATAACCCCAGTGATTAACGGATGGTAAGTGCAAGTTTATTTTGGACCAATAAGCGTTAACAAATTGTCTCCTACAGATTCTATTTAAATATTCCTCAAAAGCCGTCATACATTCCTCCACACTGCAGAACAAGTCTTAAATCTTAGTCTTAAATGCTTGTTTGTAGCTCAAGGCTGAACTAAAACATAAAACTGAACTGGTGGTGATCATCTGGAACATGGCAGTTTTTTATTATTTTTATTATTTAATCTTGCACATCCAAATTAGAAATTCATGCTCTCAAAGTAATGTTGAGTTACTGTAGCAGAAGGCTCTGACCTTCCAGATCAGAGTGGGAACTTCAGTCACAAATTCCTTCATATTAATATTGTTAGATTGTCAAATTCATTAATCTTTACAAACTTTGTTTTGAATTTGGATGGAGATATGTGGAGTCTTTCCTGTTAAACTCAATATTGTGTTATCTTTGACATCAAATATCAAAATGTTGACAGCATTGTTTAATGTTCTGTTATTTTGTTAACAGACATTTGGCAAACAAGCTATTCTGTCGTTTAGGTCTGAGGACGTGTTGGCTGAGAAACATGTCAAATCTGGTAGACACGTTTTGACGAGGTGGGGCTACAGTTTGTGTTTAAAGATAACAAGGGATTCTAGTTTGCAGCTCGCTCCACCCCTGAGGTGAACTTGAAAACAGATGGATTTGTCGTCACAGTGATACCAGTGTCACATGCACGTGATAACTGAGGGCAAACTTTCTGCTCGAACACGGCAGCTTCACTGCTAACGAAGACCATTTTCTAGTCACGCTGCAGAACAACAGGGAGGTGGTGAAGGAAACCTCTTTTTTTGTACTCTGCTCCAAAAACTTTCACTTCAGAAATTTGATTTAAGCAACCAGACTGAGTCATCAACACACACCAACGAGTGTGTGAAATCTCTGCTCTTCTGTTCATTCATTAAAGTAACCCTCACACAGGAGCAGCACTCACCTCGTCTTATTGTAACTCTGTTGATCGTCTGACTCATGGCCCAGCCTTCGCTCTCATTATTGGCGCTCTCATTCTGCCTCTGTACTGATTATTCTGCTTGTGACCATTAGGCCTGTTCATCTCATTACTGTAATTCTGATTCAAGGCCCACACCTGCCATTACTGTGAGCACTCCGTCTCATTAGGAAGCTGCTGTCACAGCCACAGTGAATGCAGCAGCAGCAAATTAGCTCTGATAGAAAAGCCTTCAATGAGATACGGAGTGGCAGCAGGAAAAGATACGACTCTGTGTGTGTGTGTGTGTGTGTGTGTGTGTGTTTGTGTGTGTGTGTGTGTGTGTGTGTGTAAAAAAAGAGTGTGTAGATTAACAAAAGAAAGACAAATTGCGAGTACAGTTTTGTGTGGGGTGTGTTTTGTGAGTTTTGTTATCTACTCAGGGTCTCATTTCAGTGTGTTTGTGTGTGTGTGTGTGTGTGTGTGTGTTATGAGATCTACAGCTACCTAATGGACCTATTTTCTTGTTGGAGTTGCTTCTAACGATTCAGTCGGAGCAAGAAACTAATGTGCCTATTAAGGCTGCATTAGCTTAAGTCACTGTCTCATACACACTTACTCACACACACACACACACACACACACACACACTAATTGCAAGTTGTTTCAAATGTTTTCTTCTTCTGTTATGAGTTTGTGTAGAAGCCGTCAGCGAGGTCACCCTCGGGCCACTGAAGCCCATCACAACCTGCTGTAGAATTCTGGGTGTTAACCTTTGAGTTTGGCTTTTAAATCTTATTTCTTGCTTTTGATGTGAGCACACAAAGAAACCTAAACGCAGTTCTTTAAAGTCATTCAAAAGGTGTGACTTATCTTGAAAGAAAGCATGAATGTCAAACTGGGATTATTGCTTGTTTTGGGGGTGATTTTGTTTCTCCTTTTTTTTTTTTTACCCAGCAGCCAAGGCTGACTGGTGTTGATTGTGTTTGACATCGAGTTAAGATACACAGCAGGAGTGTCTGCGGTGTTTCATTGATTTTCACATTATTTGGGTAAAATGTTCCATGATAGAACAGTAGCTCACAGATCTGTTGAGTGAAAACGAAACAGTAAGAAGTCCCTGTAGCTTAACAAACTGAACCTTAATCTTGATAGAATATGAAATAAAGTTAAAACTGCATGGCTTTACAACTTTCTATCCCTTGTATGTTTCTCTGTTTACAGTTGTCACAATAAATGATTTACACAATAAATGACCAAAGTACCGGAGGTGCAGAGAAATCAATTAAAACAAACTGCAAACACTGAACTCACGGCCATTGCTTTTAAAAGACAAAATAAACACAAGAGAAATCCATCATACCTGTTCCAGCCAAGTGTGGAGAGGACGTTTTATAACAGCAATGTCTCAGAGTCAAACCCCACAACAACCAGTATGTTGAGTCACTCTTTATTCATCCCTGCGGGGGCATTTGTTTTCTGCAACCAACTCAAGATACTGGTAGAGACCAGTGCACCCAACTCAAAGGCCAAAGTCTCGATCTGTTCATTCCCATTACCCACCAAACATCCCACATATCTGAAGCTGCAAACAGACCTGAAGATGATTGAAACTAGACACCCAGACATAATGACTTATTTCCAAACAATACACACGGATTGACTAGAATTTAAAGTCCAAAATAAGCAAATACTGAGCATCATCTAGACTGTGATAACATTTGTGTCACTAAGAAAACCCTCATTACTATGGATGCATTAATTCTTGCAGATACAGATATCCATCAAAAACAGTTTGCTTTGCTAATTCATGATGCAGTTTGCGTGGGAAAGGCAACAAAATGGAGGAAAATATGAATACAACTCTGCACTTTCTCTCCTCTCCAGAAATGTCTTAAGCCTTTATTTTAGATTTTAAATGCTACAACGCCACTTACATAGACGGTGTTCTATATAATACAGTATATAAATGTAAATTCCACAATTACACATGCTGGTACAAAAAGAAAATAGACAAGATGTGTAAAGACAAGAACATGGCATGGCAAGGATCTTTCTCATGCACAGTTCCTGCAGCCGGTGGAGGTTAAAATCACAGTGTAACCATCACAGTATGTATGGATCTGTTCGGACACACGCACTCTTTACCTAACTCAAGACGTGATGTTGAACTGTGTCAACAGTACTACTTTTATTACTAGTATTCAGCCTGCAGTCTGCAAATCCAAATATGGCAGTCCCTTCCACCAATCAGACCTCATTTGTCACCAAGAAGCTCAGCCAATCAAAAGTAGGAAGCAGAAGAAACATCGAGTCCAATGTCTCTGAACCAAAGCTGAATATGTAGATGATTAGATTATTTAGCTGAGGCAATATATTCAAATGTAATTATCAAACTAAATTAAAAGCAAATCTTTCAACCACAGCCATCGGCAGCGTTACATTTGCATTAAATGACTGAGCCTACCTCTTTAGCAGGGAGGGGGGCCGTCCTCTTCTCACAGGGCACGAAACAGTGCTGGTGCTCATCCGGGTTCACGTGCACGTGCGTTAAAAGTCCTCGAAGTTTGTCATTGGCTCAGCCAGCTGTCCATCAAAGTCTGCCAAGATTCCCTGCACAGAGAGACCAAGAGAAGAGGAAAAGTGGTGAGAAGAGGGGAAAAGGTTGAGAGGAGAGAGGGGAAGAAAGGAGGGAGGCAGACGAGTGGACAGATGCAGTGAGACGACGGCAGAGCAGCCAAATGGCAACTTGGCTGGTAAAGTGAAAAAACCATCGCTGGGAAGAGAAGAAAGAGCAGGGAAAGACCAACATAAAGAAAGAAAGAAAGAAAGAAAGAAAGAAAGAAAGAAAGCATCATGGGTAAAAAGAGACACCACTCCTCCTTGTAGCTTATCAATGACAGAGTGACAGAGCTGAGGGTTTAGAGAGTTGATGACACAGCAGCAGAACCGCTGCCTATTAATCAATCAGGGTCAAGCTGCAGCCATTAGACTTCAGCTACAGACAACTGATGTTTTACTGAAAAACAGATCCTTTGAGAAAATGCGAGTCCTTTGATAAACAAGCCTGACAGAACACAGCAGAAGACCAGACAGAAGCACCACCATGTAATCTTTTCTTCTATAGTCATAATTTAAAGAGTAATGGAACCTGTTCAGCCCGGCCACGCCTTATACCCACTTTGAAAATCAAATAAAGTGGGGTGGGTGATGGAGGGGTACGTGGCTCCGTGCTAGGCTAGCTCAGTAGGAACCCTCAGTGAGAGTCAAACCTGCCCTCCACTAGTTGAGAGTAGGTTTGAGGTTCAATAGCCACTCTGCTGATCCTGTTGAACTACAAAAACACACTCCACTCGTGGTTGTAGAATCATGTTGTATCAGGTAATGTTTCTTTTCCTGCAAAAAAGATCTTTAACCGAGTATAGACATGGGGATGGAGAGAATACGTCAACTAGCCTGACATTGCCAGACCAATTCGCAAATGTGAAATAGTCTGGATCATCTCAGGTCATTTCTGATTTCCAAGGAGCGTTAACCAATGAGCGCAGACCAAATGCCTCAGGACGCAACTGGATAGACCTACAACCAATCAGAGCAACAAAACGTGTGACGAGGCGCTGAGCGAATCCTGTCGAAAGTTTGGCAAACACATCTCTCTGATCAACAACAGCTTTAAGTGCAGCTGTTCTTCTCTTAGAGAAAATATACCGTCCAGTTCGTTTGATACTGACGCGACAGCGGAACGTTCCACAACAGCGGCAGCCATCTTGGTTGTTTACAAAAAAATCCAGTATCATATTAAGGATCATATTATAGGGAAACTGTCCTGATCACAATATGTCGTTGTTCTAGAGTGATTTAAAAGCCACAATTACCAACATATGGCTCCTGTCTGAACTATTTTCTCCAAATTGCATGAATGGAAACATAAAGACAGAAGGGAGAAAAGAAAAACATAGTTAACTAGCTCTCTGGTTTACAGATCTACTTTCATTTCTGTTTATGGAAATCATGAGCGCAGATGTTAGACATCTTTCGCCTATCAGAGCGCTCTAATTAAACTTTCTGATCCAAAATCTGGAAAGAATCAACATTTTTTGGGAGGAACACATGTTTGAATATTAAGTTTGTAGTTTTAGAGGCAAAATGATGAGATTAGATGAGATAAGCACTGATAATTCTGATGTCAGGTCTGTTTGCTCTGTGAGAGGGTTTCATAGATACTAACATTTTTATTGTGGCACAATAAAAGTAATTGCTTTTGATTTGTGACTTGCATTGTCCATTGAGCCTCCACAAAGATTCTGCAGTCACTGCTGGGAGGCTGCCAGAGAGAAAGATGTCCAAAGATACGTCCATGATGAAAAAGGTCCATGTGAGGGAAGATGAATGACATGCAGCAAAGTTGATCACCAAAGATAAAATATATATAGAAACAATACCGATGCCCCAAAGAGAGAAGGTTATCTCAGTTTGCGCATTCAAATATATAGTATATTTGAATATATAGTATATTTGAATGCGTCTTTTGACAGACATGGGTGTTTACCAGGCAGGGATGATCTAATGAAAAACACTACTGAGTTGCACTATGGGAAATGTAGGATCTAGCATTTTGGGAGTTTAACCCATAAGCAGGATTCAAAGTTAGGATATTTCAACCTCTGATGGTTCGATTTTGAATTTACTTTTATGAATCTGTCTGCAAAATCATGAAAGTGCAATATCAAACTATTTGAGAGCACTTTAAATGTTAAAATACATCTTCAATCAGATGTTTTTGTTGCACCAATCAGTGTCAAACTGCAAAAACCATGATAGCAAAAGCAGCAAACTGTATTTGAATTTACAGGACGTCTGATCCATCATCTAGCAGTGCAAGCTCATTATTTCCCTGCTGATTGCACACAATTTGCAGGTAAAAAGTTGACCTTGTCTGATGGCTGTCAAGGCTCTACATGACTGTAACATTGGATGGTAAAACACTGAGGAACAAACAGAGCCAAGCTGGTAACCTTTGGGAGTTACAACATTACAGCCAGATGGTGTGAAGTCACTCTCACTCGCCTTGAGTGTTTCTACTTCAGCTTTCCCTAAACCGTCTCTCTCTTCACCCCCCTCCCCTCTGTCATTTATTACATCTCTCCTGTCTTTCACCTCATCACTAAACACCGCTCTCTTCCTCTCTCAGTCACTAAATTTCCAGCCTTTCTTCATCCCCAGTGAGAGACTCCCAGTTCAGTCTCCCACAGAGACATATGGGAAATGAGTTTGGCCCACTTCCTAAATGTGTTTCCACAGTTATAAAAAGATCCATTGAGACTGAAGTGGAAAAGACTAAATAGGTGACTGCAGGAAATTGTCTGGGTTTCTAAGCACATTTTCTGGTTGGGAACTGTCAGCACTTCTGTGAAATAATGCTGGCAGTCCTCCTGCTGCCCTGACTCTAATCAGCCCGGCTTGGCAACTCTACACTGCCCCCCAGTCCCTCCCTTTCTACTCATCCCTTCTGTGGTCATTAAAGGAAAAATCCTCTCAAAAACTCCAATAAAAACAGTCAGTTTTGTAATTTGCATTCCTGTGTTTGCATAGTTGTTAGGAGTTTTTCTGTTTCCTGTGGGCACCTGCCAGAGGTAGAAAACACGCTGTCACATCCAGATATTTCCTGCAGCTACAACTGAGGGTGAAAGCAAGAACAAAAAAAGTTTCAGCTATCTAAAACTTCAGCAGGAAGTGTCAGATTTTAGTGTCAGTACTTTGCTGATCTTCAGCACTCAGAAAGAACAGGAAGAAAACAAATGGAGACGAGGTACAGAAACCAAATTTAACAACAGAAGACACAAACACGACAGGAAGAACTCTTTGACCCTGTTTACACTTGGTTTTAAAATTGGGCGATCGGATCACAAGTGGACAGCGTTAAATACAAGTGTAAACGACCACGGATCACTCAAACCACTTGACGAGGTAGTCTGGGATGCATTAGACCAGATATCTTTTGTAGTGTAAACGCTAATACTTCCTGACGCGTCCCCGACAAGGACACAACCACCACGTCAATTCAGAATGTGGTGGTTGTTTTGGTGACAGCGTGCCAATGCTCAGTAAAATGGTTGGAGTGCAAGTGAAACCAGATGCCTAATCTCCATTTTGGCAGAAGATTCAGTCCAAAGAAAACTAGATGGCTCCTATCGTAACCGTGCCGTTTTGCGACAGACTGACGTAATAACTGTGCACGGGGCACTTTGACCTTCTAGTGGAGATGACATAGGCAGTAACGAAATCTGAGTGTGGTCAGCTGGACACCTTGGAGACACATGATAGACACAAGTGTGAACGGCTGATGTGTCCAGGCTGTCCACTTGTGTTCTGATCACTGAAACGCATTTTAAAACCAAGTGTAAACAGGGTGTTGGTCTTTGTCTTGCTAGTGATTGTTTAAATGCATTGTTGAAAATCTGTCATTTTGTTTCTTACAGATCATGTTTCTGAATGTTGTTCCAATCCATTTCTATGCCTTATGTAAAAGCACGTTCAATTGCCTGACAATTTGTCTCAGCATGATAAAATGTAAGAAAAAGAATTGATGCTACAGTCTCTCTAATTCATCAGCCTGAATCTGGAGTTAAACCAAGTAATCTGACTTTCTGAAAACACCTCCTGATGAAAGCTGCTTCTGGCTGTTGTCCAATGTTCTCATCTTGGTAGGAAGCCACACATTATCAAATATGAAGGATGGGAAGTGTCTTGTGTGAAACCACCAGTCTATTCTGCTCCAAAGTGTTAAGTGTACGAGGTGTTGCGCACACAGTGTTTGGCTCAGGAAGCCATTTTCAAAACTACAATGAAAACAAATTGCCTTTGCTGGTGCTGACTTTCATTTCCACTTTGTAGCTCTTCTCACAGTGAACTGTCAGGCCAGAGGAGCTCTGATCTCTACACTTACTTCTAGTGGCTGCTTCACATTCTGGCATTAGTGAAATTGAAGCTTAGACTAACTTACTGTTGCACACGCTTTGAATATGAGAATTACATCATGAGATGAGGAACTTTGTAACACCTCATATTGAACATGGTGACGTAGTCGAAACTACAGGCTTCAGTTGAGTCTTATTAACACGGACATGGACCTGTTTCATTCTGCTCATCGTGCACATACATACTCACAAATTTTATCTAACACCATAAATAACAAAAATGTTTAGACCAACTCCCCACAGAGTGATACAGGTAGATAAATGGAGTGACCGTTAGAGTCTGATCAACTCACAAATTTAAGCTGATCTGTGTATGTACTGGTTGAGTAACAAGGAATTATGAGCCTCAAGACGTCAAAAATCCAGTATCAGTCGGGCTCTATTGACCACGTGACGAATCACATTTTCATATCTCCTGACTATCCTATTTCTAAGCACTGATCCAACCTGGCAACTTCACACAGCGCTGATACCTTCATTGTGCACCAAATAACCCTTCTCTGGATTTAACAGAACCTGAAGTGGCAACACCGACATTTCTCTCCCTCTGTTTGTTTGTTTGTGTCTTGTCTGTATGTCTTTCAGTGCAAACTCTTATCAATCTAACCTGGCAAACCTGCTCCGCCCTGGAAAGACTAACCTCTCTCATTCCAAATAATCTCTCTTTTCTGAGCCCTATTACCCCTTTTTTCTCAAATGGCTCCAAATATCTCTGAGGTCGAACTTACAACAATCCAACCTGGCAACTCCACATTGTGTGAATAACCTCCTTTCATCAGGCTCCTGAAGGAAATAACCTCCTTCTGTGGCTGATAGTATTTGAAGTGGCAACACAGAAAGCAGTTTACTTCAACTTGCAGACCTCGCATCAACCTGGCAACCGTAACCCTCCCTGGCTTCCAAAAAATCAAATAACCAGCTTTATTTTCCCCTCACTCCACCTGATGGCTCCATCTGTTTCTCCAACCTGGCAAATTCACACTGCATTAGTAAAACCTTACCTCTGCCATGATGCATCAAATAACCTCCTCGTAGGGCTCTCATCAATACACAAAGTGCATAACGTCATGGCAGCCCTCCTCCAATCTGGCAACACCAGTCTTTCCTGCTCCCCTGTCTCAAGCCAAATAACAAATCAATTTTCTTTAATAACATTTCTTTCTCTAGTGGCTTAAAATATGTTCAGGGTCACGAGTCACAGTAAACAAACCTCTCAACTCAAAAACAACCAAAACCACATCCCTCCGAGGTTTCTGTTTGAAGTGAAACACAGGCCAGGGCTGACATGTTTACATGGACAACAATTTAGTTTTTTCATAGTCTAAAAGTGTGTTCAGCCTGAACAGGAACTATATCATTCAAAGTAGTGGCATGATTCATACAAAGTCATTTGAAAAATGTCAACAGACACAAACATGGGCTCTAGGTGGCTTGGAGGTAAAATCCTAAATCACACAAGTTCAGAGATAATTCTAATTACCTGTAAACAAAAAAACAACATTTTTGTCCTGGCCTCCCTGTGTGATGCCACGGCTCCGATGAACTGCTTTATGTCAAAGTGACAAAACATCCTCTTTCTGAACTTCCTCCCTGTCACTGAATCATTAAAGGCTGAAACACCTTCCCGAGCTGAAGATCCCTCTTGTCTGTCCAAACTGGAAACTTTGCATTGCATCAGCAAAACCTGCATCTCATGTCTGTCTCGAGACAAATAAGCTCCTTGAGGCTGAACCTCCTGAATATGTCTTCAACCTGGTGATCCTGCTCCAGTCTGGCAACCAAAATCCCCCTTTCACCATCTTTAATATCACCCATTTCTCCAATTTTGTTGGCAGGACCTGTAAATGTTCTCCTACACCAACAAAAGTACAATGTACCTTCCTCATAGTTGTGTACCCCCTGACTTGAGCCAAACTCCCAAAAAATATTACCCTCCCAAGGTCAAACATCATCCCAAAGGCCCTTTATTTTTTTCCTGTAAAACCATCAATTCAGTCTGACACCCAGAACCCCTCTGTGCACTGGTCCTTGACCAAATAACTGTACTTTCCTTCTATAAGTACAGAAGCCTGAACGGACATACAAGCTGCTGTATTTCCACAGACAGAAGTTCACATGAAACAAAAACCAAAAGGCAAAGGGGAGACTGATGATAGACTGGATTATAGTTGTAACAAGTGGAGACATTTTTGCTTATTTTCTTTCTTTATTCTCTGTGTTTACTTTGTCAGTGTTTCCACAGCTGGCCGATCCGGTCTATAAAACTCTTAACTTTCTGAAAACACCAACAAACTCACATCCCCCTGCTGTAAGGACATCAACTAAATGTCATGTTTCAGAAATATCCCACCACACTCTACAAAGATTGATTAAGTGACGGGGGAAGCCTATAATAAGCTTCAGCAGTCTGTGTTCAAATCAAATGAGTATCTGTCAAAGTGTTTTTTAGTGAAAAATTCCCTCATTGTGTACCACAATATCTTGAAAAGACAACACACATCCACCTTTCCTCCACCATTGTTCTTTTACAAAAGAAGTACAGATTTATTTCCCAGCATGGTGGAGAAAACTACTCAAAGTTACCAGACAAAGGTGACCTGGTTTTCCTCCCTGGTGTGGCCCCTGTGAGCTGACGAGGTGCTGGATGAGCAAAGCCTTGGAAGAACCTGTGTTTCAAAAATACACCGTGGGCACATCTCAGCTTACTATATTTCCACAAGACACGAGGAAGTGGAGCGCATTATAATCCTTATAATCTCTGGAGGACGAGTAAAGTCATGTGACCAGGACTGAACAGAGAGCAACAGCCTGTAGGTGGCGCACTAAGACAAAAAACAAGGGACTTTGTTTCTTACCACCCTAGATAAAAAAATATATAGACATTTGTGTCCTTTGCACTCTAAAAATAACTCTGCCCTGGAAACCAGTGCTTACTTATGTCAGGCTTTTCTTGTAATTTCAACCCTCTTCATCCCGATCAACCTTTCATCACTTCTCCAAACTCTCTGATACTTGTCATGCTGTTATAAAATAAAATATATAATTAATACAATCTCTCCAAACTGGCAACTAAGTCCTTTCCCATCCTATTCTTAAAGTTGAGAAAGGACAACTGAGCCTTCAACTCGCAAGACTTTTCATCCACTGTGACAAAGTTTCTCCTAAAAATGTTTATCCTTGAAAACTCTGACTACTTTCAAACACCGTCACCAGCTGTTTAAAATCACTCCAATCTGGCAACTAATATCCACCTCCGCAAAACGCCCTCACCTGTTTTCTGGTATGAAATCCTCTAACCTTTTGACTGGATTAACATCATTCCAAACAGGCAACCTTGTCAAAGCGCAGGGTGCTTCAAACAAGCCACAAAGCAACTGTGTCCACTTAGCTACCTTAAAAAAATAAGACCAACATGGCAACCGTCCCTGTTCTCCATTAACCTTTGTACCTGTTAAACATCCTGACAACATCTGCCTCCACACGCCTCCCCTTCCACCGGCTTAAAACTCACTCCAACCTGGCAACGTGTGCCCTGCATCAAACTGAGCCACTTCAAATCTGAAGAGCCTGACATGGCGACAGGATTCTTTCCTCTGTGCTCCCTCCAAATCCACTCGCCTCCTCTGCTTAAAATCACTCCAACATGGCAACTCTGCCCTGCTTGTAAACCTCCCTGCAACCTGGCAACCACAGCAGGTGCAGCACTCTGCGGTGAGATAAGCTGAGAGGGACAAACTCTCCTCCTCCTCCTCCTCCTCCTCTCTGTACACTGCAGCTTTGTTCAGCCTGCGTATCAGCCTCTTACACACATACACACAACCAAGCTGATGTGTGTATCAGGTACTCTTACCAACATGGACAAGATGTGCAGAAAGTGTGTGTGTTTTACAGTGTACGGTGTGTGTGTGTGCATGTGTTTGAAGGTCAGCACTGCAGAGAGTAGTTTCATGGGGTGAAAACCAAAGGTGATTTTTGTTTTCTTTCCAACTAGACATGTCTGTCACTCACACTGTCACATGTTGATTTTACTGTCCTCACATTCATCCCCTGGAGGACCACCACAGCCTAATTCCAACTGTAACCCTAATCTGAACTAGTAATCCACTGTGTGGACCAGGGTTGGATCAAAAGGCATTGATACGATATGGCGTAACAAAACTGTCCTTCCATGAATGACAGCAAATGTCCAAAAATGACAGACTTTAAGTTTACGCTCAAGTGACAAAACCTCTAGCAGCCATAGTAGTTATGACTCTTGTCCATCAGGAGGAAATATTGGGACATTGTTGTGGGCCACAAAGTCCACAGAGGGAGGAGGTCATGGTGGATGAATGCATTGACATAACATCAGACTTTAACATGAGAGACGGCTGTTCCCCGTCCGTTCTCTAACGACAGTCATTAGGCGTTTTCGGACCAAACAGTTCTGGGGACTCCCTGAGAGGATCTGCTCACAGGGGATCTCCCCGGGAACTACAAACCTTCAAGGGCTTTTTTTCTGTTTGTATTCGCACCGCCAATAGGAACGCTGAAGTGTCGTAAGCTGGCCGGCGGTTGGTACAACAACAACAACAACAACAACTGTTTGTCCGTGTTTTTTGTCCATTTTTTAAGGCTAATGTTACGAGCTGTTGTTTACACGGCTGACGTTTTAAACAGGTTTTTAAAGATGGCGGTTGCCGGCGCTGCATTAGCTCATGTGTTTGACCAATCACCGTATGCCTACATCACTCAAGGTTCCTCTTATGCTGGGAGAGTACCTACTCTGAAGTAGGAGCTAAAACGGTCCCTCAAAACGGAGTTCTAAGAATGACGATCGTTCCCAGTTCTTGCAGTGAGAACACAATAAAAAAGGGGAGGCGTCCTCCAACTGTTCTTAGTACTATGAAAAAGTTCCTCCGGTCTGAAAACATCTAATGTTCTTTTTACCATGACTGTAATCTTTCCCTAACCAAGTTGTTAAGTTCCTAAACCCAACCAAACCCTAAAGTCCCCTCCACTCAAAAACGTTTTGCTCCTTGTTCCTTCACTTAGATGTTTGACCTCCACTGTGCAGAATGATGCATGTGTGAAGTTTTCCACTGGAATGATGTTTTCACATTCATCTGTTGAAGAGGGAAAGTTTCTCTGTGCTCACTTAAGTTTAACACGTGCACGTACGAGCATGACTTTGTGAAATCACAACTAGTTTGAAAGCCAATCATGTTCAAATATGTAACTTACACAAGTGTAATGTAGAACCTTGAAAGCTCTAGCACATGCACAGGTAGGTGTAGGTGTATAAGCAGGACACATCCTGTGCGTAGAAGTTAAACTTTTGCAAGGAACAATATTTGCATATTCATAGATTCTGGGTTTTTCAAAGAGGGAGAAGGAGTAGATGTAATTTAGAAGAAGGTAATTTAACTTTTTGTGGACAAAAAAAATCACGAGACACAAATTATTATTGCAATGAGAGTATTCATGTATGTCTGGTGGGATCTTTATCTATACTAGTATTAGAGCAGGAAACGGATACAATTTTGCTATTATAACTTGTAATGGTTTTTGAAGAAACTTGAGTTATCAATAACTAAAACCTAAAGATCTATAATAACCTAATTAATGTTCGCAACCTGTAGATACAACCTGAAAGAAACAACGGCAGAAGCTATGAAATGCTTAGCACATATGCATCTAACATATTGAAATAACAAGTGTAGCCTGCTGAGTTTCTGATTCAGAAATGTTAAGTTAGTAAAGTTTAAATTGTTGGTTGATTATTGATGATATTCATAAAAGTTTAACTGGTAGATTCTCCTGAAATTGGCCCGACATCATCAGCTGGATCATTTCTCTACAGATTAGATCAGTGTTACAGATCAGTGATGTTTCTTTTCTCACACAAACAATCTTTGGCTGAATATAGACACCGGCTTGAAGAGAGCACATAAACCAGACAACAGCCAAAATTTGAGCATTTTAGCAGCAGAATTAATGTTAAAGCTGATATAATCTGTTGCCTATGATGTTTGTCATTTTAACCAGCGACAGCGACAGTCAGCACCAGCTAGAGGAAGAGCCTGCTGCTGCTAAATATCACCCATCCATGTGAGGTCTGTCCACAATGTCTTCAAAATGTCCCCACAAGTTGGTTTACCTCACGAGTTCAGCCAGATTTGCCCACAGCAACAAATGATTTCATCCTTTTGACAACGAGGGAGTTTTGTTTTGTACAAGCCAATTGGCTGTAAGAAAAAGTGTGATCCCATATGGCATTTCATATTAAACCTGTGTGTGTGTGTGTGTGTTTGTGTTTGCCTGTATATGTGTGTATAAGTGTGTGTGTGTGTGAAAGACAAACAGAGATAAAGGAAGAGAAAATGAGAGAATGATAACGAGGGAGACACTTGTGTTGGTAAATATGTAGTTTAATATATATATGTGTGTAATATAATAAAAGTACTGTAGTTTTGCAGTAATGAAACACAGAGCACTGCAGGTGTGTGTGTGTGTGTGTTTAACAGTAAGGGCTTTCAGTTCATTCTCAGACATTAAAGAGCGTCACACCTCCTGCAGTTTTTGTATATCTTTTATATATATTTATATCTAGTGAGTGTGTTTCCTGTGAGCACAAACACGGCAACATTACAGTAACTACAAAACTGCAGGTTTTAATTATCTGTACGTGATGTGCTGCCCTGCTTCAACAACACATCATTTCTCTGTTGTCATGCCAGAAGAGCAGATATGAAAATCGATTTAAACGACAGAGCGGATGGAAAAAAAAGGTTGAATGACTGGAAGCATCAACCCTTTGGTCTTTGTCTCCATAATCTGCGTGTGCATGTGTGTGTGTTTCTGTGTGTGTGTGTGTGTGTGAGAGAGTATGCTGGCACATAGTTGACCTCAAGCACTCATCGTCATGGAAACATCCAGTTGATTACAACCCGTAATAACCATATGGCCATGGTTTGTGGTAATGGAATAACATTACTGGCGCCGATAACCTGTGATTACGTGTGTGTGTGTGAGTGAGTGAGTGTGAGGTTTGTCTGTGCCTGTGTGCATCAGCGTGTGTGTGTGTGTGAGAGAGAGAGAAGAAGGTTTCTGACCCCATCATCACACAACAACACCTTCATCCTTCAGCCTCTCTCCAGCTTTCTCTTTCTGTCGCCAATCAATTCTCATCGCCTTGGCGGCCGTGGAATCCAATTAGAGCCGCCTCGTCACAAAGGCTCCACATGTGCGTGTACACCTCTCTCTCTCTCTCTCTGTGTATGTGTGTCCATGTATGTCCAAGCTTTTACAGTGACCTTGAAAGCAACATCTGAGCATTTAGAAACACTGCTGCTTGCCTCACAGAGAGAAAGAATGGACTGGAGAGAAGTGGGAGGATGGAGGGAGGAGGGAAAGATGGAGTGAGATGAAGCATCAAAGAAAATGCTTTCTTCCTCACAGTGAGTAGATTCATATCAATTTAACATCGGTAGGCGAAGCCTAGCGTAGCATAAAGACTGGAGGCAGGGGGAAACAGCTAGCTTGGCTCTGTCCAAAGTGAAAAAATGCACCTACCAGTCCTTAAAAGACTCATTTATTGACTTGTTATATCTTATTTGTTCAGTCTGTACACAAACACAGCGTTTTTTAGTGGAAGCACCCTGCCACGCCTGCAGGAAAGCGCGACTCTGCTAACGTCAGAAAGAATTATTACATTATATATTTGAGGCTTCTTCTGTCAGAGTCGGGGTTGCTAGTCTGTGTTTGTGTGACTTCCTGTTTTATTTTGGTAGGATTTTTGTCTCATCCTCTTGTTCCTGTTAAGTTTCCCGCCAATCCTAATCAGCCTAATGTGTTGCACCTGTGTCTCATTGTCTACCCTCCCAGCCCTATATACACCCAGTGTCTCTGCTCTCTCATTCGCCAGATAATCTTCGCCCTATGTGTGTTGTTATCCCGCGTTCTTTGTGTTCTCCGTGCCACTTGTGTATGACCAGTTTTTGTGTTTCGACGTCTCGCTTTGCCTCTCCCTTTGGACACTTTTGCTCTGTGGACTTACCTTGCTATTGGGTAAATAAAAGCTCTAAACATTTACTCGAGTCGAGTCTGCTTAGTGGGTCCAACCTCCCGGTGTGCTTGATATCTTCAGAGAAAACGAGCAGTCGCTCAGCAAAGGCCACATATCTAATGAGTGACTTAAAGCTTCATAGTAACTACATGGATCATGAGATGAAATGCATCAGGTTCTGTTGGATTCAGCTCAGCAGCTGACTGATCGATCACATACAGTGAAAAGTCGGAAAAAGTCAAGACAAACTAGAGTCAGTCATAATTAGGTGCCAATATGTGAAAACCCCCCCCAAAAAACTCACCACTGCACTACAGGTCAGACAGCAGGCTGAAGTTAGTTTGATAATCACACAGCAGCTAAGCTGCAGCAGCCCCCTTTTGAAGTCCGACTCGATTTTGTGACAGAGCTAAAAATCCCATTATCAAAGAGGAGAGAAAAAAAGAGAAAGGAGGGAGAAAATAAAATGAAATCCTTCTCCTGCCTGAGCTCTCTACTCTCGCTGCTCTTCAGCAGTCTGATGAGGAGCACCGTCAGGACGAGGAGAAACCAGGCCGGGTCTCACAACACAACAGGTTCCTCCATATGTCCATTCATTTTACACAGCGCTGTTACACAACCTGTTCTCACACACAGAGACTCACAGTGCAGGCAAGACTGTATCCTGCTCAAGGACACTGACAGAACATACAGATGTCAATGGACATGTGTTTTCATATTTAAGACTTCTTAAAGGACAGTTTATGCATTTTCCTTTATTAGAGATATTGTATACAGTGACAGGAAATGTAGGGAGGTGGCTTACAAAGGTAACATGGTATGCATATTAAAGCTGATCCACATGGAAAGAGTTTTTTTGAAGCGTTTTGGACATCCATCACCCGCCTGTGTCACAGAACAGATACACTTATATTTTATCAAATATATCAATCCACACCGACTCTAAGACATGCGTCACCACACAAGCACCACGTTTTTTTTAATGCTCAGTCTTTGTTTTTTGTTTTTTTCCCTCTAGCACATTTAGTGAAGCCTAATCTCCACAGACAGCTGTTAAAATCACACAAATCTCTTGCTGTTTATATATTCTGAATTTATATCTAATTATTAATTATTAATGGTATCTATAATGATTGATCAAGGCTCCCACTATCGCTGTGAGCCGGCAGGGAATATTAAAGAGTCTGGGTGGTTCTGTGGTTAAAATTTTAAAAGGAAAACCTGCTATTTTTTTGGTTCCAGCTGGGAACCAACTTTTCATGTTCTGAACCTATTTATTTTTGGTCGTAATGCTACGAACGGTTGAAAATTACATGCGTGAACCAGAACAGAACCTGTTCCATGTTGGCGGAAACAGGGTAAGAGACTGGCAGATCTGGCCTGAACCAGAACTTACAAGATTACTGTGCAAAAACATGTACTTGAAAGCAAACAGTACTGGTCGTTTCAAGCATACTGAACCCTTTGTAGTGTCTTAGATATTTTGCTCTTTTGAATCCTCCTACATTCAATTCAAGAGGAAACAAAGGCAAGAGGACGAACAGAAAGCAGGAATGAGGAGGACACTGACAATGACAACATAGAGTGAATATAACGGTGAAATACAGAAAGAAAGAAAGAAAGAAAGAAAGAAGAGTTGTAAGGTGAAGTGAGGACGGAGACAGAGTTTTCATGTGGAAGGAGCCGAGCAGAACAAGGAGCATCTGAAGGACTCTTCATTTAAACATAATTAATGCGAGGATCAACCGTCTGATTCAGTGAAGAAGAATACGACGATGGAGGATAATGATCAGCCTCTCATGTCGTCCTCCTCCTCCTCTCACTCTCCATTTCTTTCATCAGAGGGAAACGCCTATCAACATCTTCAAAATCTGCTCTCTTTCATTTGGTTTTCTCTCTTTGATCTCTCAGCACGGTCCTGTCACTCTCATCCAGAGAGAGATGAGTTTCTTTTTCTTTCTGTCTGTCCATCTCTTGTAACCTGTCTGGTCTCTCTTGTCTCTCCTCCTTTTTCTGTCTGTCTTTATACAGAAGGATCGTGTCACTCTGCGTTATCTCTCATCTTCTCAAATGTGTCAATTTCTGTCTCCTTTCTCCTCCTCCATCAATCGGCATCTTTTTGTCTTTTCACCATTTCTCCATGTTTCCCTCTCATCTCTCTTTTATCTAATTTTCACCACCTCCCGACTTTTGTCTTTCTCACTTTCATCATGAGGACAATCATTGGTCTCCTTACATAGACGTAGCGACTTTTAAGTACATTAAATCCTGTCCGAGTTATTCATCTTTTCTTCCTGTCCTACTTCCCTAAACCTTTATGTTCTTTATCTGATTCACTTCCATTTTTCAAGAAGTTTTAGCACACGATCCCTCCAAACATCACACACACAGCCTAACAGCTGCAGTCTAGCGTTTAGACTGCAGATAGGCCTGGGTTGCCAGACACAACCTTAATCCAGGCCTTTATTGAGTTACAGTTGACATTTCAGGTTATTACTGTCAGAGTGATCTTTCTGCATTACACTGTTACCAAAACACAGAGAGGCTGGGAGTTTTAGAGGCTGCTTACATTTGAGCAAAAATCAACTTTATCCTAAAGCTGGACTCAGCAGGAACGTGTCTATCCACCTGTTTCTATGTACATTTTAAATTTGGGCTTAAAAAGACTGAACAGAACAAGTATTTAAATAAAGTTTTTACACTTGGCTCAGGTGGAAAAAGTTAGCATGTCGAAAAAGAGATGATGTGAAATTATGTTGCGGTGCCTGCTGCTTCTTCTTCTTCTTCTGTAGATGAAATGTTCATATCCTGATACTACTCATGACTTAATAACCAAGCAATCCCTTAAGGTGATATGAGTAGGAGTACTTCATTTCTTACAGGTAGGAAAAGACTTCAGACCAAAACTGTTTTTCTCCCACTGGTTTATTTGTCTCCTATATCTGAATTTGGTGAGCTCCAGTGTAAAAGAAGATTTCTGACCGGTGATCACTGCTGACGTCAGAATTTGAATTACAAATATGGCTAAAGACCAGAATCTGCAGAGGTAGATGGGAGACAACAGTTTGCTTTGTTGCAGTTCCATTTTAAAAAAAAATTGCAAACCCCTCATTTATCAAAAACTCCTGCCTGTGTGACTTCAGAAAAATAGTAATTTGCAGTCCCACGAGTCTCTCTGTCTGCCGCTTAGTGAAATTAGAGCCTGTAATATTACCTAAGAATGAAACCATAGCTACAGAGGGAAGGAGAGGAACACCACTAATTTTACTGTCACCAGACTGTCTGGCTGCTGGTCAGTAATGTTCTGCTTTATGATTTTCTTTCCAAACCGACAGGATGAACAAAAGGGGTGAGACAACGCTCTTATGTTTCTCCAGACACTCTAAATCTTATCATGGTTATTTATTTGTTGCTAAATTTAGAGTGAAAAATGGGATGAGATAACATTTACTACAAGTACACCTGGACCATTTATACTTTGAACCGGACAGTATTCTGTTTTACCATAAAAGATCTCTCAGTTATCTAACTAGTTCATCAGTCAGACATCTATATGTAGACTTCCTACATCTGACTGGAAGAGTTCACCACTTGCTGGACTGTCATTGGTCTGGAAAAACATGCCAGCTGTTATGAAAATACATCAATTTTCTCCAGAAATTATCCACTAAAATCACTTTAGGATCAATTTAAGATGAGACACAGATGTAACTCAGCTGCAGAATCAAGATTAATTTTCTACTGATTGAAACTTTTATTGATACTGTGGAAACTCAAGCACTCTGATGCAGAAGATTCCTGTTTATAGGGCTACACAGTTAACAGTAGGTATAACGAACTGTTACATGATAAAACAATATAGCTGCAATAACATAATAGGTGAAAGATGTGATGACGAAGGGCAAAGTTAGTCAGAAGGTTTCCATCCAAATGTAGCTCAAATTTTAACGGAATTTCAAGGAAATCTACAAAAGAAGATGCAAATGAATGCGCGTTCGCATCTACTACTGTTATTTGAATATTAGGAGTTGGTTCGTCGAGATAAACAGCTGGAGGCGCTAATTTTCCAGTCGGGTGTCGTCAAACCACTGCAGAAGCAGAGAACACTTCATGTTTTAATTTGAGGAACGTTACAGTCTCCTCATCGCTCCACAGATCTGATGTTTTCGTTGGTGGAGCAGAAGCTTCACGTGCTTCATGTACGTCATGATTTCTTTGCTAAGTCGGTTTGTCATCTGGCTTTGCGTGGCTGGTTATCAGTCATTCAGTGAAGCCTCTGGAAGACAGTCAGTCAGTCAGTCAGTCAGTCAGTCAATTATCTAGTCAGTGAGTCACTCAGTAAGTTGATCAGCCAGTCGGTCAATATTTCATCTTATCAGTAAGATACAGACGGAGAGGTTTTGTCGCTGAGTAATCTCTGTCTCCCACAAACACAAACATGGTTATTATAACCAATAGTTAACTCTGGCATCAGCCCATTTCAAAACACACACACACACACACACACACACTTATCCTGCTGATTGACCTGGAGTGGACCTCTTGGCCTTCATTTTCTCTGTTCTGCGTTAATCAGATGGAGATTACAGAGGGAGAACAAGAGAGGGTCTCTCACACACACACACACACACACACAGAGAGAGAGAGAGAAAGGACAAGAGATGAAGAGATATACAGATTCACAAAACACAGAGAAAGAGAATAATGACTGAAAGAAGAAAGGAGCGAGCAGACGATGGATGTCTGATGGAGGGAGAGTGGCTGCTGGTTGGATAATGACATGACAAGAGTCTTTGTAGAGTTCTTAACTGCTGGCTGACAGCCAGTTAGTCGGGGTGGAAACACTTCTGCTTATAACTGTGAAGGACTCCCATTTATAGTCAAGTAGACCTCTCTCTCTCTCTCTCTCTCTCTCTCTCTCTGTGCTCTCTCTCTGTTAATCAGTGTATATCAAAACATCTATTACACAACATTTGGTGGAAACTGTCAGTTCAAAATATAAACATATAAAATATATATTCAGTGTATACACCAGGGTTCACCCACTGAAATTCAATTTTTCTACACTTAATGCAAATTTTGGGACGGATCTGTGGTTGTGTATCGACGTGGCTGAATATCTGATTCTTGTATCTGTTTTCTAAATACATGTCAGTTAATCTTTACACCTCTACTATTTCCCTGATGTTGCAACGTGCTGCTCTGATTAATAACTGCAAAGCAAATGTGCATTCTGATCAATCAAACAAACCACTGAACTGAATCAGAGAGATCCTGATGCATCTCATCTGATGTTAGTGGAGACTAATTAGGAGTGGACCGGGGCATGCACATAATTTTTGTCATGTAGTATTTTCAGACCTCCCTCCCCAAAAAATAAAGCCCTATAGGTCAAGCAGCTTTTCACGACCCATATTTACGTTTATTGTTAGGCGGCGACCTCTAGTGGCCGTAGTAATTATGACGGGAGCAAAGGAGGAAGTCAGATGAGGAAGAATAAAGAGCGACAAAGTCCACGATGGGTCAAACAAATAGATAAATAAAAGGACTTTCACCCAAAAGTCAACGTTGACTTATTTTAACTAATGTCAGATAGTAACGTTAAGTTACTTTAGTAAGTCACATAATGTAACTGACATACGTAACTTAACTTAGAAACTAAACATTCCACCAGTACACATTCACTGCTGAAAAGATTTTATGCGGGCTTTACCTACATTTGATTTGCTGCTGTTCCAAGCTGAGCTGAGGTAAGATGATTTCTCTATTCACTGTACTTTCACAGAGCACACAGAAATATTAACATATTTAAAGAAAGAAGTATTAAAAAATGAAAGTAGATCATACAGATATTATACTGCTAATTGTGTTCGGTCATAATCCAAGAGAGAACATCCAGCACAAAGGAACCTGTCCTTACATAGTGGAAGAAATATCACATGAACAGTACTTTAAACGAGTCATTTCATCATTTAAGTCTTTAATTTAAGCCGTAATTAGTTTGAGAGTTTCGGTCTATTAAAGCACCAGCAGAAAAGGAGTATTTCAGAAGGATTCATGGTCACTCCTCCATCATGATGTTTGGTAAGTCCTCAGCACTTCGCTGTATGGCTCAGGCTCAAACTGTTTCTGCAGCCAAGCTTCACTGAAAAATGAAGCTCTTAAAATGCAATGCAGTGACAAAAATAGCTTCCTGTACGGCAGAGTAATCCCAGATGTAGAGAACAAAGGAAAAAAAAAGAAAAGACAATTACAGAGGGACGAGTAGTTGTTCTAATTTGGAGAGAAAATGAGGTAAACAAGTTTTATGAGTGGAGACAAAAAAGTGAGCATGAAGCTGGAACAGAAATGTACAAGAGCAACTGCAGCGCAAACACAAAGAGAAAGGAGAGTGTCCTCTAAAGAACTACAGCGCTGGTTCAAACTACTTGCATCAACACACATCAGGTTTCTTTAAAGCATTGCACTGATCTCTCCAAAGTAGTTGCAGTTGACTTAACCACACCGAAAAATACAAGTAGGAGATAAAAACTTTCAAAACAATGTATGTTTTCCTGACATCTTCCTGACTAGCGACCTCTTGTGGTCATGCAAAGTGTGACTGTTGTCTCTCAGACGCTGTTAGAGTGTCACAGAACTACTTCTTTCATTCGAGTTCCCAAACTTTAACCAAAACAGTGGTAAATCAAACAATGCTCATAGAAATCCCCAATCATATGTAGCAGTTTTAAATGGCACTGGTAAACAATGTCATCCTGCTGATGGATCAGTGATCAGTATGTATCAGTATCACACAGTGTGGGTCATTTTGGAAGGCAGTGACAAAAGTAGTATGTCGTTTAGTTTCAACGAATTGTTGATGAGAAGCTGGTGAAGGAATCAGGTCGAAGCACGAGCGACTTCTACTGGTTGATCTTTTCCCTTACTTGTTCAGAAAGTACTGTTTGGTCACACGGAGAACATAACTGGACTTAAAGGTACAGTTCCACTTCCCGTGTTTTGTTATTGTACTGGAACCACAGTAGCAGCAGTTTACACAATGGAAAAATAGATTCTTTGGCTCAGTGGCCGAAATGTTGATCCTCACTGATCCTCAAAAGAAAAAGCAGAATTGAGGTAATCTTTGAATTACCTCTCTGGATTAACAAAGGCTTTCTAATGTGTCTCACTGTAACGCCCAACAGTGATTTATTTAACACGTGTCAATATTGCAGAAATCACTTGGGATTAAAGACATGGCTGAAGTGCTGCTGCCACATTTCATTTAGCTCTTTACATTTGCATGAACTGTACACATTTAAGTTAATACATTTTATTAATAAAAGTAGCCATCCTCTGCTAACCAAAGCAAAATAAATGATGCTCTCCCTGTGTGTGTGTGTGTGTGTGTGTGTCATCTACTCAGCATCATCACAGCTAATTGCTTCAGATAATCTGAACATCAGGAGTAGTGCTGTGGGCTGCACGGAGGTTTTTTCTTGTGAAAATATTTCATGAACACTGTTGCAAAGATTAAATATGGAGGAAGACAAGTGATGTGTTTTTAAACAATACAGAAACTGAAGTAGAAAGAGGAGTGAGCTTAAAATGCATTAGATACATGAGTTAACAAGAGCAACTGCTTAAGAGTAACACAGTCGGTTTGGACATTTCAGCTAACTGTTACAGAGTAGTTAAAACAAATGTAACCACATGCTCACAGCACTGAGTGAAGGGTTTCATCATTATGACACGTCTGATATATCTGATGACCAAAGACTCAAACATTGAAGCTTTATTGCCATCTGAGGATGCACTCAAGAGGTCAAACGGGAATCTCCAAGATGAGCGACAGATCGGGGTCTGACGGCAGCGCACGGCAGTGAAGACGGTATTCACCTGGATGTGACTTCCAGACACACCAGAAAGCCCAGAGGAAATCTCATCATTCGTTTTAAAAAAGAAACTAATCTGCATTTTAATTAAACAGCTCCACTCTGAAGGGCCTGCCGCGATCGATGGAGCTGCATATAAACAACAGCATTGTCCAACAGATGCTCTGTTCCACCTCAAGGGTCTGGAGCTCTAATCCATGTAGTGACATCGGACTGGAGGGGGACCCAGGGTTAACTCACCTCCATAAGAAGGAAGAAAGGGACATTTCCCACCATTCAAACATCCGAAAAATAAGTAAAGTACTCCATACAGAATATAACAGTCGGTTTGTGTCTGATCATATTACAGAACACTGAACACACCTTTTTACTTGCATATTATATTTATTTTTCATTCACAAAACACTGCCATGTTTGGTACCAAAGAAATTGAGAAGTCATTATAACTACTCAGGTTTATATTGACCACATTTTCTCTGAACTTGTTCAACCAAGTTCAAACTCATCAGAAATGAAAGAGCTGTCTGAAAATCTAATGAACTCAACTTTCCACTATAGATGTAAAAGCCTTTACACACCGGGGACGTAACGAATAAACGACATGAAAATGCAAAATACTCACCTGAGAATATTTCCTCTACTACATCCAAAAGTAAACTACATAATCTACTCAGCGGTGCTGTTCCACACGTCGTCCTTGAGTTCATTGTCTTTATAATTTTGTGTCCGTCATCATATAATACAGGCTGATGAGAAACACAAACAATCAACAGGTCTGGAGTTGTGACGTGACGTCTGTTCCGCACATTGTGATTGGTTGATGCCTTTATTTGATGTGCAAAAGCTCAGAAAAATCAACCTCATTACAGAGAAAAATTACATTGCTTTTTCGCTGAGTAATATTCACTTTTTGTGTGAAAGTACTCGTGACAAAAACAACAGTTTGAAAAAATATACTGACGTGCAAATTAATAAAACAATGCCTCCGGTGTGTAAAGGCCTTAAAGGAAAACCATCTTTATCTGTTCAGTTTAAACCATGATCTGTGTTCAGATGCAAAGAATAAGCGGTTCTATATTGTTTGCCATCGCTGTACATTTATATAGAATATATTATATAATATGTAAGATTATTTAGTATAATGGTTTTTCAGCACTATACCAGTATAGCCTTATAATGAAACACTGTACCTAAATTAAAGGTAAAGTGAGGAAACTGAACGCTGAACTGCCAAGTAAGAAATCAGAGAAACATAAGTCTAAATTAAGAAAAAATAAATAAACAAGTTTGGTGTGAGGGCACAAAATAACAAAAAACATTAATTAAAATACCTGAGTCCCACAGCTCGGTTCGTACGGAGCTAAATGAGGTCTGACTCTCGTGGAAATGAATTAGGCAATGTTTTGCTTGCAGGGCAGTGATAAGGCAGAAAATGACCTGTTTCTCATGTCTGCACAATTTGTTCAGGCCGCTGTTTTCACCGGTGAGGAGCTGAGTGACAGGAGGGAAACACAAGTGTGTGTCGCACTCATACCGAGGATGTGCAGAGCTGCTTATTTAGCTCGCGTCAGGCGGGTGTTTACAAAGGGTTTTCTGTTTGAAATCATTTGACATT
Organism: Macquaria australasica; assembly: GCA_005408345.1. Lineage (NCBI taxonomy): Eukaryota > Metazoa > Chordata > Actinopteri > Centrarchiformes > Percichthyidae > Macquaria > Macquaria australasica. Next base: position 308,881 of record SEMN01000413.1, read on the forward strand.
TTTCTGACAGGTCCATTAAGTTAAATAACAGGAAAAAGTACTGATCTTATAACCCATCCATCCATCCATTTTCTATACCGCTTATCTTATAACCCATTTGTTTAAAATGCAATATTTGTTTATGTCTGAATAAGTAGATAATGTATTAGAATTCAGTCTGGCTGCTCCTTGTGATTATTTTCATTGTCAATTAAGTTCTAATTATTTTTTTCAAGCATTATTTTTTAAGCATTTCGTTTATAAGGCTCATCACAATTCCCCAGAGGCTAAGGTAACATGTTCAAATAGCTTGTTTTTGTTTTTTCCCCTGACCAACTGTCCAAAACCCAAAGATATTTAATTTGCAATTATCTGTTGATTGAGTAATTCATGAACTGTCTAATTCTGCACTAGAATTCAGTCACATCTCCATTTTATACCAGATAAACTGTATGAGTTGAACCTGCCATGTTAGCAAAAAAGTTATTATTATTATTATTATTATTATTGCCAACCTGCCTTACTGGCCTTCTATCCAAAACCACTCCCTATTTGCTACCTAGAGAACTTATTTAAATTTTGCCACTTCATTTCAGTCTGTAATCTTAGTATAAAACATATGCTCGCTATAGTTCCCACAATAGAACAAAACACATGGAACACAAGAACACACAACAGGTTCACTACTTTTTAGCTTAAAATCCCACAAAGTAATGCGTGCTTTTGCGAGATTTACCAGCATTATTTGACAGGGAACCTATCGGTGAAGGTGCAAAATGATCGTCATGTACACTACAGAGTAAACTGTAGAGTGCTATCATGCAGGGAATATGTCAAGCAATGCAGCGCAGGCTACGCTCTGGTTAAACTGGTATTGTTGCTTTGTTTTCATCGTATCTTGGCTTTTTTGTAAATTACATAGTTGAATCACATCCATTATAAGCCTTATTCAAGGCATACATTTTGACTTGTCCTAACAGAAAATGGGGAACAAATAACATTAACGATGGCTCTGTTCCATTTAGCTTTGCCAGAAATCCATCCCAGTACTGTTATGCATGATATTAAGGCTCTGGCACACCTAAAGGACATGTAGCCACTATTAATCATCAGTCATTATAGTCGCTGGAAAATATAGACTAGACTATTATTTATTGATCCTGGTTATTGATCCTGCACTTTGTGTTACAGTTTGTCTCTCACAAATGGAATTATCCTCCATTCTGTAAATGTCTCATTTAACGGAGAGCCTTGGTAGCCGAATGGTTACAGAGCATGCAACATGGCATGGTCGCATGGTTGCAGTCGCTGGTTCGATTCCAGCCAGTGACCTTTGTTGCCTGTCATACCCCTCTCTCTACCCGTTTCCTGTCTACCTCTTCACCTGTCACTATCAAATTATGACAAAAAAAACCACCTCATTTAACACTAATCACTTTCCACTACCTGTTACAGTCTAGTTTAGGATTTGGTGTAGTGTAGAGGAGCCATACATCATAAAAGCATGCTCCTGTTCACCATAGTTAATGTCTAATTTCTACAAAATCAACAGGATTGGGATGTAAGAGAGACAAAATTAAAACCTGTACGTATGTACAGTATGAAGTGGTCCTGTGTGAGATAGTTGGACAGCCTCGTGGCCGTGAGACTATGTGTTTGAAGCCCATTAAAAATGCATCGAGGAGGGTGGCACTCAGCACTTCTCCATGATTGTATTGATTTTTCTGAGCAGGCAGCTCAGACTAATATCTTATGGTATTAATGCATGTTAAATATTCATGATGGCTATCACTTTACATACCCAAGGAGCTGTTTAGAAACACACTTACCAATGGAGACCTTCAGGCATGCACACAAACATATGTAGCAACGGATCTTAAAGGTTGGGTAGACAGTATTTCTTTGGTGTCATTGGGCAAAAATGTCATATTAACGTGCAGCATACTGTAATTCAAGTGGTCTGAGAGCAGACCTCTACTTCAGCCCCCCCTCTTGGATCTGGTTTCAGGCTTCAGAAAATCTATCCCGTGACGGGAGACTTTAGCCAATCACAGGTTATTTCAGAGAGACGGTGCGTTCGTATTGGCTAAGCTACAAGAGCAAATGCACGTACACGTCCCTTCAGACGGTGAAAACCTGATTCAGTGGAGGAAAATCCTGAAACTTGTGATAAATGTCCAACACCTCCTTTGCCTACAGCGGCGTATAGAACAAAACAACACGTCCCGGCTCCACACGGAGCTTCAGGCTCATTATGTTCGATGCCATGGCGCTCATAACGACGAGTGGCAAAGAGGCCTGATGACAAACAGTGGGGAGTAACTGTTGACGGGGGACAGTGGTGTGTGTGTGGTGTACTAGCCTCTCTTCCCGCTGCTGGACGGCGTTGCAGCTGCCTCTGAAGCCTGGGGCGCTCTGCTCTGCGGCCGCGAAACGCTGGAGGGGCGTCTTTGAGAAAACAAGTCACGGCGGGAGGGACCGCGGTCTCGGTGAGGCTCACACCATGAAGAGCGAGCCCTACGAGGGATATGGCTTCTTAGGGGAACCGACTCCTTCTGCTGCTGGTTGAATTGTGGGTTTGGTTGGAGGGGCTTAGCGGAGTGATACGAGGCAGCAGAGAGAGAGGAGGAAGGTTTTGCATGGGTTGCACAGGTAGGCTCGCTCTCCACAGCGTGAACATCCCCGAGACCCCGGTCGCTCTCGCCTCGACTTGTCTTCTCAAAGATACCCCTGGATCATTAAAGACAATAGAGTTCATCCTCTGGGCAGCATGAATGTCTTTATTAAATTTCATGGCAATCCATCCAATAGTTTTTGAGATATTTCAGTCTGAACCAAAGTGGTGGACCAACCAACCAACAGGTCTTAAACCAACAGGTCTCTGGTCTTAAACTCTCCTCATCAACTGTTTTAACTCAAAGAAGCAGTCGAATCCGACTCAGCTTTGATTTCTGACTCACTGGAAACCTTCGAGGAACAAGATGACATTACAATGCAATACTTTATTGAATAAATCACACTGTGATTTATTCTGCAGTGACTAAGACAGTTGATAACATAACTTCCAGAGAAGAGAAATCCCCCCCAAAAAACCTTCCTATCTCTGAAATATTTGGTGCCATTTGGTGAAGACTTATCAAATCAGAACTATGAGTGCATTGCAGTTCATCAGTGTGAATAATTGATTTTCACCAGTGCTAATTAGTTAGAGTTGACAGGTTTTCACTGGATGGTTGTTTGTCCACTGACTGAGCTGACATGGCTCCAGGGCAGCGGCTCAAAACTCTATGACTGAATGATTATGATTTCAATCGAAACTTTCATAGATGTAAACCTGTATAAACCACAGACTGTTAATATATATATATATGGATGCAGCATCTTTGATATCAATCACAGTTTTCTGAAGGGAGGTTTTGAATTTACTGCTTGGAAGTTACTGTTTGTATTTCAAGACTAGTAAACGCTGGTGTAAACGCTGGCATATTGTTGAAGTTTGACACATTTATGTTGCTGATTCTCTTTGTTCTACACGAGTAATTAAACTCCTAATCCAGGCAGTGTTGGTGCCTTTTTTATCCAACTGTATTCTTGTTTTCCTGTAACCTTTCAACACGCCTTGCTCCACCTCACAATTTGTCAATTTGTCAAGGAGGATGGTCATTAAAACAAATATTTATATTTAATTATTGATAGTTTTTGTCAGATCATTAGTCTAGGAGATTGAGAATTGGTTTTCTTTTTCTTTTCGTTTCTCACGCTCTTACTGTCATTACAGCTACAACTATTAGTTGATTAATCAATAATAAAAAAAAATGTTAGTTGCAGCCCTCACTATCCATCTCCCTTAATCTCTGGGTCAAAACTCCTCCCTCTTTGTCTCCACTTGAAAAGATGACTGGTCGTGGTTCATTTGGTGTGTAAATGCCAAACACAAAATGTCACTTGCTTGCTTCTCTCTCTGTGTGTGTGTGTGTGTGTGTGTGTGTGTGTGTGGGTCTATTTCACAGTACAGTAGTTTGTGTGTAAATGGAAAGAGGCAAACAAAGAGATTGTGAGCATGTATTAATTTCACACTGTTTGCATGTGTGTGTGTATGCGCTTGTGTGACGTGCACTTGGATAAGCAGCATACAGTAAGTGTATTTCAGTGTGTGTGTGTGTGTGTGTGTGTTAATAAAAGGTATGACATTTGTCCACATGAAGCAGGCCAGTGTGGAGCTCAACAGATTACAGTCGCTGCGTGCATGTTAATCTCATTGTGTGTGTATGTGTGTGTGTGTGTGTGTGTGTGTGTGTGTTTATTATGAGTGTATATTTCTGTGTGTAAATGTCTCTGCATGATCGGCTGTCTCAGCAGACTGAGTGTTTTAAAATGAAATAACATGAAATGACATTAAACAACACGTCTGTGGCAGCAGAATACAGGAGGTGGACAAAATGAAAGGAACACATTAAGGGATTTTTTACAGATTACCACCAACGCATCTATTGTTTCCAACATGCCCGGCTATTTGCTGCCGTCGTTTGAGTTGATGAATTTTTTCAACTTGCATTATCTGTAATATTAATAATAGTAATAATAATAATAATAATAATAGTAATACATGATATTTATAGAGGGCTTTTCAATATGCTCAAAAATGCTTTACATGACATATTGCTAACCATTTCTTTCTTTAAGCTATAACGAACACTGTTCACTGACTTTTCATTATCAGCTCATTAAGTAGATTCAGACTCACGTGCGTTCTGCCTAATAGGGTTGAGTATCAAGATCATTATGTATACCGAGTCGGTAAAAGAACACGTGTCAGTATTACTGACACTTGCTTTTTTACAATATAGTAAAAAAGAAAGTAGTGTTGACTATTTCAAAAGCCTGGAAGTTTACCAAATACTGTCAAAGACATAGTTGCAAACACAAATGGAGGGATATTATATTGCCTCTCATTATATGGTATCATGTTATTTTGCTCAGCCTTTATTCACTGTGAATGTGTAGGTGGGATGCTTGCAGCCTGCCGGCAGGGCTTTTCCAGGTCTCTTCTTACTGTTCTGCTCAGCCTCATCTCATTTTTCCAACCACTTAATGCTGCAACAATCCGCCAGCAGAAGTCACGTTTCTGTAACCTCTCTTTTATCTGGGGAAGTCTGCTGCTCTAACCGCGAGGCATCTCTTTTCTGTCGTACCCGGGCAACTGAATGGATCCTGACAGCGTTACATTCTCTGTGCCGGGCTGCTCCGAGTGCTCTTAGACATTTATCATCTCACTATCTTCACACAGCGATCGGGAGACACTTGTCACAGCTGGAAGCACACTTATTGTTCCCGCAGCAACTGTCGCTTGTACAACAAGCCGCCATGAGAGCACAAATGATGCTGTCGGTTACCTGATTTTCAAAATCCAAAACAAGAAAATGAGAGCATCATTTCCCAACAGTCAGCTATAATTTAATGCCAAACTGGCACAGTTTGTCAATATGCTGGTGGGATATTAGAACTTATTTTGAACTTTTGAGCTTCAGAATTTGAGCTTCAATTTTATCAACCAAGGACTGAAATGTACAAATATATCCTTTATGAAAGAAAATGACTTAATTTAATATAATAATGTTCTACAGGCTATTTGTGTAGAGGCGTCCTTGTTTTCAAATGGCGAATTTCTCATTTTACAATCAAAATCTTTGCACTAATTTGTGTTGAGCATTAATTGCTCTTTCTTCTAGAGGAATGTCTTCACCAGAGGAAGTGATATTGAACAAAAACAGCCTGATCATATTTCTTCAACATCAGCATCCAGCAGCAGGGACTCTCCTGTTTGTGATGGAGAAAAAAAGTATAGAGGAGAAGACGCAGGATGGACGAGGCACTGTACATGAAATACTGTTTATATATATATATATATATATATATATATATATATATATATATAAACTGTCTACCATGGAGCACTGAGCTCTTACTCACCATTGCTCTGCCTTGTCGACCCGTAGACTTAACCAATGGCATAGTCTTATTTAGAAGGCTGTTCTTGGACTGCTTCCTTCTTACCTATGGGTCTACATCCTACAAAAAAGCATGGGAAGCTATAATCTTTGCTCACAGGACATATTTCTTCTAACTGTCCCTAGAGTCCGTACTGAACTGGGAAAAAGGCTGTTTAAGTGTGCGGCTCCCTCGGCTTGGAAACAGCTACAAAATCACCTGAATCTTCAGGAACTGGTTTCCAAGGACGCATATAAAGTGACTCTAAATTACTTGGACGCAGGTATGTTTTGATATCTTATAATTCTGTATTTTGTTCTCGTTTAATGTTTGTATTATGTTTGCAACCGTGTTATTCGTGCTGCTGCCTGTCTTTTACTCCCGGCTAAATAAAGGTTAAAAAAATATATACATGTGAATATGTTTACATTAGCATTCAGTTAGAGCACTACAATAGAATAGCAATTGAATAGAATACTTTTTTCATAGTGCATGATACAGAAAAGTGGAGCTTTGAAGAGGAAACCACTTTCTTTTTGCAAATTCATCTGCAGTCATGACAACTGAGCAAACGGATTGTTTTGCCAACTTCTGTTTCCAATGAACTGTCAAGCTCTACATGATTTCTTTCCATTTGTCTCTCTCACACTTTTAACTGTTACGTTCTTTGTCGCCTTCTCTCCCTCCTCTCACTTCCTGAGCTTTCTGTCACTCCTGTGTAGACGACTATCTGCGTTTATAGTGCCATTATTCTTTTTGGTTTGCAGCACAACATGTAAAAAAACATATTTTTCTTTGGGAGTGCAAAGTGTCACACACTCACAACTTAATTAATCCTCTCTTTTGAAACAGTGCATTTGGCTCACCCAATAGTTAACAAACACACACACGAACACACATGTAGAACAGATGGTTCCTCTCCTGGATACTTAGCATGCTATCACTGCTTCCGTTTCAAAACACAGACATTAAACACGTTCAAGATAATAACTCAGCTACTGATGAGATGCCAGATCAGATTACACACACACACACACACACACACACACACACACACACAGGTATAAAACATTCCAGTTGTCTAGTTGCTCCCTAATTAAGAGGAGTAGTTGGTTGGTTAGCATCACAGGGACTGGGCACAGCTGCTGGCTTCAACAGTATAGCCAGGTGTGTGTGTGTTCGTCCAAAAATAACTTTTTGACATACGAGCCACATGAACCGGTGGATGAAAACATCCACCTGCCTTTCCTCTCCATGCCAGAACAGTAAACACAGCACACTGAACACTCAGAGAATTTTCACAGGTTTTCTTTTCCAGTTTTCTCCGTTTCATAGGTTTGTTTGATCACAGGAAACATTTTTTCATAAAGCCAAATGTACCAAAGTTATACCTTCATTCTCAGTCTGTAAAAGAGAATTAGTGACAAACATCCACTTTGCTTCAATTCACGAAGGATCGTTCTGCTGGATAGTTATTAACTAGAGCAGGGGTTTTCAAGGTCTAAGACTGACCTCAGTTTACTTGCTTAGTTTCACGCAATTCCTGGATGCCTATGTGATCATGATTATGTTATCTGATCCCACAGACACTCAATAATTGAGCCAAGACAGCCTGATATTGCTGTTTGACATAACTTCAGACTACACCAAATACATAGAAAAGGTCTGTCCTGAAGCATTAGGTACAATTCCCCAAACTTCTGTATCTCTGAACTCTCTTTAACCAAATCACACACATTTAGTTTATTCTAAGTGATCTCCTTTTGATAACTAATGTCATATTTTTTCACTTCCATTCACTGAGCCTCCTCTGAAACTGTCTGGAGCCCCCCAGGGGAGGCCCGCCTCCCACTTTGAAAACCTCTGAACTACAGCTAGAGCTATAAATCCGCCAGGCTGATATAACAGCTGACATTAGCTTATTACAGATATATTGGTATCATTGTATATGTTGACCGATAAGTGACAAGAAATTGCTGTACAGAAATATCAAACTAGGTTTGACAGTCAGCATTACATAGTTTGTCCACCAGAGAGCGCTGACAAGTTTAACGGTAAAATGTCTTGCTACAACAAATCTAAGGGATCTGTATTCAGACAGTTTGCTCCAATATCAGAATGTTTTTTAACTCCCAAATATTAATATTTGGGAGTTCAGCCTCTCGACTCCAGAAACAGTCATGCTATACTGTTAACATTTATGTCATGAGATGCATATATGTGAACTTTCCCTGGTTGCCATTTTAATTAGCCATTATTGCAGATTCAACACCTCCACTCACTTCCTGAAACTCTTTCACATAAAAAGCCAGCGGTTAGGGGAGGAAGTCATCATTATTGTGAAACTGCAACTGTTAATTGGTTAAATTTGCAGCAGCTAAAAATGATCTGCACATCCACACAGGTGTTTTGAATTATTCTGGCTGATTGGATGTTTGCTTAGGTGGAAGTCTGGTGGAGACGTGCTGAGAAGAACATGAGGTCAACAAATCCAGCGTACCAATAAGAATGATAAAGGTGTAAGGTGTCAGCTCATTTCTCTTTTTCCCCTCCAGCCCCCTTTTTTCCTGTTTCTTCTTATTAAAACTACATTACTGTAACACATTTAAGCAGGCTGAATTCAGTCATCAAACTGCAGTACAAGTATGAAATGTGACACCAGAACAGAAAGGTGTGTACAATCCAGTGAAATGACATGAAAAGTACGATTTAAAGATCTAACGTCGTTATCATCACCCACTGATTCTGACTAAAAACAGATTATGAAACACATGTTTAGCATCCATTGTACATATTAGTCTGCCTTTAATTTCATTTTATGTTTGCTGACAAACATAATTACACAAGCCTGTTAGCTAACACTTGACCAAACATGTACAACTTAACTTCCCCAATCTGATTAGTCTGCACAGACTCGCGTGTGAAGCTAAACATCTGTTGTTTGGGAGATAAAATGCAGATTTTTCCACTTTGTTGGAGTAAAACATCCCTCCAGAAACAACACAGGCCAAGCTGAGGGTGAACCAGTGCCTTACAGGAAGTTCAACGTGAGGACTTTACATCCAAAATAAAGTATCCACTAAAAAAAGTGACACCTGCACCTTCAAGATGATAAATAGAAAGAAATTAAAACGACTTGAAACTGTGACCACTTCACAGAGTGGACTCAGTGTTAGTGATGCTCCTCACTTAATGATTTTTCAGTTAATGAGATTTTCTTTTTTTCACCAAAGTCAATTTACATTACAGCACTTTGGAAATAAACTTTTCATTTGTTCATTATAATTTACAGCTGTTGTTTTGCGGCGTTCGTTTCAGAGCTATTCAGGTCTGTTGCTTTTAATTGATCATTCTGCAGCCAATTTGGGTCTGCTGACTTTGGTAGTTAATTTTAAAAGTAATTTCAAAGTGTTGCTTTTAGCTGTTCATCTTGGAAGCAATTTAGGGCCACTGATGGCAGAGAGTCTATTTAGCGACGCTGCTGATTAATTGAGCAGAACAGAGAAGGCAGCAGTGAGACTGTATCTGAGAGATTTTACAGGGACTAAAACAAAACCACAGTGTTGCCAAGAAAGGTGAAAATGTTCCTTTAGACACACATACACAAAATCCCACACATCATACACAGTGCTGCATGCAGTGTGTGGGCGGTATCTTCATATGTGTGTCAGTTTGTACTGTGAAACAAGTCAAATGTATTTGTATAACCTTTAATCACAGTTACAGTCGCTAAAGGAGTTCAAACGCCCACATTTTAGCACAGAAGCAGCATGTTCACTTTGTTTCTGCATCAACACAGATCCCCGTACATGTATGTTGTACGTGGTGGTATAAAATTATTCACAAAATATGTAATCAAGCCACTTTCCTGGCCTCAAAGGCTAAAGGTTTAGTATTAGTAGCTGTAGTTTAGAAGCCAAGTGTGATGTGGAAACCTGAAAATGGACTTTACAGTGAAGAAGGAGACGTCTTGTCTCCGGAAGTTAAACTCTTGAAATGAACAAAATTTACATCTTCATAGATTCTGGATTTATCAATGACAGAGGAGTGGATGCAAGTTTAAGGATTTTCAAGGAAGTAATTGAACTTTTTGTAGAAAAATGATCATTCAAAGCAGAATATTTTTATGTCTTAAAATGTCTGGAGGAGATCTTTAAACAAAACACAGTTGATGTCAAGATGTTTTGTTATCAAAAACAGACGGGGAAGTGGAGACGAATTTACCTCCAAATGGTTTTATTTTTCGTAACCACCATTTTTAAATTCATTGTCAACATTGGAATAAACATTACTCAACTGCTCCAACGAATGTGAGAAGCTGTGGCCAAAGACAGCTACAGTCAGCTGCTTTTCAGCTACGAGTATTAATGATGATTACGACACTGTTGATTCTCACAGTTGTGGAGTTATTTAATTAAGTTATTTATTTAATAATGCACTTCCTCATCCTCTTGTGTAATATTTAGATAAACAGGATCTAATGCGGATGTAATTCTAAAGTTACTTGTAGTCTGTGAAATGTAGTTACATAGTTGCAGTAATGTTATTTAAGGGTTGTGTTTACCGTCTTTGTGCCAGCGGCTCAGAGAGCTGGAGTTGTGTTCAGGACATTGTGCTCTTATCACACTGCATCCAGGACAGGAAACAGATTTTGTTTTCCCTCCCACCCACAGTCTCCGGTTCATCCCAAACTGTAGCTCCGGACCTCCGATCCCACGATTCAACATGCACATCAATGCTGTTAGGGGACAAACAGTATGTTTGGCAGCGTTTGTTTGACTGCTGTTTCTCTGGCTCTTTGTTTCTTGGTGTATCTGCTTTATCAGAGAATATGGCAGCATTTCTTCACACGTTCTCGCCTTACAGCTGCGAAGTTCATGTGAATCTGAGAAAGGCAGACTTTGCATTTTATCTTCGCCAGCAGTGAATTGTTGCATTCTATTTTAAACCACATTCATGCTAAAAAAATGTATCACATAGGAATGTTGCCATCACATTTTTCTTTGTCTTTCAATCCCGATCCAAATGCTTTATTACTGTGCATCTGATGATAATGACTCAAATCTTACATTTTCTTAAAGGAGCTGAGCTGAAATACCTGAAGCAAGCAAACCAAAGATCAGACTTGATATAGAAGACAAACCGATTAATAATAAACAAAAAGCAAACAGGGATAAGGCCTAATCCTGATCCCGTGAAGCATCTCAGTCTGTTTTCCTGCAACCCTGTCTTCCAAAGATTATATATCCCAATTTTGCAACAGCAAATACAATAGAGAGACATGTTCAAATTCAGAAAAAGTTTTAAATGAACATATCTGCCAAGTCACAAAATGTTGACACCGAACGTATCTGCAAAACAGTCACTGACAACGTATTTAATTTGTTTTACAATATCCATTAATATGGACCTGACGTTAAGCTTAGGGAAAGATCATGGTTTAAACAGTATAAACACGTCCTGTCTCGTGTTTCAAGTCACTTTTGACTTTTTCAGGAAGTGCTTTTGTTGACTCAACCAAACTATGCAGGACTAGGAGGCAAACCCTGGTCCTGCGCTTTCAATGCCATCCATCCACTCCGACTACCTGCCTATAGCCCTGTTCGCACGGGACTAGTATTACCAGGGGACCTCGTGTGATTTAGAAAAGCGAAGTCTGTATTTTACTTGCATTTACTGACATTATCCCCCGGATATGAGGTCAAGGCTCTGCGTAACATCCGCTTCCTGAACGACAAAGAGCTGCTAAGAAGTGAACTAAACTGAAGACACTCAGTTTAGTTGCTGTGTGGGGTGAACAATGTCACCAAAAGCAGTTTGATCAAATGGTGCACAAGCACAGTGTTAAGGAAAATATTCTTGCTCCGGTACTCATCTGTACAGGACTTCAGATGTTGTCAGAACTTTCATTTGTAACTGCCAACGCAGCCTCCATAACTCTCGACTGGGAAGGAGGCAGAAGAAAGGCGTGGAGACAACAAAACACCAAGATATCGATTCACACGGGACTAATATTATCACAGGACCTCTGTGTTTGGTGAAACATGGTAGGTCATTTGCGGTGGAATTTTTACTTTACAAATTACAGACATGGCAGATTAGCATGGGATTAAAATCACAATCCGCAATCATTACTAATTACTAGAGGTCCCCAGGTAATAGTCCCGTGCAAATAGGGTTTATGACTTGGTAGCACTTCCTCCATTGGGAAAGAAACGCTACAATAATCCAGGCAGCAATTACATTTCCCTCAACATGTGTTCAGTCAAACTAATTAGTAAACATCGTTTCTAGGAGACTCTGTTGTCAGGGTTGCTGTGACCCAATTCGGGGTCCTGAGCCCACTGTGGAGGATCTTTGGATTGGGTCCCCTCCACCCTGGTTGGGTATCAGCCAAGATTCCTGGGTGGATGAGATACATTTACCCAAGCCGGAGCGGACCGTGATTTGACTGCCAGACGGTGGCTGCATCGCAGCTTCATTAATACTTTAAGGCGTATGGCTCCTGTTACTGATGCCCAGCCGATATATAGAGTTCCACATACACACAGTCTGCATCAAGGTTGTGAATAATTAAATAACGTACAGTATGTTTGACAGCTTCATTAAAGCAGTTTGGTGTGTGAGATTATATCAGGGTGGCTGGAGGCAACACAGGCACAAACCCTCGTCTCTCAGCCACCAGCCTCAGCACTGCTGAACGGAGATATGTGACGAAAAAGAAAGGAACGAAGGGTGCAAAGATGACGAGATACAGATCCTATAATGTCCCATGATGCACTTGCGGTGACTTATAGACCCAATTTAACAGTATCAGATAATAGCTTTATTTATCGTCATTATCATCGCTGTGCTGCAGACTAACAGGACGAACCCAGAAGTATGACCTCCTGTCGTGTTGTTAATTTCATCAGTATGAGGAGTTGTGTGAAAAATCGCAGCTAGGAGGTGACAGTTTCTACTTAAAAAATTATAGTTTCATAATCACAACTCTTACAGGCTTTTATCAAGCGGATACTGCTCAATTAGAAAAAGAATAAAAGATGATTCACAGAAAGCCAAGTGCTGCACACTGTCATTAAGTTTAATTGTAGAATAACTATCTCAAGTGAGTTTGTCTCTGTGAGGGCAAACACAGACGCTTAATTTAGCAACTCTGGTGTCAGTTTAAACTGTTGACCTTTAATTAATGTTCCTCATTCAGACCAAATTATGTAATTAATCTAATGTTAAATATGCATCTTTCCTTCAGGTTTGAAAAAGCAGATCTACAGTCAGAGATAGTACAAACTACATTTAAAAGAAATCAGGACAGAGCAGTAATGAAGCACAGGCATTAAAACTCCCTCAGGGTCAGAGGCCGAGACTCAGACAGCGCTTCAGTCCTTTCACACCTCCCTCCAGTGAGGAGAAGAAGTTTGTCCTCGGCTTCCGTTTAATATGTAGAAGGCTTCTCCCACGCTGCGTATAACTCATCCAGACAGATTTATGACTTTCGGTAAGCCTGAGGCCGCTCAGCACAGAAGGCTGATCAGCTCACCAAGAAAAACAAATGCCAAAAATTTAGTTGAGACATAAAATATGAATATATTAACCCAATGGCACACATACAAAGACAAGAAACACAGAAATTAAAACACATGAAAGGCCTACTTTTGCTGAAACAGTTGGTCAAATAATTGTTTAGTCAGTCAACATAAAATGAATTGGCAGCAATTTTGGTAATAAATTAATAAGCCATTAAGTTATTCATTAAGCTAAAAAGTGAAACATTCTCTGGTTCCAGTTTTTCCAATGTGAGGATTTTCTTCTATTCTGTCTTTTATATCACTGCACACTGAATCTCTTTGGGATTTGGACTGTCGGTCGGACGAAACAAGACATTGGAAAACGTCATCTTTGACTCTGGGACCTCGTGATGATCACACTTCACTATTTTTGGACACAGATTAAACTAACAATTAATAGATTCATTGTTTTAAATCTGTGAACCTTCTGTCCACTGTATCTTCATTCTAAAATCAAAAAATCTTTTTAACAAAATGAAAAGGCTGGTACTGACTTAATTGATCTTTCTGAGTATTATTGCAACAGTTCACATGAAGTGACTGCCTTTGCTTGTTTTTTCACCTGCTCCTTATTGTTTAAAGAACCAATAAAATTCACTGAAAAGGTGTGTGAAGTCAAGTGTGATATCGTCTACAAAATTAAGTCACACTAAGGCTCCACGTTTTTGTTTTAAAACTCATAACTTTTGCTACGTTTACGACTTACAGCCACACGACTCCGGCGTTTTATAGCCCTAAAACAGACACTTTTAAAACACTGCTGACCGCATTTTAGTTTGAAAACTCCAAGATTGTGTTTCAGTGAGGACGAGCGGAAACAGAGACGTTTTAAAACGATGACGCAGACACCCACGCTCACTTCCTGATTGGGTCTAAGCCACGACGTGTCCTTCCCTGATTGGTCACGCCCGTATCACGTGACCCTTTCCCAGATGAAAACAAACGACATCAGCCTTGACTACCAGCGGTTAATTCGACATTAATAACAAATCACAACACTTACCTTCAGTAACAGTTCCACCTGGTCGTTGGTCCAAGACATGCTCTTACTTTTCTCCATCGCTGTTCTTCGTTTGTAGTATTTAATAGCCTAAGTCTATTTTTAGACTTAATTTGTGTAATTACAGTACAGGTGGCTGATGCTGAAGCCAAGACATCCTTGCAGAGTATTGTTATTGCTCTTTAAATTTCAAAATGGATGGACTGGATGTTTAAAATGGTCAAAAAATGGACTGAACGTTTCTCTTCGGGGCTTTGCTGGTGTTTACCTGCTTTGATTGTGTGAGTGGGGATTTTGCCACGTCAATAAACTGAATTTAACTGAAGTGAAAGATGCATACAGAGAAAAAGAAAGGAGGAGAGAATGACAGGAGGATAGAAAGATACAACAATGACAGAGAGAGAGAGAGAAGACAAAGAGAGATGTGAAGAGATGCAGAGCTGCTATCGATTGTTCTTCCTGGCAGAGACGTCCACGTAAGCTCAGCGAACGTTACACAGTGATCTATTTACAGCTGCTATAATTATACACACATATATCGCACACAATCACACATGTATGTAATCAAACACACACACACACAGAGGAACTACAAACAAACAAACAAACAAACAAACTGCTAATTAACTGCTGATGAGATCAGATTACACACACACACACTAAATTATACACTAATCTATGCTGTCTGCACTCCTACACACACCATTATACAATAATGCACTGCACCTTGACTCTAAGCACTGTACCATGGTTATGCAGAACCCTTGATTCTGATTGACCCTGGCTGGTTTAAATTGTTACTGAGTAAATGCCTATGTTCACTGTTAAAGTAAGGTACCATTTATTCCAAGGTTGGTTAACAATAGATCAAATAATATGGTGGTGCAGGAACCCTGGTGTCTGGTGTTTGTACGCCCACCATTCAAGTGTGTGTTTTGTTTTATTGAAGACTTACCAGATTTTACCATTTGAAATTTACAGAAACTTGTTTTCTGCTGGGGTCTCCTCTGTACATCTTATAGAAGTGCTTCCATCTTTTTGCAACAGCAAAGAGAAAGTACACGTTTCACATTGTCTATGTTTGACTTAGTAGAAAGTAGTTTGTGCTCCGCTGCTAAAGGAAACGCAGATGTGGCGATTAGGGCTGCAACTAATGATTATTTTATTATAAAAGAAAAGAAAAAAGAAAAGAAGTCTATAAAATGTCAAATAATTGTGAAAAATGCTCATTACAGTTTCCCAGAGCCCAAAGTGATGTCTTCTTTTGTCCGACCAACAGTCCAAAACCCAAAGACTCTTCATTTACTGTCATACAGGACAAAGAAAAGCAGCAAATCCTCACATTTAAGAAGCTGGAACCAGACAATGTTTTAATCTAATTCTAATCTAATTCAATCTATTATCAAAATAGTTTGCAATTCATTTTCTTTTCATCGACTAATCAACTAATCGTTGCAGCTCTAGAGCAGATGTTTAAAATCCCTGTTTTATTACCTGTCCTGATAAGACTGTTTAACTTCACCGGTGAAAACAGTAGAAACAGGGTGGTTTTGCAGCGAAATAAAAAAAATACCTTTATCAGTTTTGGAATCAGGTGACATTACTAAAGAAGACACCACTGGCTCTAACAGAGTATGTGTACATGTGTTAGAGTCACAGAAAGTGCAAAACCTGCTCGAGGGAGCATCAAACGACTGCATCAGATTATATCTCTAAAAAAATAAAAAATCTTTCTCTCTCTTTATGCGTCTCTTCTTCCTCCCTCAGCTCCCTCACTGCGTCTCTCTCTCCACCTCGATCTCTCGCTCCTGCTTTCTTCAGGATTGTGAAAATCCACTTATACGCATATAAGGAGCAAGTAAGTGATCTAAGCAGGAAACTGAATGTGTTTATTCCACAGTGGTATGGTGATTTCTGAATAGCAAGAGGACCACTCGGTTCTATAATGGGAGGAGAAAAAGAGGAAAGAGGGAAAGGGAAGAGATCAAAGAACAAGAAAGGAAGACTGAAGAGATGAAAGATATTCTCTAAATGTATCAGACAGAGATCATCAGCTGGGGTCATTTCTATTTTTTGTCCATCTTCAGGGAGACAGAAATAACAAAAACAGCAGAGATTAAACCTGAGCTTTTGTGCTTTAAATGGTGAGTCATTTTCATGGCAGGAAGAGCAGCATGAATCGTGCAGGAGCCACGACTCTGACCTCTGCACTTTACACTGCTGACTCACATACAGTACGGCTGGGCTTCACTTTAAACAGCCTCCTTAACAACTTAACAGCTTAACAACATCCTGCTTCAGATTCATACTGTTCCAGATGTTCACCAGCAGGAGACGCCAGTACAGTCAGAACTCATCACCTTCTCCTTCAGTTGATTATATCTTCTCAGCTAAGACCGACACCCCGTTTACACCTGGTATTAATATGAAGTATAGATATATACCTTATCTGGATCAGGGAAAGCAGAAACAGTCCTGCTATCTCAAGCTGCCTGCAGAGGAACATATCATCTGTAGCCTTTTTGGCAAAGGACAAACCAGAAGAGCCCACACAGCAGCATCACTTTGGGAGACTCAGGGACCACTACGACATGAAAGACGAGGGTCATGTGACTGATGGGCGGTTGCCGAGATAGCACCAGTAGTGTCGTAGCGGACCCTCAGGAGTATCCACACCGTTCTCCTTGACCTGACACACACCGTGTTTGTCATCAAGTCCGTCAGCCCCGCCTACCTTATTTGCATATCGAGATACAGTTTGGGCAGAAGATCAAGATAATGAGATTAACAGCAGATCAGTGATCAGATGTCATTATCCAGATAATGTACCTAGACACAGATTATATGATTCCTTAGTGAAATAGCTGGAGTGCAACACAGAATTGAAAAATGACACTTGGGTACTTTGCTATTCATTTCATCTGCAAATGTCTGCATGTATGGTCAGTCCTCAGCTCATTAGCAGTGAACACAGCATCGTGTGTATCAGCGTTACTGGGCATTAAGGATGTCATGTGTGTAGCCAAAACTGCACAATCCTCTCCATTTTCTATTTCAATGATAGAGAGGGTTTAGTAAGCGATCATAGGATACGTGAGACTGAGAAAAATAAAGATGCTCAAAATCTCACAATGCTATGGAGCCCCGGAGGGACAAAAGGCCAAGTTTACTACATTGAGTGCTTGAAATGCTATTGCAAAAGGTGGGAACAAATTGTATCGCAATAGCATTTTGAGTGATGTAGTGAAACGTGGCCTCGATATATATATATATATATATTAGTTTTTTTTTTTCTCTGTATGGCCACTCCGGGGCTTTGTACAATGCTAAGACATCTTAAAAAATTCCCAGATCCTCACACAAACGGGACCAAACATGTAAATCACCAAATTCATAAGAAATATTAAGACTCTTGGCTGATGCATATTCAGCCATTTCTTCATAAAAGGCCCATCGTTCAGCTTCCATGTGATTCACTGTGTGTGAAGTCGAGTGAAGAGTTGGAGGGTCTGTGATCACTGATGAGAAAAACATCATGGAAAGACCTGTGTGTGTGTGTGTGTGTGTGTGTGTGTGTTATTCCTGGTTGACCCTCGAGCAAGGAGAACACACTGACTCACCGGCACACACACACACACACACACACACACACACACACACACACACACACACCCCCTCCCATGTTGTACGTTTACTGGTTTTGTTATAATTTCATAGAATGCTGTTTTTCAGTTTGAACACTGAATAAGATTGTGCCTTGTGTAACCATACAGTAAAAACAGAACACTCTGACTCGAATCAGTCAATCTGATGACTTTAGACTTGACTTTGACATTGAAACCAATGACGTCTGGCTTTGATATGACATTAGCCTTTTGGCTAGCCCAGAGATTAAAACATTATGTTATACAAGAGTGTGCAGTTAATCAACTCTTGATAACCGGATGTACTTTGAGTCACACCAACAGCAGCCAGTCGCTTCGCACGAGCAGACGGGAAAGGTGTGTTTGTCGGTGCGGACTAGCAGGAAGACAACACCTCCGAATATCACACTCAGATGGAAAGACTCGACTGTCATCAAAAAAAAAAAAAAAAAACGGAAAAACATTCAGCTCAGAAAAGATGAATGATGGTCACAGAAACAGCATGTCCGGACACCTTCATTCTGCTTTTATATGATCTTAAGTTCAGTAATAAATACTTTCAAATACCATTAAATCTGGTGAACAGCACATAATGACTTGTTCAGGACTCGTTGATTGTGACTCAGTACTTGACTCAAAACTTTGTTATCCTGACTTGAGACTTGACTCAGGGCATGTCCCACTTCTGGATGATAAATACATGAAAGTATTTTTGAATCCACATAAAACGGAAACAGATGAGTGACGAGGTTTTTGTTGTCTCTCTCTCTCTGTGTGTCTAGTCTGTGTACATATGTGATATGTATGTGTGTATGTATATGTGTCATATGTACATTAACAGGTTTGTGTCGTGTTTTAGCACAAGAAACAGCTAAGCTAAATCTAAACAACACTGAAAAGCACGGGAAGGATTTGTGTGTACTTGTGGTGTGTGTGGTGTACAGCTCTCCTATCTCTCCAAGCAGTAATTGTCTCATAATTATTATTCATCATAGACTCTTTGATCGTGGAGCTCTCTACTGATATTAATGTTATCTTCCACTGGAGAGAGAGAGATGGGAAGGAAAGAGGGAAGCAATCAAACAATAACTTGAAAGACAGAAGCCCACAGAAAGTAGAAGAAAGAGAGAAAGAGAAGCGAGATAAAGTAAAGAAAGTGTGACAGAAGTGGGAAAGAAGGATCGTGTGCGTGACAATAATCATAAAGACAGAAAGCAACAACACCCCTCGAAGATTAACTGGAAAGTTAGCAAAAAGGAATGAAAACAGAGACGTGAACAGGTAAATGTGAGCTGGATGTGGAGCTGAGAGCAGACAAAAAGTAACTAAATATAGCCAGCATATGGCATTTAAATGTTATCATTTCACAAAGCTCCCACCACGAGTGGAGGGTGGCCCTCTATCGATTTTTCCAAAAGAGACAACGTGTGTCGACATTTGGAGAGTGTTAATTGTGAACCTTGTGCACATATGTTCATTCAATCCAGTAAAACCTCCCAGAGAGGCGCAGAAAGCAGAAGAATCGGATGGAAAGCCTGAAGAGTTAAAGGTCAGAGAGAAACAGAGCCGGAGAGTCGGATATGGAGAGGAAGCCAAAGGTCGCCCGTTTCTTGTTTTATTAGAATACACGGATACTGCATATAAAGATTAGATTCCCATCGTCCACATGATGAATGACTGTGATCGTACACTGATGCAGAGATCTGAATCACAGTACAGAGACAGTTTTAGAGTTTTGTGGACTGTGATTTGCTCCTTGGAGAGTGAGTGCAGCCCGGAAGAATACCACCATGTCCCCCGATGCAGGAACAATATATCAACTGTGTGATCGTGTTTCCAGCTCTCCATAGAGACCTCTCCGCTAGAATTATCAATTTAGATGTTAAATCTGGGGAAGAGGACTGTGTTGGACCATTTGTTAAGAGAGTGTTTTCCCCAGAGACAGAGGATAAATATGGAGAACACTATTACTGTTGTGGGGTTGATGCTGGGGTCTGTAATTTCTCACCCTGTTTTGAATCAGAAGCAGTTTGGAACTTGGAGAGTAGCGGGCTCTCCTGGGGTGGAGCTGCCAGCACAAATGAAAGCTATTTCTGTATGTGCTCTAAAAATCCAAAGGTTCAGCCAAGAGCTCTTCAGTCATCTCCAGGGAATCAGTGAGCAAGTTCAAGTTTCTCACGAGGACGACGACTAAAAGCTTTAGTGACTCTGGGTTTATAGAAACCTCAAAGGCTGTCGTTACATGGAAAACATATTCATAAAGCCTGGTTTCATGGGATGAAATTTTATTAGATTTGCAATTAACTGAGACTGCATGCAACTCATGTTAGCTTAGCTGTATTCAGCTTCAGTTCACACCTAAAACCACTATGTGTAGAATTCAAAAGTTTGACTCACTCACTTTCTGTTGGCAAAAACTTAATATATAAAAGATAATATAAAAGGCACGAGTTTTAAAAAAAGAATGTCAAAAATGTCACACAGTAATAATATGGTCAGCTAAGCACAAACAACAACAATAGACAGGAAACAACTTGAACTCGAGCTTTCTTTCAGACAACACTATTGACACCAATGTAATGGAAACACTTCTCCAACTTTCCAAGATGTCCGCATTATGTTTTCTGCTCCACTGGTGTGGTTTCTCCAGGGAGGAAGGAGGTGATGACGACAAAACTCTCAGATCTAGAACACTTCGCGCAAAGACAGTAAAATGAAATAAGACAAAAGACCAGAAACACTAACTGAGAGAAGCAAGGTGCTTGAACACATTCCTCCATTTAAAACAAACATGACAACAGCAATAAAATGCAACTGGAAATAAAACATGTTAGTATGTGAACATGTGTGTGCCACTGAATCACCAGCTTTTATCAGAACACCACTTTAAGTTTCATATAGAAAGAGAACACAACAGTGATTTTGATCATTTATTAATACCACAGTTTTAATTTAGTCCTGTAAAAGTAAAAAGCCCTGCATTCAAACTGTTATTATACTTTCATATATTATTCATATATTAAATCATTAGATCAGTAAAGTATTAGCATGTAAGTTGCATTAGCAAGGAGGTGATGCTAATTCTGTTTAACTTTATATACTGTTCATAAATACGGATCGTATTTATTAGATGTAAGTACATGTCCCTCTGCAATAAAGTGAAGTATAAAGTAACATACTCAAGTAAAGTACAAGTACCTCAAAGTGAATTCTTTCGTCTGTATTGTTGGGTTGTTCTCCAGCTTGGCCACAGAGAGCAGTGACACTTTGTTCAGCTTACTGAATCACAATAAATATTCAGTTGAACTTAAACTTGCACTGCAGTAATGATAAATGTACTCATATGTTCCACCACTTCTGGTTGCCTGCCATAAAGGTGGGTAGATGATCAGGTTACATGCCAGTCTCAGATGTGTTCGGTTGTAGTATTAACATCAAGAGGTGTTTAGTGTGTAACACCAGCACTCCCACTGAAACGTGCACCGGCTGCTGTGGATAAATGGATGTACCAAGTGATGTAGAAAATTAAAAAGGATCTGGAATATCTAATGACTGATTCTCTGAGAGGACGCTATCACCTTTCTTCACACACACTCACTCAGTGATTGGCTGAGAGTGGACCCCTTCCCCTTCATCTTCCCCTGTTCTGCACTAATCAAATGGAGATTGCAGAGAAGAAACACACACACACACACACACACACACACACACACACAGTTAACCCACCTCCCTATGGGTAGTGCACCCACCCTGGTTTATTCTCAAAAGAAATTGCACACGATATATTGTAATATTCAGTGTGTGACTGGGTGGAAATATGCAGATGCACACAGTCTGTATGTGTGTTTGCACGAGGTAGAGAGGCTTAAAGAAAGACAGAAAGAGAGAGAGAGGCTCTACCGTCATCCTGATCTGTAATCATGATCATCTGTCCACACAGACTGAGTGTTCTCCTCTCTGTTCCTGCATATTAAACACACTTTGTTTTCAGACCAAACAGTTAATGAGAGGAACTGCCCACTGGGGGGCTCCCCCGAGAACTACAGACCTTCAAGGGCTGTTTTTCTGTTTGTATTCGCACTGCCAATAGGAATGCTGAAGCGACGTAAGCCGGCTGGCGGTTGGTACAGCAACGTCACTCACAACGTCACACACAAGATTTTTATATTTCGCTTTGAAGAGTCAACATGGCGTTGAATTTCCCCCATCGCATATACGCTCAGTAAAGCCTGGACTTCCCTGTCGCTCCATTTGTCCGTGTTTTGGTCCATTTTTTAAGGCTGCCGTTATGAGCTGTTACACAGGTTTTTAAAGATGGCGGTTGCCGGCGCTGCACTGGCTCATGTGTTCGACCAGTCACCATACAGCTACGTCACTAAAGGTTCTTCTTGTGCTGGGAGAGTAGTTGGAAGATGCCAGAGACGGATTTAGACCCTCAAATGGCTCCAAAAACTTTGGATCCTACACTTTCCATAAGAGTGTCTGTCATTAGACCGTCTCTGCCTGATAAATGCCCACATGTTTTAAACTCACACAGGGTTTTTGGTAAAAATGTGAAGTCTCCGAGGCCAAGCCCAGATAACCCTGATGACATCACTGTGACATCACTAGTTATTTTTTCAAACTTCTGACAGCTCCTCCAGAGCCACAGAGGACATACAGCTGTGTTCATCAGCTGATTGGTGCTAAGTATGACCGTTTTTATTAATATTACCATGTTGTGTACCATCTATATATCATATCTATCTATATATTGTGTCTCTTACTGCTTTATGTTGTTGTAGATGTGTTCCTACTGGCTCCATATACTGATGTTCTTTTACTGTTTGAGTATATTTCTTTTATCTGTCTGTTGTAACAGTTTTGTGCACCAAATGTCTTTCTTTTGTCTAGTTGCAGTAGTTATAATAACCCTGAAAACATCCCACTTCATACAAGTTCCATCATTTTCAATTCAATTCAGTTTTACTTATAAAAATCAAACAATGTTATCTAAGGGCACTTTTCATAGAGAGCAGGTCTAGACCATACTCTTTATAATATTATTTACAGAGACCCAACAAATCTTAAAATAAGACTCACTCAGCTAGTCTCTTTAAGTCGTAGATTTCAACTCTACATATACGTTTATAACCACTTGTTTTGCAAGATTGGTCTGATTCCTGGAATAAGAAAACTAGCTTCCTTTGAACAGATGTTTGGGATATTAGTGTGACGGTCTTACAATTCACTTTTCAGACTTGTTCTTGTCGACTCGAGCTAAAAAATACATTGGATAACTTTGTGAAGACCAGTAACCTTGAAACAATAATCTAATGCAAATGGTGCTTGACAGAATGATTTTTCTTGAATAACAAAACAAAAAGGAATCATCCTAAAATAAAATGCTGTCTATGTGTTCTGAACCACTTTAACAACGAAATAGGAGAAAAATGTTGTAGTTTTCCACACTGAATATCTTCTTTCATGCCTCAGCACGCTGCTGTAATACAGTACAAGATCTCTTTTTTATGGACACAGGAATATTTATTCCCTCTTTTGTCCGTGCACTGCAGCTCTGACCCTTACAATCCTCTTATAGCTCTTCTTCTTGGACACTTGTACTGTGGGTGATGCAGGAATTGCGGCTTATTGCAGCTTATACTGTTGCAGCCATTGTGAGTCACTCTGGATAAGTTAGCTAAACAACTCAACTGTACGGCTTTACCAGGACTTTTATTTTGTAAAATGGCTGCATAGAGTTTTGGAATAAAGTGCAGTAACGCAAGACAAGAAGGAGAGCAGAAGGGTCAATTTTAGGATTTATCAAATAATAATTGATCATCATCGGACACACAGCAAGAAACAAACAGCCCAAATCTTCTTCTTCTTCTTCTTCATCATCTGTGATGTCACATAACATGTTTTAGGATTGCACAACAACATGCGATGTGATTTGTTGCTAGAGCAGCACTTTTATGTATGCAGCATGTTAGTGAAAGTTCTGTCTACTAATGTGACCGAGCTGAGTTCAGTCGCTTCAAGTCACACACACACACACACACACACACACACACACACACACACACACACACACACACACAGCAGGAATAAAGCACAGTGCCATTAGCTGTGCATGAGTCAGCAGAAGGTCTGTCCCGTCCTTTACATCTATTCAGGAAAACACACACACACACACTCCTACTATTCCTGTCTGTCTGTGTGTCTACGTATGGCGTGCTTAAAAGAAATCCTTCCCCAGTATCAACATGATCTGATCTCTTCAAACAGATGACAAGAAGCTACGATATCACGGGACAAGTGGACTGAAGACACATGATTGCATGCAGGCCTAGTTTTAAATCCCCAAATTAGCTAAAGATCCACTGCTCTTTTTAGAACATGTTGAACATCAACAACCTTTTACTAAAAATTTGCAGGCCCCTTTTGCCAAACATTTCTGCCTTTTTCACCAAAAAATATCAACCACCAGGTACTACTTTACTATTGACTATAATCACCAATATGTCCTAGCTAATTAGTTTTTAAACTGGATGCCATTGCTGGTTAGTTACCTGCCAGACTTCCAGGTAAAGAAGACGAACTTACCAGGCCTCAGTCTAACATTAAACATTTGT
Source organism: Macquaria australasica (assembly GCA_005408345.1). Lineage (NCBI taxonomy): Eukaryota > Metazoa > Chordata > Actinopteri > Centrarchiformes > Percichthyidae > Macquaria > Macquaria australasica. Next base: position 333,677 of record SEMN01000413.1, read on the forward strand.
CAGGTTGTTTCCTGCTTTGCTGTTCACCATTTGTAATTATTCCACATTCATAATCAAATGACTTAAGAGAATTAGTGCATTAAAAATTCCATTATAGACGACCTACCTGAGTTTCTTGGGGAAGCAGGGAGTCCTCAGGTAGAGTCGGTCCTTTTATATGGTGAATTCAAATTCCAGTCACATCACTGGCCTCGGGGTTACAACAGGATGACAAGCTAACAAGGGCACCATCCTACCTGCAGAAAGGTAGAGAAGGGGGAGGAGGAGGGGGGAGTGCAGGGATGGAGAGGAGAAAGAAAGAAATGTCAACATGTTGCATCATTAATTCATTAGTATTCCTAAAGCTTCTTTCCTTCTGTCCTCTGTCCCTCCTGTTTCTTCCCTCCCTCTCTCTCTCTCTCTCTCTATCCACCACCCTCCCTTGGGGGCTCCTCTGCCTCTTTCTGTTTCCCAGCAGGACATACAGAAAGTGTGAAGGGAAAAATCCACAAAATACTGATGAATCAAACTCTTACGTTGGAGACATTTAACTATGAATTCTTTTGAGTTGGCACAAATGTGGTTATTTCCATGTAAAGATGTGTCATTTAAAACTGGGATTAATCTGCTGAAGGGTTTCTTTAGGTTGCATCATCATTTCGATAGGATTTCAGTTAGTATATTTCAATGTGTAAATTTCACCTGAAACACTTAATTGTTATTGGTGATGTAGTTAATTTGTTTTTGAGTGACTGGTTTTGAGTGTTTAAGAGCTGAAATGATTATCCGATTGATCCATTAGTCAATCAACAGAAAATGAATTGTCAAACAACGGCAGACATGTCCCAGGTCCAGCTCTGTGGATTTACTGGTTTGATTTGGCTCATGTGATCGTGAGCTGAAAATCTTTGGGTTTTGGACTGTTGGTCGAACAAAACAAGACATTTTATTACATCCCCTCGGGGTTTAGGACACTGTGAATGGTATGTTATGGACCACATGATTTATTTGACCACTGACATCCAAACACCTCTGACCTGCTAGCTTCCACGACCCCCGAACTAACAAGAACAAGGTCAAGTGGATTTTTGTTTTGTTTTTTTATGATGTGAGGGGTTCGCTCGTCACCAAAATTCATATTTAATTGGATAAACTGATGTATACACGCTGAATACAGGGTGATACATTCATTATTTTGACATTTCATAGGGAAAGAGATGAATCTTGAGATACTCAAAAATGCTTTTGTTGGCAATTTTTGCCAACACTGTGGCGTAAATCCTTCAGAATCAGTGAGTGAGAGTTTTGTCGCTGACATTTACTCCAACACTCAACAATCAGACAGGGAAAAATCCATCAGAGAAGAAGAAATGCAGTTTTCTGTAGCTTCAACAGATGAAAAAGATGTGTTTTGAGTAAGTGGCATGACTCTCGCTTCTCTCAGCTAGAAAAACTCCTCTTACTTTCTGATGTTCCCCACCACCCTGTCCACCTACACACTGTAACCTGCAGTAGATTGTTCACGTTTGCTCTCTTGGGTTTCTCCTCAGGCATTCTGGGAAATGCAAGAAACCATGAATTTGACGAGGAAGGACAACAAAAGACCAAAAAAATAAATTAGAACATTTCTTTGCAGAAGAACTCCTGGAACACAGTGAACATCACAGACTGATGATATATAACATCGTGCCAACAAGGTGCCTGAAGGTGGATTTTTCCTCTAAGTTTGATGTCAGAGTGGTGTGGGTGTAGCGTAGGTGACTGTTCGCCTTTCGGAGGAATAGTTACATCACATCCTATGCATTGGCAAATATGTATATTTTTTTCTCTAATACATTTTTTATTTGAAGAAATCCCATTTTCTAAATGTATTAGCTTGAATTGGCTCCAGGCCTGCAGGGATGTACTTCAGTTTACTTTAGTTAATTTAGTTTGCGCGGCCATAAAAGATACAAGCGAGGTAATTAAACAAGGTGATAAAATGCAGCCACGACAGGAGAACACAGCAGAAACACAATTTGTGCAGCGGAGATAAATGACAGAAAAAGGAGAGCTGTAATAACTGCGGCTTCAAAGCAAAAAAAAATCTCCTGATGATAAGGTACAATTGAATTAGGAAAGAAAATCTAAATGACTTCGAAACACAACATGATGGACGATGGCAGAAAAACAACAGTGTTCGTGAAAAATAAGCAGAAGAGAACATGAATAACGGAGAAAGAGTTAGTGGAAGTGAGTGGGAGGAGGAAGAGACTCTGTGTTGGATCACTGGGGAAACTTCAGGCTGTTTTGTTAAGACACTAGAAAGCAGGGAATTCTAGGCAGGAAGCTGAGTAGTCGGAGAATCAAATAAACAGGAGGTAACTGGAGAGAGCAGGAGATTAGGAAACTTCCAGCAGATCTAATTCAAAGATGCATTTCTAAAAAATGTAACTGAAGTAACTCTGAATGATAATTTCCCAGCGTTTGCTTCAAAAAAAGTAGAGCAAGACATCAAGGCATCACTTGTAAACAGTATTTTTTTTTAACTCTTAATGATGAATCTGGTCATATTATACACATTTTCTTAGTGTCAGCAAATCCCATGTACAAACACTGTTGCACTGGATGACATGTTCCTCCATCACCATGAACACACACACTGTAGTTTATTTGGACTCAATCCCACACACACCGTCCTGCTACCCCAAATACTCACTAGAGTACCGAATGTGGATTAATCCGCCGCTGAAAATAGTCCCCAACAAATGTGCTATTACCCCTGGTTTAGCAACATTTGCTAAAAACTACAGTGTGCAGCTGTTTTAGTGAATTACAGAGCCTTTTTTAATGAAACAGTACAGAATATTTATGAGCTATTTTTAAAGATTTTCATCTTCAGTAGGAACCAATAGGCTTCGAGCTGAGAGCCACAGACAGGGTAGAGAAGTAAGAAGCATTAGAGTACTGAGAGATGGACTAACATTTATAAATGGGATGTTTGGACAATAATGGCAGCTTTATCCTCCAACAAACACATGCAAGTGAAATTTACTCATATAGCACTTTATAAAACAGTAAAAAAGTAAAAGAGACAACACCAGCTAACTCATGATCTTCTGCAACACCTCTCTTCATATATTCCAGGTGAGCAAAGATTTAAGGTAGCTGAAAAAGCGGGGTTTATGTGAGGTCACACATCTACCGTTATGTGTGACATTCTTAGAAAAGGAGGGATGGATTAGAGAAGAGATTAGCAGGAATGCCGTCAGATAGAAAGGGAGAAATGAAAGTGAGAGAAACAGAAGTGTGGAGTGAGAAAAAGAAGGATGTCAGATGCAAAAAAAGAAAAGGTAATGATGAGAGTGAGATACAGGAAGTAACGTCAGACTCAAAGCAGGAGATGAGAGTGAAGGAGGAGCGAGTTAGACCAGAGTGAGCAGCAGACAGGACGTGTCTCACAGCCACTCTTCCCGTCTCCATGCCGGTCAGCACTTACCTGACTGACAGCTGGATTAGCATTAGCACGACTACACAACAGCGGATTAGCATTAGTACGGCCCGGTGATACGTAAAAAGGGATTAGCCTTAGCACAAGCTAATGCTGCAGGCTAAGAGATTAGCACTAGCTATAGCATGGCTCTGAGCTACATGAGCAAAGATAAGCTATAGTCTGACTCCATCCTGAACAACATGATCGGGACCAAACAGCAGCGGATTGAACATCGTGTAGGATGGAAGAGATTAGCATTCCATTCAAAGTGTTATTAATAACTAGTGAAACTATAATTATAATAATCAGAAAGGCTTGTTTGGTGATAAAAATCACGTTCATAATCAAACCAGCATTAAAACAGAAGATTTAGAAGACATTTTTTGAATGTTATTATAACTTTTCTGACTATTCTGTTTTTAGTTCTCTATGCAGAATTGTATTTTTAGATGTATATTGTTTATTTTCATTATTACTTTTTTTATATGTATTAGATTATATTTGTAATTTCTCTGTAGCAGCCCTTTGGTCAACATTTGCTGCTTTTAAATATCCTCTATAAATAAACTGACTTCAGTTACATAAAGATTACTGACTTTAAATGAGGTTTCATAGTTTTGCACACACTTACATGGCATTTATTGTCACGAGAGATGTGACAAAGCATTCAAATAATTAGGACATTCACCTGCTGTGTGAACAGTAACTGCAAAAAATGGTAATATGGCCATTAAAAAAAAAGGCAATTAAAATAACGTGAGATCATCGAGGTCAACTCGTGGCTACTGAAACAGGACTTTAGCAACAGATTTGAAAAAAAGAAATGTGAATTAGGTGCATTTCCATCAACTGGTTTGGAGTAAATAAACTCGGCTCGTTGCACAGCGTAGTTTGGTCAGAAGTTGGCGGTATAGGCTACGCTTTATGCATGGCTGTAATCCACCAGTTAAAAAAACAAAAAAACAAGTCACCTTGGCCATCGAACCCATCTATGGAAGAAACATGGAGAGAGGTCCTGTTCAGCGGAAACAGCGGAGCAGTCATGTGAGTTAAATGTTTGCTACGTCTTATTTGTTTCCATATCCCATTTAGCTCATTAACTCTTTTTCAACAAAGACAAAAACCACCTCAAGCAAGTGAAAACTTTTTTGCGCAATTGAGGAAGTTTTATCGAATTTTGCTGTTTCCATACAACTTTTCTAATGCGACACTTAAAAATGTGCATAAATAAAAGTTAGGTCTTGTGTGTTATGAGCCTGTCAGAGGCAAAGGCCAGAAACAAATGCAATATAAAAGGTGACATGTCACAAGTAGAAAAAACTGCTTTTGTTGAGTCAGCGAAGGACACGTGTTTTCTTTCTGTGTTGAGTCGGATCAGGTGTTTCAGACGCTATTTGACCATCCAACAGCACTTTGCTTGAAGCATACTGACTCAGACTATTTGACTTTGCTCGATACTGTACGGTACATGTCCCTGTGAACCACTGTTTGTACAGCCTGTGTTTTTATTGTGATATATTGAATCTCTACAGGGAAACATTTTAGCACCACGACTGGAAACTTCAAAAGGAACAAAAGAATAATACCCGCCACCATGACTGTCAGGGCTGCTGCTCTGTTCAGAAACAAAGATACCTTTTCAATCTCTGGAGTGAGTTCTGCAAAATCCTTTCTGACTATGTTACACAAGCTGCTGTCAAGCGTCACTTGTAATTACAGAGGAGCCGAGAGTCCTGCAGTAAACATGGAACAGTTACAGTACATCCTGCTGTCACACTCATGGAGGGCCGAGAACAAAGGAGATGAGACCGGTGCTGCTGGGTTTGGGTTTTATATCAGGGACAGAGAGATCCTGCTGTGGAAGGTGTTTCTTTCTTCCATTCTGTGTCGGCTAAAATCCAAGGAAAATCAAAACCTCTTAAGCACAGTTTAGTTGCTGTGGCACAAAGCAAAAAGCTGCAGTTTTCTGTTATTATTTTACTTGAAATCACAGTATACTTTGTGATTTATATGTCGAGTTTCATGAATGTTGCACCTAAAAAAAAGTACAAGGCAAGAAGAAAGAAAGAAAGAAACACAGCAAGGCTTCTTTTTTAAAGAAAAACATTTTCACTATTTTTCCGTTTTCCTTTCTACTCTCTCATCATCCTCTCTTCAGCACGTTTGGTGTGTCGCTGTGGTTTAGGAATTAAAAAATTCAGGTATGTGGGTCGCTCACTCATTGGTCATTTAATCCCCCCTCCCCCTATTTTCTCATTTAGCAATCAAAGCCTTTACTAAACTGCTGATAATCCAAAATGCAGAGGATCGTGTGAGCACACATTCCACCTGTTTTAGTCTCTTTAGTTTCTTAGGAGGAGTCACAAAATGCTAAGGAGACCTATGAGGCTGTGCTGTGTGTTTTGAGAGAAATTTAATTAGGATCAGGATGTTGGACAACTTTACACATGCAAAGAACATTAATGTGCACCTACAACACAACCACAGAGGATGGTGACCTTTTGTTTTGCTCCTCAAAGATTTGTAGGCTTTAGCTGCTTCCACAGGCATGGCTTATTAAATATATTAACATTTATACCAGATGTTCTGATTTATTTCAGAATCACAATGTTTATTGCCAAGTAGGTTTTCACATACAAGGAATTTTATTCTGTATAAATGGTTTCTCAAGTGCCATTATGTATCAATACTTACATATCAAATGACATGTATCATGATGGAAAATTCAAAGGAATAGGTCGACATTTTGGGAAATGCGCTTATTTGCTTTCTTGGTGAGCGATGTCAGTGTCATGTCTGTACAGTATAAATGAAGCTTAGAAAGAGAAACAGGGATCTTGGCTTTGTCCAAACGAAACAAAAACTACCTACGAGCATCTCTAAAGCTCACAATGATCACATTATGTGTCATTTGTTGTGTAAAAACGACACATTGTGGTTTTACCAGCAGTTATGCTCCATACTACTTCATGTCACTTCCTGGAGACCTGCTGGTTGCCTGGCAATTTCACGGTGACCGTAAGACCCCAGCTTCATATTTACTGTACAGACATAAGAGTGATATTGATCTTCTCCTTTTACAAACTCTCTGCAAGATAGTGTAGTTCCCAAAATGCCAAACTACTCCTTCATACCGCCCACCCCTACATCACAATGTTCAGTTGTGTGTGTAGACACACGTACACAAAGAAAAGACGCCCACGTACATACAGAGACTGACACAGACTGTCCACACTATCAGACACACTGCAGTGATGCTGAGTGATGCTGAGAGTTGTCTGAGTCCAAGTTACAGAGGGATTATTGTAATGAGCTGTGCATTCACTCACATTATATACAGGGGGTTTAGTAGAGATTTTATATGTGGGAGACACTGGGCAGCAACACATCTCTGGGTCTTATTAATTCTGTCTCTGCAGTCATGCATGAGTGCATCACTGAGTTAAGCTGTTTCCACCCAAAGTACCCAGAACGTTTAGTCCCAGAAACTACTTTTCAAGGAACTAAAAGGTTCGGCCCATAGTTTGATCTATAGACCTGTGAAGTTTAGGCAAAATTAGTCCGCTTACGTATGAAAAAGAGACAGCTGTTTTTACATGTCATTCTTTTGCATGATTATACAACAAAGATGACGCCACAAAAAGCGATGGACAGACCTCATTATTTGTGCGACACTGCAACAACAGTAAGCTCAATGAGTCCTGGACTTGGTCGTCGGTCCATCTGTCGTAACTCCACTGTGTTGAAGCACAATGAATAAAAAACAAACTGGTTTGAGGCTGCAGATTTTTAAAAATGGGGGCTGAAATAAAATGCTGTAAGCACTCTAAAAGTATTCGACCAATCAGAAATGTTCAGTGCTGCAAGCTCCACCCCCAAAGTTCCTGTACTTTTGGAAAGTACTACCCTCCGAGCAGGGACTTTTTGGGGGTATAATAATGTCCCCAGAACTTAATTTAGACCCTGGTCCCTGCAGTTCCTCCAAAGGTTCCGAGTCCCAGGGGGAAGGTTCTGCAGTGGAAATGTGGCTTTAGTAACAGTAATGTGCCTATACGTGCAGGCTGGTTGTTTAATGATGTTTGCATGTTTGCAGCCTTGTGTGTGAGTACGTGTTTTATTAATTCTTATTTCTATTCAAAGCAACTACTTGTACTATGCTTTGCATCTGCCAAATGAATGTAATGAAAATGTTTGTTAGTTTTAAGGGATTCTGCTTGTTTCATGAAAAAGCAATTTAAAATTTTTTTTGACTTTCACAGTTGGTGAACCAGGTGAAGCCTTTGATATGCAAAAGATAGAACTAATGCATCAAGGTGAAATCAAGTCAATCAATCAACTAACCATCGATCTTATAATATTAAAAAACTGATGGTGTAAGTGATGACTGATATAACTGTAGTGTCAAGAATAAAAAGCCTCAAAATGTCTACAGTGTTGACCAGACCAGGAAAACCTCTCTGCTGCCTCCAACAGACGACTCAGTTGATTGCTTAAAATGTACTTTATGTACGCTGTGGTTCATTCAGGTTACACTGTCTTGAATAAAGTGATGTCTCTCTAAACAGTAAAGGCCTGTCAGCCGGCAGACAGAACACTGAACTCCTCAGTATGTCTTGCTAAACCATAGAACACTTTAGGAAAAAAAACATATTCAATTCAATTCAGTTTTATTTATATAGCGCCATATCATAACAAAGTTATCTCAGGGCACATATGAAACAATCTCACTCAACAAGTTCAATCTATTACATATTGACATTAGATCCATGACATTGGAAGAATCAAGACTAAACGTTTTCACTGAAAAGCGACAACATGGGTTTGGGTGTCAATGTGAGATGCATCTCACATTGACAGGCAGGCTCCTTCCCGATCAGATCAGGTTTCCAGGAAGCTCTATTGACTGGATGTCAATAAGCATATTCTTTAGTCAGCAGCTTTAATCAACAGACCTGGCTGCGAAACATGATCTGCCCATAACTGTCTGATTTACACACATTCAAGCACGCAAGTCACAGGTCAACGCGCACACGTGCACATGCGAGACCTCTTGAGAGAACATATGGACACACAGCATTGCTACTCATGAAATCCGTGAATCGATGCATTAAAAGGTGCACTGCAAAAAATATGTTTACACTCAGTGTTACTCACCAAAACACATAGTGTGTATCCTTGAGGTCTAACAAACGTGTCGAGTGCATTTCTTTCCTCATGAAACAATTGCAAAGCTGATTTCAGTATTTTGAATCTAGCATCATTAACATCCATGTTTATAAGCTTGTAGTCTTCTGTGTCTTTGATGGAAGCGTGTTACCACCACATGGAATGTCAGAACCTAACGGCCAATGTTTCGGGGCTTCGGGTGTAGCCATTTTCCAGATATCCGGGCCCAGACTTCCTCTTTTGTGCACCGGTCATTGTTTACAGTCCTATTAGCAATCTCAGAACCCATCAGCTATCATCTGACAACCGTTTGAATGGAGCTAAATAAAAAAAAAGCTAATAAAAAGCTAAACTCTAGGGTTCCGAGATTGATAAAAAGCTGAAATGTCGTCAGACGATAGCCAGTGGGTTCCGAGATTATGTTTCGGCCAATGCGTTCTGCAGCTTTTGCTCTCCACACGGACTGTTTACCTGCATGCAACCAAAGTCCGCTCAAATGTGACTGGTCAATACTACTCGAACTACAAGTGGACTACAAATGGAAACCAGAAGCTTGTCCCTTGCCGACAGATTCTGCATTCATAGATAGATAGATAGATAGATGTAGATATGTGTTTACAGAGATTACCACCACCTGTAGATCAGTGGAATAGTGTGACACCATTGGTAGGACTGTGTGTCCTCCGGTACACGCACAAGACAAACAGAATGGGGACCCACTCATAGAAAAACAGCTCCATAGTGCTACTAGAGGTGTAAAACTCCTCAGGGAACCTTTAACATAACCTTTAGTTGATCTTAGATCTCAATAATCAAGAAATTGGTTTGTCAAAGAGCTATACAAAGGATATTCATTAAGATAATTCTCAGACACAAACATCCTATCAGCACACGGTGTGTCAAGTTTGGATGCAGGCCCATTATTGTTGCTGTCCCCTGCAGCATGCTAGCTCAGTTAGTTGACTGCCTACAGTCCTCTATAACTGCGTCAGCGCTAACAGCTGTGAACAGGAACACTATGTGGAAGTGTTAATAACAGTCTCTTAGAAGGCGCCCATTGCCCTGTCATAGGCTGCTCACAAGACCTGCTAGTAGCATCTCACGATCATCAACGCCTCACAGTTTCAACCAGATCAGGCAAACATTTCACTTTAAAAGTTAGTGAGCAGCAGAAAGCTTCTTATGCTTACTTTAAATGGAGATCCTGCTGGGAGAGAAGCTGACACACATCCTGTAAGCCTGCTTTAATCTGTTGACATTTAATACAGTCAGGGGTCATTTTCAGTGCATTATGGATTGGTTACCCTCATGAAAGAGGAAAGAGATTAGTGAAATCAATCCTGCCATGTTTTGGTCTCTGGAATAAAAATATAATAAAAGGGCTATAGAGAACTGCTTTTAGTCAAAAGTTACAAAGTGGTTGAAAGGGATCACAGACGCTGGATTGCTGTATAAGATTTTAATGTGAGACATCTACAAGAAGCGCTGGGTTTTATTAACAGTGACTAATGATTGAGTGAAAACAGTTTCAAACAACTGAGTGGTGAGTAAGTGCTAAGAAAGTGTGAAGGTGTTGAGTTTGCACTAACAAAAACATCTACAGCACATCAACATTACAAATGGAAGCAGATCAGAAAACAGGGAGGCTTCTTACTGAAATATGATCAAATATAGTTGAAGAGGAGAAATTAGAAATGACGCCAACCTTTAATAACAACGTGCTCTTCATTTGTGGTAAATTACAGCACTTTTACTGCACTTTAAAATAAAACAAGTCTGCCATTGACCTCAACACATCCCTCTATTATCTATAATTCATATTCTCAAAAGATTCTGTCGTGAACAACAAATGTAATCAAGGAAACTTCACAAAAAGGGCTTGAAATCTAGCTCCTCCTGGGATTAAAGTTTAGACCTCCAAAATGTCTCCTTTTAAACTTTTATAGATAAAGGACTTACGCACTATATATTCACTTAATACAACAAGACAATTTCAGTCACATCTCTTGAGGTTGTTTTTGTCTATACAGCACTTTCTCCACCTTGGCTCCTATCTCCTCTGCTATCTCCTGTGTCCTTGTCTCCTAGCAGGGATCATCCATCCTCTGCCTGTCTGCTTGCAGTCGGCTGTCAGCTCTGACTGATGGTCGAGTGTTTGATCCTGTCGGGGTTTGATTGCCAGGGTCTTGTTATCTGTCATCCCGGCGAAGGGGAAACTCAATCTCAGTTTCAGTCACAAAATGGTTTCCCCGGGCAACGCCCCTCGCCGTGGAAACAACACGTGAAGTGGCGCCCCTGTCGCCGCATTCAATTCGACGACCTGCCATCTGTCAGCGTCAGTCAGCGTCCATGTGTGTGTTTGTGTGAAGATAGTGTAAGAGAGAAAAATTTTGTGTGTATATGGAAGTGTGTGTGTGTGATAGTGAGTGTGTATGTGCTTATGTCATTTATCAATGTCAAGGTGTGTTTACTTGGTTAAATGTGTGTGTGTGCGTGTGTGTGTGTGTGTGTGTGTGTGTGTGTCAGAGAGATGTTGTGTGTGTGTATGTGTGTGTACAATGAGATTGCATGCATCTGTGCATGCATGGTTTTGTGTGTGAACCAGGAAGTGTGCACGCCATCTGGCAGTGTGTGTGTGTGTGTGTGTGTGTGTGTGTGTGTGTGTGTGTGTGTGTGTGTGTGTGTGTGTGTGTGTCGAACCTGACCACTCTTTATCTCATCCAACCATTCCATCATGTAAATCAATGGTTCACAAGACGAATCTCAGGGGTCAAGAGATGATTGGAAGAAATTAAAAAAAATGTTCTTTCTGCTCCATAAAATTAAGTTTATTAATTGGGACATTTCCTGATAGTTTTACTTCTTCAGCCTTTTAAAAATAATTGAATTAAACAATCTGAGAAGGTATAAATCACTCTTTGCTTGAAGTGCTCAAAGCTTATAGAAATATGTAACCTTTGCTGAGTTGACTTTATAATGTTTTAAAGGGTCAAAGGCCAAAAAGGTTGGAAACCAGGGAGGTAAATGATTCTAACAACAGCAGTAACAACAGTTTGTGTTGAAAAGGTGAACAGTAAAGACACAGAAATCCCAGAGACATATTTTAAAACACAAACTACCTGCATGGATGGATACCACTCGAGAAAAATAATGTCTCATCATCTCAGCGCTCATGCTCCTGCACTGTTGGACACTGTTTCTCCAGACCTCAGCAATAAATTTGGAGAAGGAAATGTTGTCATAACCAAGGGGAATAATGGTCAGGAATACCAGAATAAAGCCCGGGATATAGGAAGAAAAGAAAAAAGAAAAAAAACTTAATATGACCTAATATGAGGATTAAAAATATTGTTTTTGGCGACCTCCAGTGGTCCTCACTGTTCCGCATTATGATGGACTTTCTCACCTTAAGGTTAGGGAGAAATTGCAGTGTTAAGTTGTTCCTACACTGGAAGAGCAACTTAACACCATAATGTTTAGTTGTATTAGTATTTTAGTTGCTTAACCCTAACCATAGTTTATTTGGCATCACCACGATCTTTCCTCAACCTTAACCGTACCATAGTTACCAACGACATTTTTTAAATGTTGGCACTGAACGCTAACAGCATCAGCATCATGAAACGTAGTCCAGGGTTTTTCCAGAATCTTCCAGTGTCAGCCTTGTTATACTTGGTGTTAAGTTACTCTTTAAGGTGAAGTTAGAATGGGTGGAAGATGTCATTGAAAAAATGAGCCAGGGCATTTTAAAAGTTGTAAATGCCTGTATTGGCTGTCACATTGCCTGCAGCCAGGGTGCAGATTGTTTCGGGGGGCAAAACCAAGAATTAAACCAACCCTGCCTCCTACAAATTACGTTTATATATGACTAATTTGAAACAGTATGTTTTGAAGGAAACGTAATGGGGAGCGGATTATGTTTTCTATTAACATAATGACAAAATGTTGTTAATGAACGTAGCAGTAAAATGTTCATTGACAATATATTTAATATGTTTTTCCGCCACAATATCTTGCAATACAATATTCACTTCTACTGACTACAGCATTATTTAACTTTTTAGTTGCTAATGTTTAGACACTGGCAGCACTTGGTTAAGGTTAGATCATGGTCGGGTTTAATACAGAAAAAGTGCTGTTCTCTCCTTTCATCCCTTACATCTCGTCCCTCCTCTTTTCTCCTCTCCTGTTCTCTCACCCATCTACCTACCTCTCACATTTTCCTGTCCTTCTCATCCCTCCCTTCCTACCTCCTTTCCTCTCCTGCCTCCTGCTTTCCTCTCTTTCTTATCCTCTCACCTCTATTGCATGCATTACCCTTCCCCTCCCTCCCACCTCTCGCCCTCACACCTCTCCCCTCCCTCCCCTCACCCCCATGAGTTATACAGATAAGTATGGAGCTATCTTAAGCGCTGCGCTTCTTCCTAGAAAGTAATTTGGCAGTGGGTCGCTAAGTCACCCCCAACTGTCACCCGGCAACCGCCTCTATCACCGGGCGGCCATCTATCCCCACCTCCTCCTGGTTAAATCCCTCTGCTGCCACACACACACACACACACACACACAGACGAACACAGACGAACACACCTGGTGCAAACACACATTCAGAGTCTAAAAAGGTGCACACATACATGTACAAAAATAAACACACAGAGGCAAAACACACGGAAACCTAACGAACAAGACATATGAAGTTTATGTTGTTACACACGGATAATCTAAAATCAAAGCTCCATTCAAAGACACACAGTCATCACAATCAAAGCCCCAAAACACACACACACACACGTTTTTTCTCTGTGTGTCCTCTTATCAGTCCAGACAGACAGAGGCAGACAGCTACTGAACTGCCACACTAGTATTAATAAGATATGTGTAATGTGTGTGTGTGTGTGTGTGCGCTGATTTTACGCCATAGCATGAACATGCCCTATGTATTCAATGTCTGTGTGTTTATGTATTCGTGTGTGTGTGTGTGTGTGTGTGTGTGTGTGTGTAGTCTCCAGCTGTATTGCACATAATGTTAGCACTGCCAGCTTAGGGCTCAGGCATAAAGAACACAGCTGGGGAGGAAAAAAAGATGGAGAGAGGGAGATAGAGGGAGAACAGGCACAAACAACAGACAGCCAAAAACAAACACAAAGACGGGAGAGAGAAAGAAAAGGCCTTAAAGACAGGAAGACGCAGTGAAAGACAGATGGAGGTGTAGGTATAAAAGCGAGGGAGGTCTACTTTAATGGACTATTCTGCATTCAGGTTGTTGCTGGAGGCTTTTGGAAACCCCTGCACACTGTGTCTATTAGTCTAGTAAAAGGGCAAACACAACAGCAGCTACAATGCCTCACCGCCGACTACACATCTCATTACATCGACCATTTTCGAGACGATTCTCGCCCGCTCAAAGCCTTTAACCACGCTGTCAGACCACAGGCAAACTCTGAAAACCAACTCAGCAGAAGTCCGTTAACTCTGTCCCACCTGGTACAGGCAGGACAGGACAGAGAGACACGTGTTTTTATTCCCCAGTTCAACTTTAACACAGTGTTTTACCAGACAGGTTCACTACAGACACAGTGAGCACAGACCACGCTCCACGCTCAGTGTATGAACGACAGGATCTGCTAAAGTGTCCTCGAAGCTGTCTTGCTGAACTACAGCAGGGTTGCGATAAAAGAAAGATTCACTCTGGGGTGTCCTGGTGGTTGACAGCAGTATTAAGATGCATATTATGTAACTGTGACTTTCCAGTTCAATTCAAATCGGGATCTTTGTCGCATATTATCACTCTCTCTTTGACAGTTATTACTAAATAAAATGTTATTTTTAAGGATTGCACTGAAGCTCACACTCGTCTGGTTATCAATGAAATGATCAGACCAAGCAGAAGCTGCCTGTGATGTTCACCATGTTGCTATTGTATCTTTGCTTGCTGACGAGGAAAAGTTAGCTCTGTCTAAACTTCAGGGTGCTGCTGTCCTTGTTGCCTTGTTGAACTGAGAATCAAGACGCAAACAAAATGCTCTTTGAGCACGGCAAAGATAGACAGTTTGGTTCAGAGCAAGATGTCAGCAGCTACTGGCTACCTTGAACTGCTTACAGCTAGATGGGATCTGTTTTCCTCATGACCTGGTGAAGCTCTAAAGACAGCAAAACTGCCAATATGCAGTCCATACATGTAACCAACACTGCGTCCTCTGCAGGCCAACAGAGGGCGCTGACACCTTCGGTCTTGTTCTAATTTGATATCTGTTCTGTTCTATTTCCAAAAACAGAACGATAGGAGTGAATGAGAACAGTAAAACAGCCCCTAGTTATGAATTAATGCAACACTCCCTCCACCTTGATACAGGGTAATACACTCCCCAAGCTGCTGACATGAGTCTGCATTTTTTTTAAGTCAGTTTGCCTGGATCATTTTAACTTTAGTTCCTGTTTTCACACAAAAAACAATAATGATGTGGGTCTAATTTTTGGCTAATGCACCTTCTGTATCTACTCCTGGTGTTACATTTTCAGTGTGTGTCTCTTCTAATCAGTCCCAGTGTCTTCGTGCACAGTCAAAGAGCTCATTAGGTCGCTCAATTCAGAATGTAATGTTTCTGCTAATCCTAAAAGAACGGCTTTTTGGAGATAAAAAGCTTTTGTACTGCAGCAGTCTCATAAAACTGTTCGTAACCGTGTCATATCTGCACTCTGTCCAGATTTTAATATATTTTCAAATGAACAGCAGGGCACTCGTTATGCTAAATATGCTTTAAACAGTCATGTAGCACCGAGTTGTTTTGCCTTCCTCTATCCATGTATCCTGTATCCTCCGCAGAATCCAAACCTGCCGCCAGCTGCTGCCGTCAGGAGAAACTACATGTTTAAGATGATGAGCACACGTGTGACAGACTCTGTATGTAGCAGATTCATCTAGACAGTACAGACAAAAACGTCTCCAGTCTTCTCTGTGCTGTCCTGCTGTCTGCTGTGCTTTGAAGGTACTTGACGATTCATTTGCTGTCCGCCGTTTACATCACTCCAGTCGGGACACTGAACGCCTCTCGTTCTTTCCTTTGTTTTGTGTGTTCTCTCCATCTTGTCTAAACGACAGGTGAAAAACAACCCTCGGCCTCCATATTGTCAGATGCCAGTTGTACCACAGCTGATTTCTTTCATGATACACACCAGTTTTCTGTTATTAGTGCTGTGTTTGTGTGAGTTAGTGTGTGCGTACAGGCATGTAGGTGGGGTTGTGTGCGTTCATGTGTGTAAGAAGTGTTTGTTTTATCTTCCACCTTGTTGTGCTGTGAGGTTCATTAAAGCAGATCCAATGTGGAAGCGTCTCACTGTCTCTGCTGGCCAGGATCTGGGAAGGTGAGGGGAAGAGGAGCAGGGAGGAGAGAAAGATTTCCAGACAGTCAGGGGGGTGAACAGTACTGTCTGCCTTTCTCCCTCTCATACACACAGGATACAGTGCTGTTTACCTCTCCTCCTATCAATTTCTCAAACTTTTGTTTCAGTTTCTCTCCCCACACCCTCTCTATCCACCCAAATGCTGCACAAACATTAACTGAAATTAGAGGCAGTCAGCAAAAGAAAATGTGAATCATTCTGCTCATTGTTTTCATTTCTTTAAAGACTCTCAACCAAAAATACCTGGTTGTTCAGTAAAGAGTCCAGAAAAGGAGAAAAAAATGGTAGAAAATGCAAATGAGCTGCTGATTATACATCAGCATCCCTCTGAGGACAGAAAGTTAAATGTAGTTTTTGTGCTGCAGATTTTACTTTTGCAATCTTCACTCAGAACATCGCCTGTTTTTTCATTATCTAAATAAATGGACACATTTGCTGACTTTTAATAGAAAACAAGAATAATGAGTCCTAATTATAATGTAAGTGGTGTATTTACAGTAAGTGTTCAGTAAAGTACAACACACAAGAAGTAAATGGCTGCATTTATGTCGTGCTTTATCCAAAGTGCTTTACAATCTCACACCATTCAGTGTCTTGCCATTCTTGTCCAAGGACACTTAGACACCTAGGGACACCTGGGGATTGAACTGCCAACCCCGTGATTGGTGGACGACCCGCTCTACCTCCTGACTCACAGCAGCCCACAGTAGTCCAGCTATAGTAGTCAGAATGTGCCGATCAGGGGAGGGAAGTTGACATAATTGCTGCTCATGTGGAGAGCTGACCTGAGTCGACTCTGGGAAATGACAGTGGTGTATCATGCCGAGCTGACGTGTTCCCAGATGATGTGCGTTGCTCTTATTAACTCTGGTGAACGGTGGTGTTTCATCTTGCAGTCCGGCTTATATATTTGGGTCACTTTTATAAATCAGACACACGCTGTGTGGTGTTTTGTCAGGTACCATTTTTACTTTTAGGTTTTCTGCATTTGTGGTCGAGCAGAGGCCTGTGACAGCGGGTCGCAGCCACAAGCTACGAGCTTTACAAAATCCTAAAATCACCTTCTCAAGTGTTGCCGTTCTCTTCTCTCGTTATCTCTCCCTCTTTTCTCTTCTGTGAAATTCTTTGTTTCACAGAAGCTTGCTATCCCGTCGTCAGCATGTCTTTCTTATCATGTTCAAGAAGCTAATTAGCTTGGTGATTGTTAGCCGTAACTAGCACTGGAATTGACTGGCGGTGTTCCAGACAGGCTTGTGCACGCATGCACACACACACACACACACACTTTCATTGTCTTCTATCAAAAGACTAGCCACTGTAGGACATCTACAGTAGTTCCTCAAATGGCTCTCATTGCTGTGTGTCTGTCTGTGTGTGTGTGCATGTGTGGGTGCATGTGTGTGTGTGTGGTAGTACACTGTGTTGTACTCTGGTTTAATGACTTGCTGGATGCAGTGAGCTGCAGTCTTGGTGGTTTTGAAGCAGAGAAATGATGAGGCTCCTTCTGCGTTGGACACCAGTTTATATTTAGCAGCGTTTCCTCTGTTTCCACACAGCAGCAGCAGCACTGAGTGGAACAACATTACTTTACATCAATGGTCACAACTGCCTCTTTAACAGAAATACATGTTGTGTCAGATGTATTACTGTGGAACAACCCACATTCATGCTCTTATCTTAATCTTTTGTTCTTAATGAAGTTAATCAAGCTTTATTTTTCATTCACTGACATCAAGATCACTTTTGCAGTTAGGGACACCCTATTTAAAACTATCACAAATGTTTTTAAGGATTTAAAGAGTTAAACTTTAAAACTTTTAATTCTCCTCAGAGGAATTAGCTTCTGACTTGAGCTGCATTTCATTCGAGGAGAAAGTTAGCACTGGATAGAGGTGAAAAAGTAAGCAATACTTATCACAGCGTGTAAGAGCCGTATTCTGTTGTTTCATATATACCCTGCAACTGAAGCAGCTAAATGGAATTCAGCCATTAATAATTACATTATTTACACGTGTGCTTGTCCTACTGTGACATGTTAAAATGTCTCTATGCCTCTGGTTAAATTTTCCCTGGCCATGATATAAAATGTAACGGTACCTATGAGTCATGACATGTGCTCTTTACAACACATGAAGGAAAACGGTCCTGCAGGTTACCGTTTTAAGGTGGTATGACAGCCTGTAGTTGCTCTGATGTTCGGCGTATTCAGATGAAGCATTCAACAAAACACTTTGAGCACCTTTAGCACTGTTTTAGGTCAAAAAGAGGAATCAAACTCAATCATATTTGGAGGTTAATATTACCAATAAATCATATATATGCAATAAATCACAGAGGAAAACACTCATCACTATAAATAAAGCAGAATGGAAACAGTCAGTCAAGTGGAATCAAATTTGGATTCTGTTGGAGACAAAGGTAAAAAGCTCTTGTGCACATTGTGTGTGAGCAGTATTCAACAATGTTTGCCAGCCCATTTAATCAAAATGTCACAGGTTTCCTGGCAAGTGACTTATGTTAAGGCAGAGCTGTTCTCGGCTAAAGTGCTTCATCCTTTGGGGGCAAATGAAACAGCAGGTGTGGAGTGATTTATTGAGATGCTACTGATCCATGCAGTTCTTTTTCTTCTTTCTCTCTGCAGAGAGGTCAGAGGTCATGGTTCAGTGTGCTGCTCAGGGACACTTCAGCAGGGACGGGACTGGACACCCTCGGCTGAAGGATGTCCTCTGAGCCGGCTGTGCCCCCCTGCTGTCGAGCTGCGTTCAATAATGTTTAATTTGCAGGCACCAGTTTTGGTCCAACTCTTAGATTGATTAAATGTCCCCAAACTCTGTCACCAGAACAGCAGCTAAATCAGATTTGACTGTGTGTTTGTGTGTGACAGTGCAGGATTAAAGGCATCCTGGCAACTCAGCAGGCGACTGCATCTTTCTCTAGCTCTCACTTCTTCATCATCACGCCTCACTGTTTACTGTTCTATAAAGCAGAAGTGCCACTAAAAAACCCTACAAAGACACTCATCTACTTGAAAAATGTCAAAGCCACACTACTTTTTTTCAGCCAGGCTGTCCCGAGGTTTTAAACTACAGTTCTGGTCCTCATGAGGGCAGTGAAGCCTCCAGCCCACAGAGATTAATTGCACTGCAGTGATCTATAACTTTTAAGTTTGTCATTGTGGATTAAAAGTCAAAGTCGCATATCACCTGGGTGCCACAAATTTGAGTTCTGCTTGCAAGCTGTCACGTCTGATCGCTCCCATCTCTCTCTCACCTTCGCCATCACGTCATAGTTCCCATTCACTGTTTAAAACAGTAGAAATTATGCTAAATATCTTTTTTTCAAATCGAGATAGCAGGAGTAGAAAGACGTGAGAAAATGGAAAGGAAGCACACGACTCAAGCAGTGGCAGAAATGGGCTAGTATTTGAGCACATGGATTACTATGAGAATTAAGTAGTACACATTAGTAATTTATCATTTATTATTAATAATTATTGCACTTGTGAGGTGCCGACTACAAGACAAAAGTCAAAAATAAAGACAAAGATGTGTCAAACACTTCGAGTCCCAGTGGAAAACACTTTCTTTATTCAATGTTTTGACCACAAGTGCATCAGTACATGGTGACTAAACTAAAAAGACTTCAACAAAGCCAATATTCCATGTATAGCAGAATGGCCTCATATTGTTTAGAAAGAGTAACAGGGCTTTCACAACAAAGCCCAAAACATTTGCAATTTCCAAAAGAGAGAGCAGCTGTGTGAGCCATATCAGCACACACTGCGCTGGTTTTCTGCCAGGTTTTGTAGACAAAGGTTAACTGAATTGAACTTTGACCCCGAATAAGCTGACCTCCACAACGGGCATCCAAGGGGAGGCAGAAGTTGAGTCTACTGTAGAGGAGAATGTCTCTCCGAACTCCCTGACTCAAACATGGCAGAAAACATCAGGGAAGACGAGGATACCAGGTTAAAAGATAATGTTAAGATTATTTACATTCTGATTTAGTCTTTTACTTAGCTGCTTTGTGAGACTATGCAATTTATTTTATTTTGAGCTCTACCTTATGCAAAATATTCAGTTTTGCACATTTGGTCTGGAACCTTTGTAAGATCTGAAAGTCATGTTATGTTAACATACTGACAACTACTGTAAGAAACCAGGAAAACATAATCTGTCTCCTTCTATTTTCACATAATAATAATAATGTACAGTTACATTTCATATGATTTGAGAAATTCATGTCCCCTGATGACAAACCAATTCATTAAATGCAAACATATCAGCAAGTGTAGGCAGTTAACATATTGGAGTATCTGTTGACCACAGTGCTGCGTTGTAATGGTGCTGTATTCATAAATGCAGCTGATCTGAAAATTCCCTCCCTTATTAAATTCTGTGTCCATTAGCAGGGTTGGAGAACTGGGGAAGGTCATTATGGTTAGCAGGGCAGCCTAATGTTTTAACTCTATGCTGCAACAGTCAAAATGTTCACTAAACTGCCTATTAAATCCAAACACAGCTCAGAATATAAGCCTGACAGTCCTGCTCTCTGTCATCTATAGTTAGCAGTTATAAAACAAAATAAATTTGACTTATAATCCTCCTTATTAAACTCAAAAAACAGCAGGTTTTCTTCAACCTGAAGTGCGAACCATGACATCATCAGTGGGCGTGTCCTATTCTATAGGTTGGAAAGAGAGGATGGAGAAGGCAACAATGATCTCTGGTCTACTATGGTAACAGTCTTCTACGTCTTCTGATCATTAATAGTTGGTCCAAAAACAAATATCTATAATAACAGAACAAAAGCGCGCAGGTCATCAGTGCGATCCGCCATCTTGCTCCTACTGTTTACTTCTGTTGTGCAACTCCCTCCGTTGATGACGCGTCCTTGATTACAATGATTCCCCTCAAAACTGGTGGAAACACGGGCCAGTTCTTTAGAGAGCACCAAGGTTCCAAGAATCCTGAACGGAACCGGTTCAAGAACCAGAGCTGGTTTGTTGGAAAGAGCATCTCTGAGCATACACAAAGTTCAGCACAGAGGGGTGGGAGAGCGTCGATAATAACCTCAGGCCCAAAGGCACTTGGACTCTTGGATGCATCTTAAAATCAACAAGAACTCATACATTAAAAAGTTTTTATACAATAAAAAAACATTGTAACTTGTTCATTAGTGCCTTCTAAAACAACCCACAGGACTCATATGTATGATGTTCTTGTTCCTCTCTGGTTAACTGAAGGCAACTATAACTACTTGTTTAAGGTTAAACATAGATTGTCTACGTGGTTAAAAGAACCCAACATCAACTGTTGGGAGGAGATGCTCTTCAATGTCACACACTTTGTACGCTAAACAATCAGACTTGTAGACTTGACTTACTTGAGACCTCACTGCCTAAAGAGTTGTCTGATGTGTGACTTTTTGGTAAACTCCCCTGAAAATAACGAATGTAAGACAACAGCAGGCACTATGTGTGTATGTGGCAGTTCAGTTGTACTGCAGTCGGCACCACAGGATTCATATGATAAAATGACCTTGTTGACTGACCCAATAATTACTCCATACATATCAAATACTGTAATATTGGGACTGTGTTTCAGTTATTGGAGCTGGCCGAGCGTGCAATATATCCTTGCCCTTGAGTAAATCTACAAGCCACAGTTCCATGCTGTGTAATTATGTTAATATGTCATACATTATTAACATGCAATACAGTTTATTGCTTGAGCATCCTCTCATCAGGTTCACAGATATCACTGGCTGATTGTGTGTGTGAGCGGAGCCAAAGAACAGTGGAATTTAATCTGGTTGAGCAGCTGCTCAAGTCGCTCTGTACCACTCACTGGCTGCCAAACCAGGGTTCACTGGTTTTAGATAATTTTTTTTAATTTCTCATTTCAATCCCTGGAATAGAACCAATTGAGGGACTGGATGAAGATCCACTCTCTCCATTATCTTCCCACCTACAGCAGACTGCCTTCAGGTGAGTGTGTCTGTCCTCCAACATTTCTCTGCCGAGGGGTCCTTGAAAAGAAGAAGTTTGAAACCCCCAGATGTAACAGAGAGTAACTTAAAATGACATTAAACTGGAAATAGAAGCACCAAGAAAAAGGGATGTTTCATGGGGGTCTGTGTCTCACTTGGAGATTAGCAGGTAGCTGGAAGGTAAAGAAGAAACAGCAGTTTGGCTGCAGACACGGCCTCTATTCTCCTTCCAAGCTCCCCAGAGGCCAACTGTATGGTTTGCCAACTTCTAGCATTACACACACATGACTTAGTCCAGCCGAACACATCATACATTCTCACACCACACAATCTGAATCCGCTACTCCTGCTCGACCTGCCACCTTGGTATCTATCAAGCCTATGTGCAGGTTCTACTCACGTTAAAGGTGAAATTACACACAGTGGCTGGTGCAAAAAGCAGGAAATGCACCAGAACCAAAAATAAATGAATAAGTTATTAATAAGATGGTCCTCACTGCAGAGCATGCTGCTTTCCTTCCCATGTGGTCAACTATGTGGACAAAGTAACTGCATCCGTAACCTTATGAGATATCTAGCTGACAGACAAGCAACAAGACAATAATAGGATGAAAATGACCCTCAAACTGCTGTCAAAAACCAGCCTTTAGTCCAGGTAACACTGAATTCTCTGAACTACCTTGAAAGCACCTCAACTGCTCAGACAGTAGAGGGAGAAACCAGCACTTGTGGCAGTCTATATTTTAACTGGGAACATGGAACCCCAGTGGGGGCTTCCTCCTGGCTGCTGCACTCTGCTGCCATGACTATGCACAACACTGATGATATATCTTTTCTGCTCCAACTCTGCATGACTGTGTTACCTCCCTGAGAAATACCCCACCAGCTGTTCTGTTGTAGAGGAATACCCCTATAGCCCCCCTAATGTTTCCTCTAGAGCTATTTTTAAGTGTCTTGTGGTCTAAGTCAAGTCTCAGGTCCTCATGGACGAGTTCAAATAAAGCAAGATATATCAGACTGGTCTGTAGTGCTAGTCTTAACTTTGCCCTTAGGTTAGTCTAATGAACGTTAGACAATTTCATAAAAAATAAAGACTTATTTTAAGCCTAAAAAGTTAGCCATCCTACAACTAGGCTAACTCAGAGCTAAGTAAGAGACATGTTTCCATGGTAACAATCAGTGACACCTGCCAACCAGTAGTATCAAATGATAAAAAAAAAGAGGAAAACATGGCAGACAATTTGTGGTTTGCTAACAGTATTGTGGACGGAGTAATGACAAGGGGGACCACAGTTACATGTTGGAAACATACAGCAGAGTGAATAACAAGTTAGCAGGAGTACAGAACCCCGACAACATGAAGCCACAGCAGCTCAGCTCTGCTACAGGTCTGCACTGCACTGAGATTTTAAACTCGTGTTGGTGTGGTCACACTCTCTGCTCAATTTTCACAGTAAAATGTCTTTGGAAGACTTTCTGCTGGAAGCTGAAAATTGAAAATTAGTCCTACTTAAGATAGTGAAGAACTACACAGCTTTGTGCAGAGGATGAATTTAGATGTCTGTCTGAAGTCTGACTATTAGTCAGATCTAAGCCGGAGACAAAATAACTATCTTGTGAAACCGGCTCCTGGTCTAAGGGCGAGAGTCTAAGATTAGTGGTGCTGAGGATGCTAGGCTAAATTAGCTAGAGAACATTACCTTTGTTTACTTCTTTGTTATTTCCTTTTGTATTTTTTTAATGCTGTCTTACATCACCGTGTTCATAAGTCACATGTAGAAAGGCTTATTGGCTATGTAGTCTTTAAAGTATGCTTTTTTTTTCTCAGATGAAAAGGTTCTGCTTTGCTGTGGAGCATGTAAAGAGGATTTGGTGAAGTCATGTTAGACAGACAGGGAGGATGAGAGAGACTCAAGGAAAGAGTGTGAGAGAGGCAGGAATAACTTGATAACACGCACTGGAAAAGATACCGGTCTTCATCTCTTTAAGTCTTATGTTCAGTTCAGAGAACCTGTGGATTGGTGCCGTCTCCGTCTCACTATTTCTGCTCTGTACAACACCCCTGCACCTTATCACAGTCAGAGGGCATGGTCGGACTACAACTAAAGGACAAAGGGAAACTCTTTAGCATCAGCAAAGTTCACATTTAGGACAGAAAACACAGACGACTGAAAGAGGAGAAGGCCATCGATGTAAAACTGGAACAGCCGTCCCTGATTGGAAGAGGAGGGACTGCGACACCCCTTATCAGCTACTTCCACTGCTGTCCTGACATTTTACCCTGCCAGTTTCACAGGAAATCATATTTCCAGCTAAACAGCAGCCGACGCTGCAGCGACCACTCCATCCTGAAGACGACCGAATTCAGAAAAAAAAGTCTGAAACTCGTCAGCAGCTCCAACAGGGAAAGTTTAGCCTACTGATTACCAATGTTTTCTAGCCCTAGATTTGCAGCTCTTTCTGTTTTTAGTTTTTTTTTTTTTTTTAAATCAATCAGTATCAGGTCCTTTGGGTAATAGCATCAGATGTAAATGGTTCAGAGAATGGGACTCGATTCCCTGCTGCTCTGCCTCGAGGAATAAAGAGATAAATTGAGGCTGAGCTCCAGTGATGAATGGGTGTCATGTCCAGGGGCTGTGCAGGTACACCTAGGCTGCTTCAAGCCACACAAACAAGAGATAAGCTGCTGGCCTACACGTCACCTCAGCTCAGGCTTAATTAATAAATTTACTTCTTATGGCAGCAGAAACCTGGAGGGAAGAGGAGTGAGCCTGTGAGATGTTCAAATCTTGAACCAGATGGATTAAGTGGATCAGAAGTCTGCTGCCCTCCTTAAAGGAAGGAAAAACCCTCGTTTCACTGTTAACATCAGCCTGTGATCTTCACTGCACTCCACAAATTAGTAATGAACTGTTGAAACTTATAGTTTGCTGCACAGAATTCTTTCTAAATGCCTTGTGAACCTCTGCTTGGTGACTGATTTCCTATATAACAAAAAATATCTGTTATATCTCTGATTAAAAATATTTTTTCAACATAATTCTGTAATTTTCTGTAAGTTTGTTTTCAAAACATGTTTCCAGAGCCCCTGAAGTCCAGAAAGATGGTACCATTTAACTTGTGCACACAAGATAACAAAAGAATATCTGAAAATCCCAGAAGTAGGTTTTGGAAAACCTGTTGCCATTCATTCGACACGAGAACTGTGAACAATAATATCTTAATAATACAACCATTTTGTCACAATAAAATGAGAAGAGAATGGAATCAATCATATTAAATACACACCAACTCTATATGTTATATGTCATATGTCCCACTGAATATGAAAGGAAAGAGGAATCACTGTGTTTATAGTGAAATGTTAATCAGACTACAGTAACACACATCCACTATTTTAACTAGATGGGAAGTCAGAACACAAATAAAACCTAAACCTTGGGCGTATCCTAATATTTTGGTATAATTTGGTTTCCGTTATTTGTCCTGGTATAAAACTGTGATGTTGATGATGGTGATGCGGTTTCAAAGCCGCCCAATCAGCAGCAGGATCCAGTAGCTAACAGATTCCCAATAAAAGTGTGTGTTGTCTGAGAAACGACTTCCATTAAGGCTGGTTTTGTGTATTTTCACTCTTTTCGATTCAGTGATGGACTGGCCAACTGGAGCACGAGAAGTTTTCCCGGTGGGCTGCTTGACAATTGGGGCCGACGTAACGCAAAGTATACATATTTTTAAATAACCCCAGCTCCCGCTTAAATAAAAATGATCAAGTGCTGTGTGGCTGACTGGCCAGGAGAGTGGGCGGTTGGGTATTACATCTTGCATGAATGGTTATGATTATTGACAAGTTAGTACTTAGCATTAACAAATTAGAGACGAACCACCAATGTAGACCATTTTATTTGCGTAAGGATTTAATGAAGGAACAAAACCTACAAAAATGATAAATGTTGGTGGTTATTTCTTAAACTGCTGAATTGTAAGAGCAACATGTTCCCCTTGTTCTATTTTACATCTATTTTACATAAGTTATTGTGATAAATATTAGTCAGTAATCTTGTTTACATGAAGTGTGCCGTGGGTGGTGGTGTATCGCTGGGGGTTTTTGGTGGGTCGGTCTGAGTCCAAAAGTCTCGATCCTCTAAGTGGAAATAAGAGCACTGAAATGTTCTTCATGCTGTCAGACCAGATTGATTTCCAGGATACATTTGGATCGAGGAACAATCAAGTATCCAATACACCACAGCTGAAGCAATGTGATGAAAAAGTCATGTAAGAGTGGACAATATGGACACAATCTTTATCAGGGTTTATTTTATGACAAAATATCATCTCACAGAGTACTTCACCTGACACTAAATACATGCATTAGCCAAATATGTGTTCACACTTCATAAAGCGAGCCCTGAATATCACGTAGTGATGCCTGCTGGAGACCTGTAGTGAAGCAGAATGTGCTGTAGTATTATGTGAGTACTATTCACTATGTGCACTGAAGTTGTGCCTCTGTGATTTCCTGCCAGGCTGTTCAATACGCCTCCGAACGTCCACAACGCCTCCACCTCGTGTCATTCCTCATGTCGTTTCACCATGACATGAGGAAGAAAACCCTACACCGACAGGACGGAGTGTTTACAGTGAGCTGGCCTCTTCAATTTCATCCCCTTTCTTCTCTCTTTTTTTCCTCCCATCGCCTCGTTCTCTCTCACACTTCACATCTTCCTCTCACCACTCCGCTGTCTGTTTCCATCTGGGTTTCTCCATCGCCCACTTCGGTCTCTGTTCACGCCATAGTCCTGTCTCTCACTGTTCACTTTCCTCTTGTCTCTCTTTCAGAACCTTTTTTATTTATTTATTTCCATCTCTCCGCTCTCCATGTCAGGTGCTTTCTTTTCCCTGCCACTCTCTCATTTCTGTGCCCATTTAAGGAGAAACATATCTCTGCAGTTTCAAAATATGCACTGAAATAAGTGGAAAATATTCACACAGCACAGCAAAATACTTTACTGACAAAAAATAGAAATAAAATTAAGAATATTATCCAGTGATTGTTTCTTCATTTTCACTGGTTTCACTGCTTCAATGCTTTTTTGCAACATACTGTTTTGTATTGTCTTTTTCTTTATAACAAACCTATATTGGGATTGGACTTCCAAAGCTTAGGCAGGACTGTCCTCCAAAGAAGAACAGCAGCATCAGTTGTTTAAGCCAGCGCCCCAAAATGACACGTGTTTACGTTCAAGTGACAAAGTCCTCTAGTGGCCGCAGTGATTATAACGGGAGCAAACAATGTAGTCAGATGACAGAGTGACAAAGAGCATTTAGGGAGGGCATCCGGGTGGATGGATGGGTCAACAGCAACCACGATGTCTCTCTAACCTTAAGCAAATCAATTTTGTACCTAAACCTAACCAAACCTTAACCACAGCGTTGTCACATCATGAAATTGATCTATTTTTGTTTTGTAGTGGTTCTGGAAGGCACAGACAAATGATGTCGTCCTGCTGATTGGGGCATCAGATCAGAAAACTCTTCCATGTCTCATTCTAGAGGGCAAAGACAAACAACGCATTTTGTTGTTTAACTTGGAGAACTTGTTGGCTGAGGCGTGTGGCCCATTACCTGACACAGTACTCCAGGGGTAAGACCTGACGCTGCATATGATATCAGTCTTCATCTACAGCTGTTTCTAACACTATAAGACAAGATTTGACAACTCTGGAAAGTTATCTCAGCCACAATTATTTTATCTTGATTGACAGGTAAATAGTAGAAATACGCCATTTAAATTAAAAAGCAATCTACCAGGAATGTGCATCTGCACGTATTTGATTGGCCAATAAAGTGCATGATGTTGCATTGCGTTGCAGCAAACGTTGAGATTCAGCTTTTTTGCTGACCGACCCTGCTGCACAACACAGTGGCCTCATTGATATCAACAGGGTGTCGGCATTTTTTGCAACTTGTTTTAAGTCCAGAGGTGGTTACTGTGTGTAATTTTTGTTTTGTGTGAGCTCACCAAACCAAATCCCGATCAACTCTGTTGAAAAGTTCAATAAAGTATTGAATCTTGAATCTAATGTCAATCTGAACATGGCCTAAGCTTCACTACATCTTCAGTTGTTGCCTTTCCCATAAATGAAATGATGTTTCTGAATCATTATCCCTCCACCTTTCAGATGCTATGCTGATGTTCACTCTGGTTTCTGACCAGCACATGAGGAGTATTTCAGAGGACCAGGGAGCATCCCAGCAAATACACAGAGCCTGGCCGACTTTGTCTGTTTAGAGAGGCTAAAATCTCAGCAGCCATTGAGGTTTTGATTCGCTCTGATCAGAAACACGTAATAGGTCGCACTGTGTTACGGATATATGGTGCATGACTGTCTGTGCACCTGTAACCACAGTAATTGTACTTTGGAGGAAATCATTTTTGATAAGAAAAAAGTTATCTTGTCTTTTTTTATTCTTTTTTTTAGCAAAACTGTCAAACATATCATTAAAAACAGGCACTGTCAGCAGATTGAGTCCAGTCCAGCAGTGAGCTGGGTTTCACTCTTCACTGTCGGTTGTTGTGATAATGCGAATAAAAACCCAAACTCTTCTATAACCGATTGTCATGAAGACATTAAGATAGATGGTATTCCTTCTATCGCCTGTTTTCTCTCTGCCCCGCTCTTCCTCCCTCTCCCCCTCCTCCAGCCCGTGCAGTGTCATCCATCCCGTATATTTAAGGTGGACAATTTCAGGGGGTTATTAGGATGAAGAGGCAGAGCCTGGATGCAAGTCAATCCTGACATTAAGGTAATTCATCACACTATTGATGCTTCACGCTTGCCACATTCTGCATGCTGGGCCTGCGCTTCTGTTAGAGTGTGTGTGTGTGTGTGTGTGTGTGTGTGTGTGTGTGTGTGTGTGTGTGTGTTTGTGTGTGTGTGTGTGTGTGCGTGTGCGTGCAGAGGCTCGAGGGCTAATATTGCTTCATAACAGACTATTTTCCATGCCACATTACCCCTCTATCCCTCCTCCCTCCATCCTCTCTTGTCTCAGGCCCAATATAATAAAAAAAAAACCAGCATGCCATGGGCCAGCGCTGCCTTTGTGACTGTTTGAGCGCGACTGATCGATACAGGCTGTGAATATTTTCCACTCATCTCTGTTCTGTTGTACAGAGCCATCGATCTGGCCTCAACAACACGCCTCCAAAGATACGAAGGTGAGCGTGGAGACAGGTGGCTCTTCAAAACGTCCTGGAATGCCAAAGAGCGAAACCCATTTCACCTCTGCTGTTCGATCGGTAAATTGCTCTCTTTATATGTTCAAGACAGCTGGGGAATGGGGGGGGGGGGGTCTCTGGTCGGAGACGAGAAGAAAAACGAGGAGAAGACGATGTCGAAACATCAGCGTCTGACGCAAACTGGGGAGATGAAAATGGTGACTGTGCCGCTGGTGTGCACAGACACATATCCATAACTGAGGCGTACAGAGTATATTAGAAAGGCTTTTCGTCAACAAGAGGTCACAGGTTCAAACAGCAAGAACTAAAGTGTTCACCAGAAATATCATCCTGTCAGTATCCACGAGCAAGGCACGCGCTCACTTATTGTCTCTCTTGACATGAAAGTGTGAATTTGAAACCTGCAGTTTTTTGCTTGGTTTTCAAAGCCTGTCAGTTCACCTCTTAGCTACATATACATGATATTATTATTTTTTTTAGGAAAGGTTATGCTACTGAGAGATGACTGATTTAGAACTGGACCTGCACAATAAGATATATTTCAT
Source organism: Macquaria australasica (assembly GCA_005408345.1). NCBI lineage: Eukaryota > Metazoa > Chordata > Actinopteri > Centrarchiformes > Percichthyidae > Macquaria > Macquaria australasica. The sequence goes on from SEMN01000413.1 coordinate 363,468, forward strand.
ATTATATGGTTATAATCTATATGCACCTCCTGTATGCAACTTGCTTTTCTGCTTGTATGTCCACAGGTTTTCAACAAGCAACAAATATCTGTATATGTATGGATAGAGGAGCGTATCCATGTTATTTACACAGATATATGAACCATGTTTATGGGAAATTCAGAGCCTTAGTTCTGTCATAAAAATGCTATTTTCGTGTAAAATTGGCTTGCTCAGTTTTAATCTTTTAAATTAGTCTTATGAATGTGTCACTCCTGGATTATTTATTTATTTATTTTATGTGATTTTAATCCTTCTTTTCATTTGAGATTAGTATGTTCTGAACTTCAGTTTCCAGTGAAATCACATGGCCTTCCTTAGTTTCAAGTATTCTGTCACGTGATAACATCCTCTGAGGAGGACCATGAGATGTGACTGAAAGCTTTGGGAAAAAACAAAGTAAGGATCCACTTGACTTTTTGGCTCAAACTGTTGTTTCCAAGGTCAAGAATGACCCTTCAAGCTGAAGAAGGATGGTGTTGCCAGTGAACAAGCTGGGTGTCAAACAAGAGGTATGAAATTCAAGGATGACAACAGAAGTTAACGGTGTCTGAGGTTTGAGCAGAAAATTCATTTGAGACTTTTCTTTCTCCACGTCTTCCTCTTTTGGATAACAGGAGGAACACAACAACGAAAGAAGGGAAAGAGAAACTGTACCGAAACAACAAATTACGACTGAAATTGCAGAGTTTGATTCCTACAGGATTAGTATTATCAGGGGGTCTCTGTCTTCAGCAGAACGTGGAAGGCAATTTGTGCTTTTACTTTACAAATTACAGACGCTGCAGATTTGTTGAAATCACTGGCAGTTTCCGCAATTATTACAAATCACCGGATGTCCCCTGGTAGCATTAGAGCTGAGTGAACAAGTTATGAGAAAATAAATGCTGAATTTCTGAAGTTTTAAACCAAGAGAGAGAGAAATAGTAAAATTAGGGAAAAAAAGTGTGAATCAGTGACCGTTTATCCTTTACAGGCACCACTGTCTGATGTACTTTTATACCGTCAGACATTTCTTTTGTCATTTTCCGGTAAATACCACTAATTTTTATTCTTTTTCAGATGATGTGCACTTCATTTTGGAATAAAATGGTCCCATTTCTCTGGAATACCTGATTGATTTTCTCTGACTGTAGTTCAGGTCTCAGTAGGGTTCCTTCTAAGATCACCTGCCCCCCCACCTGAGCTGTGACGCATGTAAGAAAGCTTCCTGTGTCGCTCTGTGGTCGAGCGCTTGTTGTCAGTGAACTTCGTGTCGGGTTATTAAAGTTAGATCACACTGATAAAGGCTGTCCTCTCGCTCTGCCTCCGCTCCTCCCAGAGACAAAGGGCTTATTTTTAGCTGAGTAACACACACACACACACACACACTCACAGTCGACACACATGCACGCTCGATCGTGAGCACAGACTCCTTCACAGAGATGCACGTCGACAGCAGAGATGTCGTTTTGTGCATGACAAAAAAATGTTTCACACACAAAAAAGGAGTGTACGCATTCACTCCCATTCACGTCTCTCACATCAACAGGGTCTGAATCATTTAAGAGACATGGAGGTGTGTGCAGAGTCTTTTCTTTCCACCACTCTCATCTTATTTATGACCTTTTAAGGAGAAACAGGAAGAAAAGTTTAAAAAGACTAAAACTGCAACCAAATTCAACCTTAATTAGGAGACCTGTAGGTGTTAGGGTTGTGTTGAAGCCTACAGAGCTACATCTGACCACAAATCAAACACAAAGCCTGATATGTTGTAAGACTAATTTATGGACATGTTAGCATTAGGGTGGTGTCAGTATAGGTGTAGCTAAATCAACAGTATAAGCTGCTGGAGAAGCAAGAGTAGTGTGGGACTCATTAAAAGTCTAATAGCGCCTCTCGGCTCCGTTGGATCAAGGGTCCTTAACCTTTTACAGGCAGGAAACTCCCTGAGCTGCACTCAGGCTCATTAAAACATATTACTTCTTCACAGCTGAATGCAAACCAAACAAGAAGGGCAAACTACCAAACACCTCATTAACAATGTGACATTTAAAAATAAAATAAAAAAAGCTAAAAAATGGTCTCACCTCGACAGCCAGACTCATTAAAACCCATTACTTCAGTTTAACTGCAAACCAAACCAAGAAGCCCAAACTATAGAACCAATTATCAGCCTTATGTTAGAAAAAATAGCTGTTATTGTTGTGACGGGGAGCTCAGAAACTGCTGGAGCCGAAAAGAAATCAAGACTGAGTAAACTAAATGGATTGTATTTAGTTATAATGTTTGAGTCTCACCTTGGAAACAGGCTTCTGCTGTAATGTCACGATCCAACTGAACTTGGCTCATAAATCATATTAACAACATTCACAAAAACTTGCTAGTCAGATGTGTCAAAGTAAATACGCATTTGAATTAAATGTTGGCATTAAATGTCAGTTTATGCAAAAATATTATGAATTTCCAGCTTTTTTTTTCTTATTTTGTGTTTTCTTCTCGGTTTGTTTCTTTATTCCTCATAATAAACTTTCTGTTTATATTATACTTCATTATCTCTGACTTTGACTTTCTTTTGCAGAGCAGAGGCTTGTCTTTTTGAAAAGGTGGATTGAGATTGCAGAAAGAGATGGAGTAAGGGAAATTTTCTTTTTTTTAATATGTGACCAAACTGTACAGATGTCATTTACACTTTGCTGATATCGACCGCAAGGTGAGCCAGACCTCCTCCAGCTCCTCCGATCCGATTGCTTGATGTAAATTTACACCTGCGTTAACAAGATATCCAGCTACGGATGACATTAGTACCAGGTGGTAATGCGGTGTAGTGGCATCTCACTAGTTTACCTGAGCAATGTAATGTATGTAAAGAAATCTCAACAAGAAACCTACTTTGAACAAACAACTGACAGCAAAATCCACAAGTCTCTGCTCTGTGGAATCAATTTCACCTTAATTAATCTCCATTAAATCCTCACATTTTGTGGCTGCCGAGAAACGGCCGACCAGGGACCGCAGATTAGTGCACAGTCCCCCCCCCCCGCATGATGAGTCCAGCACTGCTCAGTAAAAAGGGATGAGATGATGATGATGATCTCTTCCCAGTCATACATTAGACGGGTAATAGTTTGGATATCGTAGTGTCAGTCGTATAATATCAGAAAAAAACATTCAGGCTGAACCAACCTGCTGAATAATGAAGCCAATGTGACAGTGTGTTGTGATCTTCTGTAAGAGTTTTCCTAATCACACCCTGTTTCCTTTTATGTCTCACTTTCTAACTTTTCCTGTCTTTCCCAGCAGCAGCTTTCGACTGCTGTGCGACTGGTCTTCCATATTAAATCTTTTAATCTCCTCGTTCAACTCTTCTTCTGCCTTTACCTGCCTCACTTTCTTTCTCAGTGCAGGTTTTTCCATCTTTAAAAGCAGCATTAATCCAGTCGAACCCGTCCTTTTCCCTTCCAGTTCATCTCCTAATAGATTTGTAGTGTTTTACTCATAAGTATGATTGATTTTGACATTTTATTGGCCCAGAGAAAACTATCCGGCTCTTAACTGCCAGCAAATCAAAATGAAATATGAATAATACATATCAAAACTTTGAGAAGTACAATATCATTAGATTGAGGTATTGAGATGAGAATATAAATATCTTACAACTGTCTCCATATAGTTTCAATGTAGCAGTATTACCTGAAGGACATTCAGCGCTGTGATTATGGGTCTGACAGTGATGAAGAAAGTTGAGTACCATTGGCGGGAGTGAAGTACCTCTGATCACAGTACTGAATGTACTCTCAGAAACTCTGTCCTGCAGGTGAACAACATGGTCAGTGTTATAGCAGCTTTAACACAGCAGTTAACAACAGTGGTTGTACCATCTGAAGCCATTTTCTCCAAAAGAGTGCTCTTGTAAAGTTGAAATACATGCATCTGAAGAATCTGCTTCATCACTGCAGTTACTGCAGTGCAGTAGTCTGGAGTATTACACCTGTTCACTTTTCAGAGAACAATGTATTCACTGAGTTCGCTGTCAGGATTTGGGGTTCTTGCTTGTCTCAGACACAAAAGTGCAAAAGAAAAACCCCGTGGAGGACGACCATAGGAAGAAATGTGGACTGACCGTCCCCAGCTCCCATCCTACCAACTCACCACTCTAACTCTCTGCATGCCCCAGTTCCCGCTATGTGAACCTTTCGTGAGACAATCCACATCAGAAGGGATTTTCATTCTGTTTATTCCGGACATTAAACTCTGTTGCTACCTCATCTGACAACTCAGCTGCACAGCATGCTATTGAAAATGTTCAGCACGAATGTGAAGTATATGATTTGTACCAAAGGAGCTAAAACCTGCAAAAGATAATTTTTTTCACATGTGGTAGACATGATGCACGCTCAAAAAAGCTGAAGTTTGCTGTAACAACATGTTACAAGAGTTTGCTAATACTTTGTCTCCAAAAGGTACTGTGCATCACAAAAAACTATGACCTCAAAAAAGTGACTGGAATTGAAACACCTGTCTGACACTAATCTACTTTAAAAAAAAGTCAGCCTCACAAAGGAAGTATTTCTTGCAGATCTGTTGAATTATTTCGTTTGAAATTATGTCTAACTTCTTTAAAGGCCCTGAACACCATGTTTTCCCAATCAGCTTCTTACGGTGACTGATGGGGTCCAACATGAACACTCAGTTTTCTGAAGAAGTTGCAACAGTTTCGGTTAGTTCACATTAGAGAAATCTGTACTTTTTATGGGTGGAGTTTGGTTGGAAAAAGGCGATGCCACAAACTTCCGTACACCAATCAGGACTGAGCCACATTTGACCTGATGAGCTTTTGAGTGTGTCCAACTTCTCTTAATACATAAAACCTTTAGATGTTTCTTTTAACACTGATGTTGCATTTTTTTGTTATGAAAATTTAATATTAAATAGAAATACTTAAGATTTGAAGTTTTCAGGGGCTTTAAATCCCAGTTTAAGTTTTCTGCAAAGCAACTAGAGATGCACGCATCCAATCTGCAGGATAAGTATTGGTGCCATATGTGACCAGTCCATACTAAAGTGCAATGAGGTTTACAGGTATCAAATTTGGGGACAAAAGGCCACTGGTATCAGATTAGTACTCGGTATCAGAATCAGCAACAGGAGACAAAAAGTCAGATTGGTTAATCCCTAAAAGCAACACTAGCCAACTCTACTTACATCCTAAAACTGTATTTGCTGTTGCACTAAATATCTTTACTGCAACCCAAAAAACAAGCTAAACATAAAACACATTTACCTACTGTTCTTTCAGTATCTATAATATAGCAAACAGAGTCTGTCAAGTGTGTCGTATTGTGAGAAAAAACAAAGCTCAGCCTTGAGCCTTGAGAAATGACCAGAGCGAGCTGGCCACAGATGGAGGTTGTGACATCAATTGAAGGAGAGGGAATGAGGTGTTGTCGTGGTTCAGAGGCAGACCTCAGGCAGATAAATGGCTCTGGTTTCTCTCATCAGCATCTGCTTCTTATTGTCTCTGTTACATCACTCACAGGCTGCAGCAGGTCGCTGCACTGCTCTTCACACTCTGTGTGTGTGTGTGTGTGTGTGTGTATCTGTTAAATGTACCTATTTCTGCTTGTGTGTGTGTGTGTACATATAATAGAGTGTGGAACACTTTAATATACAGTAAACAGTGGGCATTATATGTGTGTGTTTGTGTGTGTAGCATCCATCTGTCTGTCTGATGCATCACCCCAGTCAGCAGTCGTCTCCCCTTCACACGTCATTGGTTGTCGCCGTGAGACCAGGACTTATTCAGCCAATTAGCTCGGAGCGAGATAGCAGCGAAGGGACCTGCTGTGTAAGCTGTTGCCGTGTCTCTAAATGTCAGTGGCCACAATCCATGAAACAGGAAACAGGTGACATGTCACCTTATGTGCTATCACATCATCGGCTGAAATCTCAGCAACGCAGCTGTGTGGACGCTGCAGCGGCACAAATGAAACAAATAAAATCTTCTCAGTAAATACAAGAGACAGGCCAAGTAGGCTCAATAGACCAGAATGCATTGCAGTCAGGACTACAGACTAATCAAGTCTACTGACACAAATACACAAATGTTACCATCACTGTGGCTCTCCGTCTAGTCCTTCTGGATGCATATAGTCATATTATCAAAAGCCACTGAACATCTGTTCAAATGTATGATCGTGTTTACTTATTCTTTCATCAGATAGTTCCTGACTTCAGTCTGAATTTTGCCATTTCTAGACAGTGATTTATTCACAATATTAAACATTTGAAAACACTGACTTCTTTTGTCAAATGTAGAAAACAGGTTTTGTTGAAAGACACGATAATATTTCTCCATGTAATGTATAAATACTTACTTTCTAACTTTTAGAAATCTCTTTATAATCTTTCTTTGTCAACACATAATGTCATAATATAAAATCTATACTTTGCTGTCATTAAAATCCCAATCTGATCTACAAATGAATTCAATTTTCAGATATAGATATTTGACAGTTATAAACCTGATAAGAAAATATCAGGATTCTGTTTTCAACAAAGATACAGCACACATATACCTTTGTCAAAGATCCCTTAAATTTAATTCTTTAAAAATTGAAGTATGAAACATTTTACAGTTGAAAAATAAAATCACAGGTGCTATTTGGTGGGCACATTATGTAACAGTGATGCTGTTTCTGTGTCAAAGTGTCTGGTTACTTATCCACAGATATCAATACATCTGTGCTGAGCTAACAGCCAATGGTAGCAGCCCACCAATTTATCGCTCTGATCCTGAGTCTCACCTGGAAACAGGTCACATCTGTATTTGGATTTGAAATGTGATGAATGAGATTAAAATGCTCCTTTTGGGGCATCATGGTAGCCATGACACATACCATGTAATGGTAACATCCTGTTTGTAGGTGTAATCCTCTCTGCAGTGGACACTGGAGCAGCTCAGGATCAACACTATGAGGTTGTGGCTGAAGTGTAGAACTCTCACAGGTATGAACTGTGCTGAACTGAAAGTGTACATATGTCTCCTGCAGCTATTAAAGACCCTTTTGTTTTGCTACTTTTCCCAAAACCGAAAGGTTCAGCCTCCCGTGGTCTCGGCATTCAGACCATACTAAGCTCTCAGCATTGTCTGGAAAGTGCAACACACTGACATTTACAGCTAATGTAAGCAGAAGAAGAAGAAAAGTGTAGAGGAGTTCCTGGAGGACACAAAGGCTCCACTGAATGCTGACTCTGTCTCTTCTCCGTCCCCCCCGATGCCTTCAGCTGAAGCTGCTGCTGCTGTTGAATATAAGACCGGACAGTTGTTTGTCTATTAGCACTGCTAATCACACTGAGCCACCCATGTCAATAAAACTCATTATATGAAACAAGAGGCTCATCAGCGGGGCACTGCCCTGCTTATCAGCACAGCCAGGTCCAATTCATCACTGCTACATTTATGAAACATCATCATCTTTTTAAATCACAGTGTGGGCTGGCCTGTAACTGATTACATGTAATGGACAAAGTCTAAGCTGATTAGTAACTTAAAAGTAGTGACTCCAATTTGTACAACTTCTTAGAAAAGCTGCAGACAACATAGGATAAACAGAATCTTTTGGTTTACACATATTTACTATGTAATGCTGTGAACCAGGCTGTTTTTGCTTGGTTTTGTGGCATGGTCACTTCATGTCTTAGCATGCCTTATACATTGTTCCTTTAAGGATAAGATTGGCTACTCAGAAATGCCATTATTTGGCACGTCAGTTGTACTTCACATGTTGTAGGACAGTTTTATATTATAGAGTAACCCGGGGTGTTTGCGGAAGTCAACAAGCTGCCATCACTGCGGTGGTATTTCATTTATAAACCTGTGAAATCCTAAGTTTTAAACAAAATTTTGTTCAGTTTTAATAGACAGCTAGATAATTCACTAAAATCACACTTACTGGGCTGCTCCAGAAACCATGTGCAAAAGTGCAGAGTGTTAATGTTATTGTTTCCAGGCCGGACACAGACAGATGTGCTGAACACACTCAGAGATTAAAACATACCGGAGCTTTACCAGCTAATTAACAGCCGTGGTGTGTGTGCCGGCTGCACTGTTCTGAGGTGTGTGTGTCTGTCAGCTTGTGCTGCTTCATCACTGTTGTCACATGTCAGGGTGCTGATGCCAGATGTGTCAGTTAGAGTTTAAAGCCTATTAACAGTGTCAGATGTGATCGGCAGCAGCTGGACGGACAGTGAAGCTGACAGTATGTTGCTTTCAGCCAGAGACACAAATCTACATGTGAACCTAATCTGTCAGTAAGTATCAATAATTAAGGTGCCAATTCAGTGTGTATTGTACTGCTGAAACAAATAGTCGACTAATCGATTGGCAGATTGACAATGTTTGAAATTTGAACAGTTCTGATGAATCAATTAATCCATAAAGTTAGTCATCGAACAAAAATGTCAACCGCTCTCTGCTCGCAGCTGCTCTAAAGAGTGGATTTAGTTTTTTGTTTTTGTAACAACTCACATTCTTCCATGCTCACACTTGCTATTTTAAGTGCATAAGTGCACTATGAGTACCCGGATGATGTACTCACAGTCAAAATGTTCTCACACACTTCTCACCCTCAACGGTCGCCACCAACATCTGAAAATGGCGGCCGTGGTTGTGATTGTGAACACCACACTAAACAAGCCGGCAGATATTTTGGCAGGCGACAATCGCGATTGATAATACTCCACCCAGCTGCAATTCGCCATGAAGAAGAAGAAGATGAAGATGAAGAAGAAGAAGAAGGTTGCGATCGTCATTTCCGGTAAATGCACAACAGCCGTGTTCGATCTGAGACAACACTACCCTGCAAAAATTCACACACTATGCAAGAAAGTACATAGTGTACACATTGTACTGTGAAGTGCACTAACGGAAGTATCCGAATAGAGACACAGCATTGACAGATGTCATCTTGGGCTCTGGGAAACTCTGATGGGATCTTACGTTTTGTTTTTGTAAACTGACAGATTTAATGGCAATGAAAATAATTATTAGTTGCTCTTCTGCTGTATTGTGAATGCAATATGTACAGTGCAATTGTGTAATCTTGTGTATTATTTAAAACTGAAAGAGACTGTCCTCCGAGAAGAAGAACCAGAACCCTCTAGTAGCTGTAATAAATATGACGGGAGCAAAGGAGGAAGTCAGGAGACTTTATTGTGGGACAGTCCACGCTGGGAGGAGGTCGGGGTGGATGGATGGGTCAACAAAACATCAGCCTTTAACACGAGAGAACGCTGTTTGTTTCCCGTTTCCGACCGACAGGCACCGTTGTTTTTGTTGGTTATTTAAAGCATGACCACAATTGTCCCATAACCATGTTTAACCATGCGTATATGATTAATCATCATGTCACATCACTTGACGCCTGCATCATACATGCTTCTGCATGTGACGATCCTTGGAGTATTGTCATAAAATGTCTGCATTTTTGGAGCAGCAACATGAGGAAAAATGTCTCAATCCTGATGTCAACAGAGTGCCGGTGAGTGTGGGTGTTTTGATGGATGTGTGTGTTTCCCTTTAATATACAGAATTTATACTTGCACTTCGAATGTACAGCACAGTACCGGTACTATCATTATGCAGTGTACTATATTCAGATAGTGAGATGTATTTGTATCATTTTGGGCCTAGTTGCTCTTCAGCTTTTAGAGGATTATCTGCAGTTCTTTGGTGTATTTTGCTTCCCACCTACCACCTCGAGTGTCTGTATTGTTTCTGTTGTGTGACTTGGCAGCTGTAACGTTGGAATTAATATAGCACAGTATCATAAGTAAATGTTTAATAAGAGCAGCAGTGTGTTTTCACAGGTTTAGCCGTTGCTGTGAATTGTATTTGTGAATAATCACAGCAGGTTTCCAGAGTCTGTTGGCAGATAAAGCAAAAAGGTTTCATCTCTTTTTTTATTTTCTTCATCAGCGTTCACTTTACCTCTGAATGGCTCTGAGCCAGCTGCGCCCACGTGTTGGTTGTATTATGACGATACTTGACTTTTCCATGACAGAGCTTACAACCAGCTTTAGTCAAGAAATCCAAAATTATTCCAGCCCTTCAATTCAAACTGGGCAGGTGCTTTCAATCCTTATCTCCATCAGTCTTTGCCTGCAGTAATGTGGCCACATGATCATAAACAATGTCAGTCCAACACATTCAGCATTTTTGACCTGCTTCAAGTTCAAGACAACATTTATATGCCTCAGATTTGGGACTAAATACTGTCCCTATTTTATCCCACCTGCACTGTAAAAATAACCATTAAAACAAGTGATAAAGACTTTATTTTGAAAAGCCTTGCAGTGTCTTGAAATAAATTGTCTTGTTGTACTGAAACTGTGATATTGAGGAAGAAGGTTCATATTGTTTATTTGCAGTAAAATGTATTACATCTGGTTAAAACACAGCTAGCTATGTGCTGGCCAAGAGTGTTATTAAGTGGCTCCCCTTGAAGAGTAAACATCATTTCTCAGAGGGAAAATGAGACCGATATCAACCCAGTAATAATAGGACAGTACTGAATAACAGCACACCAGCAGCCGGCAGTACGTAAGTATAATCTCTTAAAGCATTTTTAAAGAGTTCTGGAGGGGAGAAAATCATCGCCACCTCTGCAGAGAGATTTTCTACACATTCATGCGTCTAAAGAAATAACTTACTTTGTCAAAACACAAATTGAAATTTCACATTCTAAGCCTCTTCTATACTTGCTTTTGTGCAACACCGTAACATTAGCCCTACATAGTAAATAGCCCCCCTCTGAATGAGGCCACTACCTTGACGCAGTGGGAGTCAAACAACGCAGGGTGGGCGGCTGAATGAATCCTTACTGGGAGACTGACAAAAAGGAATGAGACAGAGAGGTCACCCACATACAGACATTACGCAAGCGCACCCTCCCATTAGGAAAGAACACTAGTGGTGCGTGTGAACTCGAGTGCTAATTGAGTTGTTGTAAGTGATCGAGCCCCTCTGACTGAGAGGAAGCCAGACTGGAGCAGAAATCCTTCTCGCTTGATGTGTTGCAGGAGCTTCAGTACAAATCTGACCCAGTGCATGCTAGCTAGCTAGCTAGCATCTTCTGGCAGCTAGCTGTCAGCTGGGTCAATGCTTGGCTGTGGTTCTCTGTGTGCAGTCCAGAGGCTGCCTGCTCCCATTACTGCTATTCAAGGGCTGCAGTCACTCCCTTCTCTTTTTGTAGGCCAAGATACAGTCACGGCTCTGGCACTGTCCTGCCTCCTCGCTGCGTCTCTCCCTTCTCCTCTCATGTCCGCTGTTTCCTTCCTCCTCCTCCTCCTCCATCTTACAGCAGCCTGTGCCAGATACTTGAAGGAGACTTAAAATCTGCATGTTTATTTTGCAGCCACAGCAAAACATACATTGGCCTTGTTGAAACAATCAATATTTCTGCTCAGCTTCATTCATCACAGCAGACCAGACGCGACCTCTGAGTGTTTCTTGTACATTCCCTGTTTCTTCTGCACTTTTTTCACCTTTATGCTAATTTCCAAAAGGATTTGGGATAAAGTTTGATTTGCTGACATTTTCCAAGGACAAGATATGATGTGACACGTGTTTTGTAGCTTTGATGTCAATGTCCCATCTCATTTGGAGTGTCATTAAACAAACTGAATTCAAGTCACAACAAATAAAGACACATTTCCTCCCAAAGATAAGCTCAACAGTAAGAGTGGAAAAATTCAGCAATGTAAGAATTTGGTGGACTTCAGTTCAAATGATGTCCAGGTTTAAACCTAGATCCAATTTGTCCCTTTGTATTATTATTTGATTCAAGTCACCATTTACAAAATGAGTTTTAGTTAATCATATATGATTAACTATTAATGTTATTTTCATTTTCATACTTTTTGAGGGTCGTATAAAAAGGAGCAAAAATGGATTTTACGCTAAAATACTTTTAGGAAATACAGTCATGACTAGCAAAAGGTTAAAAGTCTTCATGATTGTGCAGCAGATTGAATATATTTTAAAGATCACTTCAGATTTATTCTTCAAAGAAATTAGATGCTGGACTCGAATATGATGATGAGACATGAGAGGCTCAAACTAGTCAGACTACATTGGTTCAAAAGATTTTAGACGTCTAAGTTACACATAACTGTTTTCTCAACAGCATTTTAATGAGCATTTAAACATGAATTTAGAACCTGTTTCACACTGGAATCAATTCATTTAAATGTTGTTAAAACAATCATTCACGGTGAGTGGCCAACTCAGGTTTCAGAGTCCCACATATTTAGGTACACAGAATTCAAATTTGGGGAAAAAAATAGCATTGCTATGCTGTCGGCAGATACCCTGAGGTGAGGAATCAGAATCACTGCAAGGAGAGAAAAAGCTGTATGACCCTTCTCAGTTTTAACATAGACGTCTTCATGTCTTTTCACCTGCAACTTACCAACTTATCCTCTGGGCCGCTGGACAGCAGTTTCTATCTGTGCACGTTTGAATGCTGGAATCACTTTTGGTTCCACTGTTCCACCTTCAGTGTTTCTCTTGCCATGAGCCCAAGTCTGAGCAAACACAAAGTGTCCACAGAAATTAATTTGTGCTCAGGCTCACTGCAGAGGAAACCCTGGCACAGTACAGCCCAGATCTACATGAGTCTCCTCCTGCTCTCCCTCCTCCTCCTCGTCCTAATGACAACAATTTGCTGCTCCTCTGCTCTGATGCACCGCACCTTTTAATCCCTGAACATCTGAGTCTCTGCTTAATGATTGCTAATTCCTTCCCACTGTAACATACAGAGAGAGAGATGATGATGTGTGCCAGCTGCTGATTTGTTACAGGGAGGGAAAAAGAGTTAAGTGAGAGGGACTGTATATGGGCTGTGTGTGTGTGTGTGTCACCAGACTCAATTAACATCCTCATCCCACCTCTGGGTACCCGCAGACCCCACAGGTATACTTTGTCATATCTCACAGGTGCATATCATTGTTTTCTGTTTCTGTTCTAATTTGTGCTTTTTAAAAATACCAGTGCATTGGGGTCCTGGGGGGCCCAGGCAAAAATTTCACCTATAAATGCAGTTTTAGTATTTGGAACTATTTATTGAGTTCATGTTTGCCATGGGACGGTGAAGGGCCAGTCATTTTGAAGGAGAGAGACACAGATTTCGAAGACCCTAAATACTGCTCTTCCTGAGATATGATGTTCAAATTCAGAAATACAACACATCATTTCAGAATAAAATGTTTTATGACTATCAAAATTAATTACATAACTAATACTGTTTTGAGAAAACTATTTGCCCAGGGACTCCATCCGACAGCATGTTGATGTCATGACAACAAAAGCAGGAGCAGTCAAATCACTTTTTACAAATAATTATCAATATTTAAACCATATTATTTAAACCACTTACCATATATGGAAGTGAAACCAGAAGTTTGGCTGTCTGACTGATCATGTGCCAAAACTGATTTTGATCCAGCCATGCTGCTTCTGCCTCTCTCTCGCTGCTGGTGTGTAATACGTGTAGGTCTGCAACTTTTGTATAAATCTGTTGACTATTATTTTCAATCGTCTACGAAAAGTCAAAAGGAAAAACAAGTGAAAGATGCCCATCAAGAGATCTGAGAGCCAAAAGTGACAACTTAAAATGTTTAAAGCGCCAAACCTGGAACCACAACATCCTTGGTTCGAGTTTGGTCAGAATGCAACAAATGTGATTTCTCTACTGTCAAATCTCCGATAAAGGCATTATAATGCCCAAAAAATATTTGAACAACAATACTAAAAAATGTTTGTCTGACCGACTGTCCAAACACCAAATATATTCAAATTACAATGATATGAAACACAAAAAGGCAGAACATATTCACATTTTCAACCCATTTTTGCCTGATTAAACGCCTTTTAAATTGTTGCAGATTAATTTTCTGTCGACTGACTGAAAATTTATGTGAGTGAATAGAAATGAGAGAGATTGTTCCAGAGGAGATCACTGCCTTGATTGTGTATGTAGCTGTATGTGTGTAACAACAGAAAGAGTGAGAGAGAAGTGTGTGTGTGTGTGTGAGTGTGAGAGAGAGTGTGTGTGTGAAATAAAATTTAAAGTAAAGTGTATGCTGTTGTCTCTCTCTCAGCAGACTGTTCTCAGCTTGTTTCACTCAATGCATGCTTGTGTGTGCGCGCGTGTGCGTGTGCGTGTGTGTGTGTGTGTGTGTCAGAGTGGTGTCACAGACTATTACAGCCTATCAGAGCTAAATGTGAAACACGGCTGTATAAATGGGCTGAGAGATAGAAATGATGAGAGCAGCTATCAGCAGGCAGAGAGACCACAATTACCTCCCAGCTCCAATCTCAACCTGCGCTGAATGTCTGCTTCACTGAAGGACGGCCTGTTTCACCGGCTGACTAAATGACTGGCTGAATGTGCATTATAGATCTCCCCTCAGTCGCTACACAGCAGGTACAACACACCTCTTGTCCGTACATCTGAATGCAGATCTCTAAATCTAAGTAAAAACTCCACTGCATATTACTCACCATGCTATGCCAGAGTTCATCTGACATTATCAGTCCTGAGAATATATGTATTTATATCTTTGTCTCCATTTTCCTTCCCCCTATACATATCTCCCTATAAAAAATAAATATTTGTTCTTTGGTTTATCCACACAGTTTTCCTCCCGCCCCTAGTATTATAGAGGCTGTGGAGAAAAAGCTTTACTTTAAAAGTGTTTTTTGAAGCCGATTTAGGAGGCTCACTGGTTGTTTAGCATGGAAACTATTTCAGAGGAGGAGCAAACTCAAATCAGTCAGTCGGTAAGTTTTGAGTAAAAACGCAGTCGGTTTATTCAGTATGAATCTGCTGCATAAAATACAGATGTTGTGCATGATTTCATAAATCACATGAGGTCCCCAGGTGATTCCAGACCAATGAGAATAAGACTACAAACATAAAAAACGATGTGACTTTAATTCTTATTTTTGGCTTTTGTAACCATAATTAATAGACGATATAATACAGAATATCATGAACATCAGGGGAGTGTATAACAAGACAGACATCAGGCAATCTGGATTTCAGCAGATCTAACCACTGTCACAAAGACAAAGATGAAATAAATCCTAAGGTGCAAATGAGTTAATTGCAGTAAAATGTAACACGACAGTTATAGAACAGAAGCAGGAAAGTATACAAAGAGTCAGCAGTCAAAGTTCAAAACACAATAAAATATCAAACAATAAAATCAACGGACTTAATCATGCAATTAAATATGACGTTTATATGGATATATGGAAGAAATGGATTACTGACATTTCTGCTTTTATGTCTGAAGATGAACAAACTATTATGATGAATAAATAAAAGCAGATACTGCATAAATAAGAAGCATTGACTCAAACATCAATGCTTCATAAGGTCAATGTGACTCGACATGTAAAATGTATGAAGAGCTGATGTTTACTGTGCAGATGTGTTTTTAAAAAGGCTCCGCTCTGCCACTCATCAGGGCGCAGTGGCACATTAGTGGCCCGGTTCCTGTTTTACAGTCGCCTCATGTTCCCCCGAGCTGCAGTGAGGGGAGACGAGACCCTAATAGACTGTCAGGAATTCTGTCAGGAATCCCATCAAAGAATTCCAACGCAATTAATATGCCGCTGCAAATTTAATTCATTATTAATAACAATGTGCAGCTTCCTGCTCTACCAGAGTACATGTTAGAAAGCTAGTGGACAACCTGTATATTTGATATTAGACATGATTCTACTGATCTGGAAGCAGCTGTAAGCATGAAGGACTTTTGTATCGTCTCCTCATAAAGATTATTATCCATTCATCTGACAAATACTTTCTTGATTAATCATTTGGTCTATAGAAGGTTATACAATTCAGAAAAAATGCCAATCAAAGGTTTTCAGAGCTCAAGGTGACTTCTTCAAATGTCTTGTTTTGTCCAACCAGCAGTCCGAACCCCAAAGATATCTGCATAGCAACGTTAGAAAGCAGAGAAAAGCAGAGAAGTTTTGACATTTTGGTTTGATTAAACATTTGTAAACAGAAAATAGTTGAGTTTTTGCTTAAATAAATGACTTATTTTCATTGATTCAGAGGTGTAGAGCCTACAGGAATGATGAATCCATGTTTGAGCCGCAACTAACCACTATTTTTTCAATTATTTAGTCTGTAAAATAACGGAGGAGTCTGAGCTGGTGTCTTTTTGACCAACACTCAAAAATATCCAAAGATATTTAATTTAAAATGACAAGCTGCAATCAGTATGTCATTTATCATCATTTTTTTCCACTCATTTTCTGTTGATCTGTTGAATTAGTCGATTTGTCAGTTTGCTGACAGCCGGACGTGAAGGCCTGGATTAAGCTGAAAGTTAACTGGATAACCTACCTCATCAACCCAATACAACACATTGACCTGGAGCACAGCACGGCACAGCTGGATCAATACCTCTGACACTACAGGGTTGTTAATTCAATTCAAAGATTATTACATGCCTCGCAAAGGACAGATTTTTATTAGGGCTTTTGTATTTGATTGTATTCTGCATGTTAAATCTAATGCTGACGACTGGACTACGGATCACAGCATCTCTAGTTATGGACAACTTTTAAACCCATTCAACACCATGACTCAATAAACATTTATTCACTTTCAATAAGCTGCTGCCAGAATCATTACCGCCCAGCTAAAATCATTGTTTTTGCAGGGAAAAAAACGAGCGGACTCATTACAATTAGCTGCGAGATAATATTTTGAAACAGCACGGCACCCATTGTGATTCACAATCCCTCCTAATCCGAAACCTCCCTACAGCAGTGGTACGTGCCAGGCCGGCCCCTTTATTTCTGTCCAATAATGAACGGCCCAACAGCACTGCCATCCCAGAAGCCCCTGCGGTTGCCATGGTAGTTAACAAGGCTCGTTAAGATCAAAGGCACAAAGATCGTTGGCTCTCCAGGGGAGGCGAGTCGAGCCCAGAGGAACGCAGGATCCTCCACCTGATGCTACGCTAACTAGTGCAGCTACAGGACGCACGGCAGCTTCGGGAGGCACGATCGCCATCTGTGTGCAGGAATGTGTGTGTGTGTGTGTGTGTGTGTGTGTGTTTCAAAGAGAAAAAGAGGGAGAGCTACACAGGCTGTATCTGAATGCAGAAGAGCAGGTTGTGTGTGTGTGTGTGTGTCTACAAAGCATGCTCCAACATGTGCACACGAGCAAATCTGTGTGTGTGTGTGTGTGTGTGTATCGAGAGCAATGGGTGGGCACAGAGGGAGATGAAATGGATAATGGGTGCTCACTGAAGGCAAAAAGCTCACCTCTAATAACACAGACTCATGGTTACGATTACTATAATCACTAATAGATTTAGTGTAACTGCCATGTTTATGTGATTTTTTTTATAAATTAAAGAAATAACTTTGAACCAGACTGAGCACATTTGATCTAATTACATACAGAGTTACTGGTTTTGTGTGCAGTTTCTCTGAGGCAGCAGGGACGTCCATGAGAGGACATGTTTGCTAAACTGTCTTTCTGTTGCTCTGAATTCTTTGTCCTGTGACTCCTGCTGTTGGTAATAGTAAAGGTAAACTGGTCCTGGCTCCCCACTGACAGCAGAAACTCTACACTTCTCCTGTCGCAGACTGAAAACTCACCTCGGCCCAACTCTTTCTCCATCTCTCATTGTTTCTAAATGCAGCAGTTGAAGAAGGTGACGCATGATTCTTGCAATTTTGGATGCACTTATTGTAAGTTGCTTTGGATAATAGTGCCAACTAAATCAGGCTAGGAAAAAGGCCTGAAATGATTAGCCGATTAAACAATCAGCAACAATTTTGATGATGTTTAAGTCATTTTTTTAAGCAAAAACTCAACTATTTTCTGTTTACAGCTTATAGATGTGTAATCAAACCAAACACTTACTGTTTGACACTTGTTCCAAACTTTATAGGGACCACAACCTTCAATCCTTGACTTAAATTTATATAAAATTTGCATCAGTCAAGAGTTTTCTGACTGTTTAACAGCAGGCCTTTACAATCAAAGAGGTTCTTTATGTCATGAGATAAACCTTTGTGAGAAACCTTAATGGACAGATGCTTAAGATGACCAACTAATTAATTCACTAATCATGTTCAATCCACACAGTGAGGCGGTCTTTGTAATCTGAGGCGCTCTCCCTGTCAGGCCACTGATTATCACACACTGTCTGATCTGCCCTCCTGTAAACAGCTGCTACTGCTTGTGTTGCATCACTCCGGCCTCCTCCTGTTTTACTTTCTTACCATACTTTGCGATGGCATCTCTCATCTACCATATCTCATTTACAAGCTTCCATTGAGCTATGTTATGTAAATCTCTTAAATGTTACAGCAATACCTGAGCAACAAAACAGGGCCTTCTGAAACAACCCCCAAGAAGCGAGTCTACAAACTTCTGTGTCAAATGGACAGTTTAAACAATCGCCTCACTCATGAAATACCTGGTCTTTGCTGTGTGATGTAGTACCATTGTTTGATTCTCTACCACCAATTTCCTCCAACATTAGAATATGCAGTCTTTATTTCAGGTAAGGCACGGTTCCTCAACTGTAAAACACTGCGGGGAACCCTGGACCATTAAAAAAAACCCTTCAAGCATTTTCTGCTCTGCCATCTCTACGCTCCAGGTCTTATGTTTAGGCAACTAAAACTTGGTTAACCTTCCTCTTGTGTTAGGGTCGGCACCGACCCGTTTTTAGGTTTTAAATGCATAAAAGAACCACATAAATTTGTTTATTGCATCAAGGCTTTTTGACTTTGTCAGGCACCTCTTTTTCAACAAAATAAAAAAATGTTTTCACTAAATTATAAAATGCTCTGGTTGAAATTATGACCTTTGTGTTGTTAGGGTCGGTTTCGACCCAGTTATAAAAATAAGATTATAAAGCAATAATTAGAGCCAAAACTGAAATCATAAGTGCACTGTCAGCCAACACACCGACAGCCAGCTCCTCTCCCAATCATGTGAGCTTTAGGGGATTCTCATTTTGCGTTGTTTTCCAGTATACCTGCACAAAAACAAAACAAACAAAGAAAACCAAACCAAGGAAAACGTGTAGTCCTCGATATGACTACTGGACTGCAGGGTCACAATATCACTTGTGACAATTTTTTCACCAGCTATGACCTTGGACAAGAACTTCTCAGGAGGAAACTTACCATGGTGGGCACAGTGAAGAAAAATAAACCTGAGCTGCCTGCTGAAATCTTGCAGGTGAAGGACAGGGCTCCACTTTCCTCAAAGTTTGCTTTTACAGACACCACCACTGTTGTCATATATTGTCCAAAAAGAAAACGGAATGTGATACTTATGTCTACTCTTCACAAAGATGCAGCTGTGTCATCAGGAAGTGACAAAAAGCCCACAATTATCCTCGACTATAACAAAAACAAAGGAGGAGTGGACAACCTGGACAAGCTGACTGCCACCTACACTTGCCAGCGAATGACCAGAAGATGGCCAATGGTTGTGTTTTACAACATCCTTGATGTGTCTGCATGTGATGCATTTGTGTTGTGGACCCACATCCACCAAGGGTGGAACTCAACCAAAAAAAACAAGCAGAGAATGTTTCTTGAGGAGCTGGGAAATTCCCTTGTCAAGCCACACATTGAGCGAAGGGAACGGGTGCCCCGAGACCCAGACGCTGCAGCCTTTGTCAGACAGCTGCAGAGCTCACCCAGCACTCCGTCCACGCCATCAGCAACACAGAGAGCATCTGCACCAGCATCCTCCTCAGCCAGCCCTGCCTCAACACCAACCAGAACAGCCACAACCCCAGTCAGGCCACCTGATTCTAAAAGAAAGAGGTGTCAGGTCTGCCCAAGCAGTAAGGACAGAAAGACAAACGTATTGTGCTTCAACTGCAAGAAATATCTCTGCAAAGAACACACTAAAAGTGTCACATTTTGCCACACATGCATCAAAAACACACACACACATACACAAGCATGTTCTTGCACACAGAGACTTTTACTCTGATTTTGTTTTTTATTAGTTTTGGAACTAGTAATTGATTTCTATTGGTTTGATTTGCTTGATTGGTTGTTGTTTGTTTGACCTTGCAAATCTATATTTTGTGTTATGACCTGTTCTGCTTTTCATTTTGTTTTGAAAAAAATACTTTTTTGCCTTTTTCTTGAATATATATGGGTCGAAATTGACCCGTAACACCATAGATGTTATTATAGTTAAATATATTAAAATGAAAAAATAAATAAAACAAATTTGTTTAAGAGATGTGTTCTAATACCCCTCTGTAATAGTCAGGTAACACAACAACCTTTCATTTATTTATATGATTCTCTTGAGGTTAATTTTACAGTTTTTTAAAATTGAAATCGAGAGGTATACTGACAAAAAAAAGGCCCAGAGGCCCACACCAAAAATATTAAAACCAATATTTTCATGGTTAAGGAAGCCTAACAAGGTAACCAAGAGATGAGAAACAAATTGGATGATAGCTAGTTGTTTTTAGTGTATTTTACAGCTGATTTAAGACACAGGTCAAAACCGACCCGTTAACATAAGAGATGGTAACAGAAAGCTAACACAAGAGGAAGGTTAAGGTTAGAGAAAGGTCAGAGTCCTGGTTGAAAGAAACCAACGCTGTCTGTTAGTAGGAGACGAGATGTAAAGTGTTCTCCAGAGTCATGCTTCTTCTGCCATTGCTTCTGAGAGACAAGTCATCATTTGCAGAAAAAAATCATATTCATAGGTTGTTTTAAGTGTCTGACCAAGTGACCAATTCTGAAGTTTTTTTGGTGAGGGTTGAAAGGGGGTGTTTTACAATCAGGACTGTCTTAAACAGAAGCACCAGTTACAGAATACAGAAGAAAGAACAAAAACTTTAACCACACTGGAACACCAACACAGACCGAAGACACACACACATACAGGCAATAATATTGACTTATCATCCTGATGTTCAGTGAACTGTAGTGGTGTGGCTTCCTGTCTACAAGAGAATAATCAGGACGATCCGAACCACAAGAGACACATTAAAAAGACTGAATGTAATGTTGCCATCACCTTAATGGAATTAAAGAAAAGCCTCAAATCAGGTCTAATTAGTGAGTTAGAGTCACTTCTAGCTCGTGTCACTTCCACTGCCTCCGCTGAGCCCGTTTCCACTCTGCTTTGGAGCAGTAATTATTCTTCATACTGTGTGCTGTGTCACTGAAACACGAAGCTTGCAGCCACCCAACACACACATACACACACACACACACACATTACACTGAATTTAAAGCCAACAAATGATGTAACGCTGCCTTCAAATGAGCTCCTCTTTTCAACATGCAAAGTCAAGTATGTAATATGATTTAGGTCATAGAAACATTGTTAGGTGGCTCGCAGCTGCGTTGTTCAAGTTTCAAAACCCTTTCATGATTTAGTGATTTCTGCATTTAAATTCAATTACATTCCCAATTCAAAGAACTTTATTTATCCTGAGCGGGGTAATTAAAAATTATACGCAATAGAACTCACACACGCAAAAACACACGTGTGTCACGCTACAAACATAATAGGGTTGACAACCAAAGTACTTAATAAAAGACAATAAAACATAACTTCTACAGGTTTCAGGATTTTCAAAAACGTCAATCAGCTCATGAGCTTGAAGCTTTAAAAGTAAAGTCGTGACAGGGATTGTTCAGTGGTTCATCCAACTGGACTCCTCTTGTAAAAACAGTAGATATGACACGACTTGAAGCTACTAAAAGTCTGCAGCTGTCATCTGTAATTTGCTTACACTCACTTTTGTTGTAATCACTACACAGGACAGCAATAAATAGCAAGTTGCTGATATGAATGTGTTGAGATAGAGCGGGTCGTCCATTAATCCCAAGGTTGGCGGTCCGATCCTCGACTCCTCCTGTCCACGTAGAAGTGTCCTTGGGCAAGACACTGAACCCTAAGTTGCTCCCAATGGAGGCCAGCACCTTGCATGGCAGCTCTGTCGCCATCAGTGTGTGAATGAGACCAATCTGTAAAGTGCTTTGGGAACTGTTAAGTTTGAAAAAGCACTATATAAGTCCATTTACCATTTTACATTGGGTAAGACATTTCAAATAGCTAATGAATCATATGCAATAGAAAGCGAGTATTTTACAGAGCTGAGTGTTGGAGGCAAAGAGCAAATTACTGCTGCTGTGATAAACTCCGGAGTTGTAAAATCTGCTGTGCCGCATTGTGTCATCTAAAAACCCTTGAACTCTGTTTTGTCTTCTCATCTGTATCTATAGCAACACAGGTTTTATTTGACAGTCCTGTTGTTGGTCTGAACATGGCTTTGAATGTGCACATTTATGACATTTACATCACTTTTTCTTGTAAATACTGAGATGATGACACTAAAAAAAAAAAAAAAAAAAAGTACTGTGAATCTATTGGGGGAGCGATGCTAATACACAAGCAGGCTGAAAGACAGAGTAACAGTTACAGAGACAGAATGACAAGGACGGAGAGAGACAGAGACATAACAAGGGTGACAGGAAGTGAGAGGAGAAACCAGAGCACCGGACGGACGTTTGTGTGTGTTGCCAGTTTGGAAAGCTTGGCAGGATAATTGGTGTCAGAGTCCAGCTGAAGAGCCTGTCATTGTTCGGCTCTGCGGGCTGGCGAACCATCTCCAAGAACAAAGGTGGACAAAGACAGCGATTAAGACCTGAAGACGGAATAATGACACAGTCAGAGCGTAGACTAATCTTTTCTCCAGAAGTCTGGATTGTCGGTCAGTTTCTATTTTTAAATGACAAAGTTGATAAAAGAGAGAGCTGTGGTCAAACTGAACAGTAGGAAGAGAAGAGACAAAAAACCTCCCTGTTCAGCAGAGATTTTACAAAAGCAGTTTGTCAGCAGTGGGAGTTAATGTGAAAAGAATCACTTGCAGTAACAAACCCACAGAGAATCACCAACTGCAACTTTATGGAGCTTTTTAGCTACCTGTCCAGCAGCAAACAGCAGGCAGACACAGTTAGAGACTAGCTGCTCAAGAATGTGGAGCATCTAGCAGCTAAAGAGCCAGATAGTTTTCTCAGGAGTTGGTGGAGACCAAACCAGAGCTAAAAGGAGACAAATTCCAATTCCAAATAAGTATCAAAGTTGCTCCATCTCTGCTGGAAGTCTAGGTTACTGTTTGCTAACATGTTAGCTACAAAGACATCGGGAAATAACATCCCAGTGGGCAAAAAGATCAATTACTTAAATTAATTAGAAGATTTCAGGTTTTTTTTTACAATGTATACCCATGCACATAACTATTTAATGCACATAAAACCTTTTGTATTAAACAAACAGAGGTGCCGTAGGCCATTGAAATTGGAAATCATAGGTGATTTCCCTGTTTCTAATCTTTATGACAAGTATAGAATAAGCTTATTTCATCAAAATGTCAAACTGTTCCTTTAACTGAGGACAGAAGTTAAAAAAAATGGAAGGGTTAATAATGTTTTATGTTGCCAACTTGAATAAAGATCACATTTTAACATCAGGTTTTATTTCCTCACAATCTGTGAAAGACTATTTGATCCAGTGCAAGTGGTTGTTGGTCCACAGCGTTTCAACATTGGACACCTCAGCGACAGGTTTGGGTCTTTAAACATAAGACTTCAGAAAAGCTTCAGAAGAAAAAGTACATTTCCCCCCTGGATGAACGCACACCATCTGCCATGAGTACGGCGGGTGAAGACGGGCTTGTACGGCGAGCTGCACATGGGGATTGGTTCAGTTTAAAAAACAAACTTCAAAGAGCACTCAACAAACTTTAAGGACTTAAAATAAATCCATTGGAATCCATTCAAGAGAACAGTACTGGGACAGTCTTACTGGAACTCAATCAAATACTGTTGAAGATTTGAAACTTTCTTTTATGTTTTTAGGGGGGAAAAAACACGTCCACTGATGTGCTGCACTTTGAGGGGAAACTGATCTGTTATCGCCTACAAAATAAGAGGAACAACCATTTGTTTCATTTCTGATAATTAATTATTAATTAATATATTTGGAACAAGAGGCAGAGCGATTAAAAACATCAACACTTGTAACTGAAGCAGAAACATGTTAGTTTATATTAAATTACTCCAGAATTCAAATGCACCAGTGTACTGGCCATACTGGTTTGACATGTTAATAACCTGATAGCCTCATGTTAGCTCTTATTGATCAAGTTTGGGGGAGAGTTTGTGCAAAATGATGCATCTCTTTCCAAAGAAGGAGAAATCCCAGTGCTGAAGATTGGCAGCATGTTGCACCAGCTGAGCTCGAGTGTAAAGTCAACACAAACTGTATGAAGTTAGTTCCACACTGAACTCGCCACTTTGTTCACACAATAACTCAATAAGCTGACAGTAATCAAAACATTATCACTGTAGTGCAGCATTTTGGGTAAAATGGGAGAAAAGACAACTTGGGATGGAAACTGAAAAACTACAACACTTTAATTAAATAAGGAGAAAGTAATGTTTTGTTGTCTCGTGTGAACTAGCTAACGTATGATACAAGGCGTTTGACCGTTGCCTCATTAATAATTCAATCATCATTTATCGATCGCTTCTGCTGTACTGTTATTTGCTGAGGTGAGGATAGCCGTGTATCTCACATAAAGATGCTCATAAAGAGGAAAAATCCGGATCATCTGCATAATTTTAGTAAACAGGGAACTGCTTCACAAACACAGCAAAAATGACCTGTTGGATGTTATCTTGATGCTGGAAATGACATCTTCAACAGGCAGCTGGTGTCAGATTTCACATATAACTGGCCTGGTGTCTGATGCCAGCTGTGTGTCTTTAATTGTGAGAATCTGCTTCCCAATATTATTAATATTATTCAGCTATATGTCCGCAGCCCATTTAAAAAGGGTCACAGTCGTTTTACTATTTTTAAAAGAAACCTTCGAGTGGCCATCCTTAAAGAGGGGATCTGTTCATTATTTATTAGGTTATTTATTTCATTAGATCTGTTTCTAAATCCTCCCTATGTTTCTTTACTGTATGTAAAGCCCTTTGACACTTTACTGTCATAAAGGGCTGTGTGAATAAATAAACTTCTTTAAGGCACCAGCAGAGCCAAATGTGGTACTTACATACTGGTGCAATGAAGCATCATATAATCCATCTGTTTTCTGTTGAACTCCCTCCCTCTGCTCCCACTAAGCAACCTAACAGTGAATTAATTGTTCCTCTTTCTTCGTTGCTGCATCTTTAATAAAAATGTTCAAGGACTTTCTGCATGTTTTTGCTCATGTGTCAGGGCCTTTTTGTTTGCTTGTTTTCCATATATTGACCAGAGGGATCATTAACTGTGAACTGTGAATGAGAGCGATGCTGCAGTTTGTAGCATGGGAGCATCACATCACACAGAACAGGACAACGGCCCACCGACTGAAATAAAGAGTCTGTTTTCAATTACAAGATACGGCAAAACGACCTTGTTTCTGTTGGCCAATCACACAAATTGCAAGTTGAACAGAGGTGACATTTGACCTTCAAGTCTGCCAGAACACACACGAAAACAGGAAGTGTATTGTTGGATTCGTCAGGTGTAAAAGAGCTGGTTCAAGCTCGACTTAATCTTCAGGTGGTTCAGGCCTACTGCAGAAGCTGCTACACCAGTTTTTCTGTCTCATATTTTCTTGTGATATACAGTTTACGCACTAAAATGGTATTGTGAAAAGGCTGATGTAAAAGCTACAGCTCTGCAGTCACCTAACAAATCTTAGACACTTCAAAGTTTTTATCAGTATCGTATAACTTGCAATATTCTTGCAGATCCATTCTCTTTTCCAGCTGCCTCTTCTGGAGAATGATACCTGAATCTTTTCTACATACATCCTCCATGCAGCATCACTGCTGCTCTGTTTTTTATGAGGCTGAGGGAGACTGCTCTGCTCATG
This sequence comes from Macquaria australasica, assembly GCA_005408345.1. Taxonomy (NCBI): domain Eukaryota; kingdom Metazoa; phylum Chordata; class Actinopteri; order Centrarchiformes; family Percichthyidae; genus Macquaria; species Macquaria australasica. Next base: position 389,469 of record SEMN01000413.1, read on the forward strand.
ACAACACGACCTCATACCTGAACGACAGAATAGGTCATTTGCCACCGACTCCAAAAACGACATATGTTGACAGGCGTACCGGACATTTGTTGTCATGGTAAAAATAATAAACACGTCGTGGTTAACGTTGTCAAATGGTCGCAGATTAGTTAGGTTGTAAGTTAAGTTACATCACGTGACTTACTAACGTAACTTAACTTGCGTAACTTAACATTACGATCTGATGTAAGTAAAAATAAGTCAATGTTGACTTTTGGTTTCATACGGGACACAAACAGCAGTCTCCTGGGTGACAGTCCTGTGTTTGCCGCTCTTTATACTCCCTCACCTGACTTCCTGCTTTGCTCCCATCATAATTACTACGGCCACTAGAGGTCGCCACCTAACAGTGAACATAAATATGGGTCGTAATAAGCTGCTTGCACTGACGACCTATACGGCCGGATTTTTGGAGTCTGGCTCATAACAGGAAAGGAAACCAAAACACACACAAAGTAAGCAGGTACACACTTGTGTTAAGCACATGAATGCATTAGCATAAATAAAACATATTTTAAGTGTTAAGCACATATAAATATACATGAACTCACACCCACACATATACTCCACATCCCGTATTCCTGTAAGTGGACAGCACATGCTTGAACACACATACAGTAAGAAGTGTATGGGTACTTACAAACTACACACAGTCAAGTAGAGGGTGGCAAAGAAACACAGGAGGTTTTATATGCGGAGGACACTACAACTCTCTATTACTGTTGCTCATATAAACAGCAAAACAGAGATTTAATTGGAGCTGAAGAGAGCAGAGGAGAAGGTGAGCCCAAGAGGCGTGGCAATAAAGAGATGATGCATCGCTTCCTTCAGCCATTTTATTTAAAAGCAAAGCAGTTGTGTTTTATTTTGGGCTGTTTATAGTTAGTGCAGGTTTAGGGTTGTCTGAGAACGAGGGAACATTTTGAACAAGGTGACAAATCGACAGCCATCAAACACTGGGAAGGTTGAACCTGCTGGTTGGTGAATCATGCAACTGATGGTAAAAATGATCCACCGCTGTCGTCTGTGGACTAAGCAGCTGGTTTCCTGTTCTGAACATCATGTGACTGAAAGCATTAAGCACCTTTAACCAATAAAAAAGGAAAATAGATGAAAATGTGCAGGTAGGCCTGTTGGTATTCAACATGGAGTATCAGCACTGGGGTTTAAACAAGGCTATAATGTAAGTGAAGTAAAAAATAATGCCAAAATAACACACCGTCAGTGATTTGGGAGCATTTCTGCGTGAACCAAGGAGCCAGATTTTCAGGCAGCGGAGTTTGTAATGCTGCAGTGTAGAGAGGACATAATCTGAAATCATTTTACTGCAGCAGTCTAAGTGCTTGCATTACTTCTGGGTATTATTAACTAGTGCTAAAATATATATCACTCATACTCTGAAAAACTAGAAGCAGTGGCCCTCTAGTAAAAAAACATGTCAGAGCTTTCAACTCAGTGCACATTCAATTAATAAACTTCCCTTCTGGGGATCAATAAATAAAGTTGTTTGTTTATTTCTTTAAGAAGGGATAATGCACATTAATTGACATGGGCACATAGGTCCATCACGAAAATGTGCCAGATTTGGCCATACAGGCTAATTTTCATCTGCAGTACCTTGCAGGTTGATGGCATACAAAAAACATTAAAATCAAACTTACAAACAAGTACAAGCACATAATCACAGACCAGTAGCAACACAATGACATAACCTCGACTCCAGATTATGACAGCATGTTTGATTGTTCAGTAACCACAAAACGTTAAGAGATGTGATGTTCCTTAGTTCTGTGGGTTTAGTATTCCAGGTATGTGCTGCTTGATAGGAGAAGGCTGACTGCCCAAAGGTGCTCTTTCTATATGGTATTTTACAATTCCCTGTGTGTTTTCAAAGCCTACTTATAGAGTGTCTTGTATTTATGTCTTGAATAAAGGTGGATTATCATTTCTGTAATTTAACACCATTGTAAATGAGAATCCTCTTTTAATGAGCTGCTGCTCTGGTGTTGGTGAAGGTCTGGATGCTGCTGGGTTAAATGCAGACTACATGTATGTGTGAGATGTCCAAATTAAGACCCTCATGTTCTTCTAAAAACATCAGGGACAGTAGCTCATTAATAATAATCACATTAATCATAGTCGTAACAGCGGTGCCATATGCACACAGATGTGTCCGACATGCCTCAGTTACACTGTAGATGTGACTGAATGAGAACATCATCCCAACATGGCAGCATCACACTGTGCCGATACACTGATGGGCTGCTGGTTTCACTGTCTCAACAGATATTTGACGTCCCAGCAGCCTACAGGACCAGGAGATTCCTGATTTGACTGACAGTCCCTGCCACCCATGCAGGACTGGATGCACTGGGATGCTGACAAAAGTGAACTCCTCTGGACTGTTTGTAAAGCTGAACAGATGTATAGATTACTGAAACTTCCACACCACTCACATACTACAGATGTGTTTTGTTTTTGTTAGGTAGACTATCATAGGAGTCACATCCCTGACCAACCCTCCCCACAGTGTTCCACAGAAAACAGAAACTAAATCAGTTTGTCTTGCTAATTTATGCAGCAATTAGTGAGCAAAAAGAGAAGAAACTGAGGGGAAAAAAAGTCAAATATGGATGAAGTCATGGATGAAGAGATGTGGGCAGCACATGGGCTGGTGTTAAACAGCATTTTATTAAATCTGAACTCAGCATTAAATCTGCTTATCAAATCTGAATTCCTCCAAGTTCCTTATCATATCCATTACAATCTCAAGCAGACCAACTTAGACATATGACCACCATAATGTTTTGTACATTGCGCTTTGTTAATAACAAAAACCATGCAGGAGAGCGGATGGGATAATACATTTGAAGATATTTGTTAGATGCAGACTTAATTAATCTGGGTATTACCAACAAGAAAACCGATCCAAAATGAAAGCGGCTATTGAACACAGACTGTAAACTCTGCACTGCAGGTTAACATCAGCTGAGCCCTGAAAACTGATGAAACTGAACTACAAACAAACCCTCTGACAGCGCAGTGCACTATTTCACCATCTGCTTTCCATTTCCAACAGTTTTGTAGAACGAACTCTCCTGCTGTGAAGTTTGTCCTGATTCCAGAGGTAAAAGTCAAACACTTAAAATAATCGTAATGAAAGCAGTGGCAGGATCAACTGGCAAACAGTTAAAATCATTTAACACTGAGGGTGTAACACAAAGCTACTGCAACTGATTATGCTGGAAAATCTGTAGTCATATCTGTTTTGGGATAGTGGCCTATAACAGAAGAAGTTGTTAGGTATTGTCAAGACAGCTTCATTTTCTGCATTAAATTGTTTTCTACTGCTATTATACTCGTCATATGTATATGTATAAGTCTAGCTGCTCACAAAATATACAAAACAAATATTTTAATGATGTACTTAAAGAACTAGTGCACACTTAAGCATGTTTTTTGAGCTGTAAACTAAATGATATGACTGTACTGTGATGAAATACATCAGTGCTGCTGTTAATATTGACATTTCTTACTAAAGCCCTGAACCTGCGAGGCCGGTTGGGACCCGTCTATGTCATGAAATTTCTTTAAAAAAGACTCTAGTCAGTGTCAGTCAGTCTCCCCCGTGTCTCCTGACCCACACGCTACGTAACCACGAGGCCACGCCCCCTACAGGTGTTGTTCCTTCACTCGTTGCAGTTTTTAAATTTGCTGGGAGAGACGGTTCTAGCTGAATCTGAGGGTGCAGTTACACTTTAAATTGATCAAGTAATGTGTGGTTTGTATTTGAACCCCACCTTTAGAAAAAGAAAAGACGTCTAAAGTGACTAAATAAAAGCTGTGCAAGTTGTAATGGTCCAGGTGGAAATTAATCATGGAAATAGAACAGGAGGGAAAACATAAGTCACAGTTGAATTGAGCGATATTATTACATTTTCTTTCTTATAAAACTGGAAGTTGGACTCAGTCCAGCTTGATCTGATCAGTCTTGATGCCTAAATCAGAGATATAATTGGCTCAACAGCCGCCATGTGTGTCCGCCCCTTAACATTAATCAACACCTCTATTAAAACTCAGTATCTAACCTGCATTAGTCGTTTACAGATGAAGTCCCGCCCGCTGCTTATCTGTGGTCTGTTTGAATCCCACAGCAGACGAGTGTGGATGAATGAGTGCAGTTTAACTAACAGATAACAGAATGTGGTGGATCCATTGTGATCAGATAGAGGACGCCCTGTCATTACTGCGGTCCCACTTCCAGATAATGCCCACTCTAATCTGATAGTGTATGGACGTCCATTATTCAGACAGATACTCCACTGTCAGTGGTCAGCAAGCTAGATAAGTGGTAGCTCCATTAGAGGACGGGTGGGCCACTACTGTTTGTGTGTGGGTGTGCATGTGTTTGTCAGGGTTTTACTCAACTCAGTTTTTGTTTTTTATTGTTATGTGTGTTTGAACGTCGAGCTAATCAGTCCCTGACACGCCTGGTCCCCAAACTCTCTCCTGTATGACCCCAGAATGCATCTGTCTCTTCAATAACTGCTGCTTTTTCACACTTCCCCTCCTATAGATACAGTCTTTCATTTATCCAACATTCAAGCCATTAAATCTATAATCCATCCATTTGTCTATTTCCACACTCCATCCATCCTCTTATGTACATACAAAGGCTGTGGCCAAAGCCTGCATGTGTTTCATCAGAGATTTCTCAAAGTTCAAATGGAGTTCAGGCTCTGATACAGAACCAGGTATACAGGTACAAAGGTATCTGCGTTGGTGAAAAAAATTGCCACCCCTAACTATTCTTTGTGTTTGGATTTCTATTTTGATGTTTCAAACATGATAAAGTTAATCACTTACCTTTCTGTCATCTGGTTGCCAGATCAATCCTTCCCGACACCTGAAACAAGGAGAAAATTGAAAAGTTTAGTGTTTTTTATTATTTTTCACAACTTTGGTTGTAAGTAATTACTGCAGCAGTGTCGTGATAGTTAACTTCAGGAACAGCATAGCATAGACACTTGACTGTAGGAGAATCAGTTTCTTAAATCATCGAAGCTGAAGAGAAAACCTTCAAAACCTTCGTGTTGCACATTATTAAAGGTTAGCTGCTGAATCACAGAGCTGGCCTTTTTCTATTTTTTTCTTATCGTCAACAAATCAACCAATAAAAAGACAAAACCAACAATGTGTTAGTCTGTCTCTCAATACTATGGCTTCCCTGTATGTGGCTCTCAGGCACAAGCCCATTGGTTCCTACTGAAGAATTATTAAAATACACCTCACAAATCAATCTATCTATCTTTATCTATCATATATATATATATATATATATATATATATATATATGTTTCAGTAATTTCCTAAAACTGCATTTGCCATTGTAGATTTCATCAAACGTTACTCAAGGAGGAAATAGTGCTTTGTTGGGGACTATTTTGAGCGGCGGATTAATCCACAGGTGGTGCTATAGTGAGTATTTGGGACAGCAGGACGGTGTATAATAAAACTAAACTACAGTGTGTGTGTTCATGGTAATGAAGGAACAACAGTGGAGCTCTATGGCCCAGAAAAAACAAGATATATCAGGCTTTAAATACAAATAATAAAATAAATCCCCAAACTTCAGCATTCAATCAAACAGTAGTCTAAAACAAATAAGACTGCACATCTTTACACTATCTCTCAGACATTATTACAGCAGTTAGAGAGAGGAAGGGCAGAAGAGGGAGATGGCACGCAGAGGAAATCATGAGTCAGATTTGATGTTGCGAGAATATAGTTGAACCCAGTGAGTCATCACGACACCAATTCTCATTCCATCTTTTAGCATTTGTTGGCAAACTGCATCTCTTTGCAATGAAGAAACGCTGAAACGAAGCAACTCGGAGGCAAATGGATTCATTTTAAAGACGCAGAGGCAGCTGACAAATGGATGTCATCACAGAGGAGAGGGAATGAATGGAAGCAAAAACAGCAGAATAAATTACAGGGACGAGTTTTGTTCCATCTACATGTCTCTGTATCTGATAGATGACTTATAAACACTGGGGAGGGGGGGGGGGGGGGGGGGTGATATTCTAGGAGACAGAGTGAAGATGGTGAGAGAGCAATTCAAAAAATGAGCAAAATATAGATTGATCAATCAGCTCTGAATACAGAACTTTTGTCTTTCTTTCTTGTGCCGTCTTCTCCCACGTTCCCCTCTTCCCTCCATCCCTCTTTTCTACTTTCCTTTCTTCATCTGTCCCTTCTCCTCCACTCTTTCCTCTTTTCTTTCCACATCTTATTGCAGAGGAAATCTCATCAGGCAGTGTAGATAATCAAAAGCCTTCTCAAACTGTCTACCTCTGAATGAAATTAGACTACTTGAGTTTTAAAGCCAGTCACCTACTTTGATCTCAAGATAGCATCGCTAACTTCACATAGGGCACTCTGTGTGTGTGTGTGTGTGTGTGTGTGTGTGTGTGTGTGTTCACAAAAAGAGAAAATCCTCCAAAGAGAAGACACAGTGGTTCTTACTTTAGGAAGGAGCCATTTTGGGATTTGGATTTAAAAAAAGGGGCAATCGTTAGGTAAAGGTTAGGTTAAGCATTTAGTAGGCAGGTGTGTTAGGATTAACAAGTAGCCAAAGCACGGAGCTTGGATGAAATGGCTTCAGGTATACAATATGTGTTTCAGTGTGTGATGGCTCCAGCTGTCACTGCTTGCTGCAGGAAGTCGACCTTATTTGGAGCAGCACCCACAGTGTTTCCCGGTGACCCGTGAAAGGAGGTCCCACATGTCACTTTGAGCTCAGTCAATTATGAAGGAAAACACAAGCAGCAGTTAATTTGCTAATGGCCATCCTCAGTGGGTTGGTATAATCTAGACAAAGATTGAGTTATACATTCCCACAGCAGCATCAGACATTAAACCAAGACTCAAGCTTTGGGATTCAATTCAGTTCAATTATAACCCAATAACAGTTACCCATCATACCATATATCAATGTGTTATCACTCCCAACACATAAAATACAGCAGCTTGGTCCTACCCTTCAAACTGACACTGTAGGTAGCCCTCTAGCTTCATTTCTGGAGGCGTCCCTCTAGCGTAATGGTTTAAACACAGGGCTTTCACCCAGGAAACCGTTCTTTGATTCCTTCAGTCAACGTTGATGTGTTGTGTAGCAGGGATAGGGCCCAAGCGCAGACAGCAGAGAGACTAGAAGCTGCTTCAAAGGTTTATTAAAACACAAAAAGGTGTGGGAAGGCAGCCAAGCAAGAAGACAGACAAACGGGTAAGTCCAAGTCCGATGAAGAAAATGCTGGGAATACGCAACGGCAGCCTGCTCTGCTCATGGGCACAAAGCACGAAACTATGGGCACACAGGAAAACTGACAGGGGACCGGTATATATATGGGAGTGGCCAATGAGGGAAACAGAAACAGGTGAGTAACTAGGTACAGGTGAAAACAATCAAAACTGACAGGTAAAGAACAAAGACAGGAAATAAAAGGCACACAAGAACCGGGATTTCAAAATAAAACAGGAAATAAGTCCAGAACACACAGGATGTACATAAATTCCACGTGGGACATGACAGTTGACTTCTTTTTAATTTAGCTTACGTACATTACTTAAGTTACATAACTTACGTAACTAACGTACTTAATTTAACCCAAACCATGATCTTTTCTTCAACCTAACCAAATAGTTTTGGTGCCTAAAACTAACCAAACTGCGACTGTTGCACAACGTTAACCATGTGTTTATTACTGTTACCATGGTGACAAAGGTCACCTAACTATTGTTACCATGACGAAGAAGGTCACCTGACTTCGTTCTTTCCTGCATGTCCAAAACTCATAAAATAACTAATGTTTACAGATAAACACTCAAAAAGGTAAATAGATCGAAATTATGATCTTTTGTTTTCAGGGTAGGGTATCCCTTTAAAATAAGCCGTGTCAAGCAGAAAATGGTTTGTGATCTCAAGCCACCATTGTGAGAGACTTGGCAAAAAAGTCAATTGAATCATCTCCTGGCTGCCAAAAGTGCTAAATCTACTGTATATAAAATCCATGTGAATTCCTACAGCTCAGTATAGTGCCTAATAAACAAAGAGATATATATCATGATGTGTGCACAGCAGTAAAACAACAATAAGAAGTGGTTATAATGAGGGAACAGGGTCATAACACGTAAACGTTCCATGTTTTAAGCTACGTCGTAGTAGCCATCACGTGAGGGCTTCAAAATTAGACTCCACAGCTGATCACAGCTAAGCCTGAGCATCGCTGTAGAGGAAGCAGTGGTCACAGTTGTCTGATCTAATCATCGGCAGACTTCACTACAGCCAAACAAGCATTCACTGATATTATTCTATTATGAATCCCTCCTCTGTGTGCTGTTGTTAATGCTGAGGCCCTTTTATAGATGATGGCAGAAAACAAGCAGGGAGGGCTCCGAAAAGTGCAAGCAGACTTTGATGCTAAGTAAAGGAGGAGTGCTGGAGGGAGGTATGGAATCAAGGGAACACTAACAGTCTATTATTGTGCGGTTTTCCTTTTAAAAGTTGGTATATGGGCTAATGGCATTCAGCAGGGAAAGTTTTTATGCTGATGACGGTGTATAGTTTCAAGTATAAGTAAAGAAGTAAACAAGAGAAGTGCTGAGGCATGAATATATTAGCATTTGGACCAGAAGACAGGCAGGCTGGACCACGTACACACACAGTATATATTCAATAAACACGTCATATCTATATGTACATCAGTACACATTTAATTACGGTTAATCTTATATAAACACATATTTTCAGCTGCACAGTACAATGCATCTACACCAAGAAAGCCATAATTGTACGTACAGCAGGTGAGACATACAACAACAGGACTACAGTGATGCCTGAAAACACACAAAAAGAAGATTGAAGATTTGAACCATGTTGTCTTGATTTTTGACAAAAATAGTAAATTTACGGAAGAAAGGATAATTGATAAATGGTGAAAAAAGTTAGCTTAAAGTAATGGGTAAATGGTGAACTAGCTAAAAGTAAGGGACACAGTTGAAATAAATGGTAGTGTTGATGCAGGGGTAATTGAGTTAATCTGACAGGGCTGTGGAGTACATCAGACAAAAAGAGGCTGGGAACCCACTGGGATAAACTGTGTGTATATAAAACCTCCCTTTGGTTCATTAATTGTGTTCATTGGTACATGAATGAGTCCAGGCCTCATTTACTGGCTTAGGTTTTCTTTTTCTTATTTTGTCTGGTCTCCAGTTGGGTGAGTCTTTGAAGTCTAATATCTAAATTAAGTCTAATGATTGTATTGTTTTCTTTTCTTAGTTGACACCACAGCAAGACTTTATACTGACATGTAGTTTAGGCTGAGAGATAAAGCGTTTAAGGAAAAGTCTAACACACACCATCCATGCAGCAGCCCTCATCGCCCTTGTGAGAAAACCATACAAGAGGAATTAAATATTTCAAATCTGCCTGCAGACGATTGTAAAAGACACTGCAGCCAGCCACAAAAGATATTTCTACTGGGGGTAGTTTCAGATTTAATTTAAAAGTCTTATCCAAAGTGTAAAACAGTAGAACAGTAGCTGAGTAACTGTCACTTTATGAAACTGTTACAAAGGAGTTTGAGGGTCAGAGGTCACAGCCTGTTGACAATGAATGATAGCAAAGTTACTGTGGTCCAAGAAAGATCATGTGAAAAGGTATTAGGAAACAAAATAACAGACATGGCCATTAAGAGCTATGTTCTTGGTAGATGGATGGATGGATGGATACTTTTTTCCTCCCCCTTGGGGAAATTCAGGCGTCCGGTAGAACTCACAATCTGTATTAGCATATAGATTCGAGACAATACAGAGAGTCATACAAATACATAAATACATGAATGAAAAGTGCCAGAAAGTGTTTGTTCTTTGGTCGTGATGGTGAAATGAAGGGTGAAGCTTTCTACATTGTATCACAGCATTGTTGTGTTGCAGATAGATTATTTGATCGTGGCTCTATGGTAAACACTGATACTGAAACCACACAGAAAATGTGCCATTAAACCAAAACAATGAGCTAAAAGAAGCAAAAAAAGTTCTATACAGCTGCAGAGTTAGTGATAATTCTGGCATTTAAACACAGCGATCAGCCCCTTCTCCCTGTTTGATTTTAATTAACATAAATACAAATAGTGTTTAATGCAGGTTTAACTATTACTCACTCTCATGATCCTGTCTCAAAGTACCTGATGTACATTCAAGGTCTGAGAACACAAACTTCAGTCTGTAACTGCAGGAAATTTTGGCAAAAAAAGAGCCCGTTTCCTCAGCGAAGGCCCACCTCAATAAATGAAGGGTAAATAAATCCTTTTAAAGACCTGCATAATATGACAGAGGGCCACAACTGTGACTCATTACAATTATCATCCTGTCACAGCAGCCTGTCTCACTGCACTGCTGCAGCTCATTAACCCCCCTCACATCTTCACTGCACCTCTCCAGCTGATCTCTGGTTGGCTACGAAGCAGCAAAAACACACACATTCATACACACACAGCTGTGCATTCACACTGATCATATCATACTACCTGTTCATGTTAGGGCAGCAACTGATGATAACTTCCAAGATCAATTTTTTTGATGAATCATTTAGTCATCATAATTTCTAATGAGACGTGTTAAAATGGCTTGTCTAAAACCCAAATATATTTACAATGATGCAGAAGGTTGGGATTTTTTCTTGATAAATTACTTGAACAATTAATCAGTTATCAAGATTATTCTTTATTTTTATGTCAATTATTACGTTGAATGACTTGACAAATTGTTACAGCTCTGCGTGAGGTCTTGTTTTGTATTTAGCATAATGCAATAGAGGTGGAAGAAAATGGGAGATGCTTTAAAAGAAATCAGAATCAACTTTGTGTTGACACCTATTCACTTTTTGCAGTGTCCAGCTGCTCTCAATAAACATGCTGCAAATCTACCTGTAACTTTCTGCACATTCAAACTACAGCAACGATGATTGCAGTCTGCAGCACGTAGCCTTGAATTAAGCCATTAAATCTTGTTGTTGGTGGTGTGTGGTGAAAATATTCACTGCAGTAATAAAGTTAGCACTGGCTTTGTCAACTGAACAGGTGGGCGAGGACAGGTGCAGAGTGTCTGTGACCACATTAAAAGCTCCTTTTTTTTCTGTTTTACCACACAGATGGATATAAAAACATGTTCATTAAAACCACGATGGATTCAGCTTTAAAACTGTCTCCCTGTGAATACACCCTGTGACAATAAGCAATATTCACATTTAGAGTTATAGTGCAGCATCCACAAGGCCGAATTACATTGAATATGAATGCATCCACAAAATGTCACAGGCTGGACTGTGTTCATTCAGCTGTCCGTTTTCATGGCCTCAGTGTCACCTGTGTAAAATAGATGTTACAGCCTCTCTCTCTCTCTCTCCATCCCAGCTGCCCTCTCTCCTCCATTCTTCTCCCACATACTGTTCCCTTTCTGTTCTCTTTTCTCCTCCTCTCTCCATCTCTCCTTGTCATTAGGTTTGTGTAACTCTCTTAATGCAGCGTGACTGTATAAACTGAGAGCGTGCATAAACTAATGGGCCGGTGCAAATTTACCTCCTCTCTCTTCGTCCCTTTCTTTTTTCTTTCTGCACGTTCATTTCCTCACACACACCTTTCACAATGCCTCTTTTTGGCCACTTAACCTCTTCTGGCTCACTTCCCTGACCCCTCTCTAACCCCACCTCTTTCAGCCTTTAGGTGGATTTATAGTTGTTATATATAGCCTCCGTGGCTACCCCGAAGCTCAAAAATGTAACTGAACATTAGGACTACTGAGACGCCACGTTAAGACTGCAAGAACTGTGATTGGTCAGCTTCGGCTGCTTGTGCTTTCTCCAACACATTTTCAATGCAGGTGGAAAGTGGAGATAGAGGAGAAAACGTTAAATTGAAGAAAGGAGCGGCAACCTCCTCGTTTGCAGCAGCACCTAGCAAAGCAATTCCCAGCACATCCTCCGACTGTCACTCTCTATTTAGCCTGGTCTCACCAAATGGCCAATATGAATAACACGCCAATGTCTTAAGTCATTTTGCATGTTATTACATTATGTTTTCTGCTTCGCATGTGTTATTGCATGGCATTTAGTCTGTAGCCTACTGACTGATACTGTGCAGAGACGACGTCTCATTTTAGACACGAATGTCATCGATAAAAAAATGTCGGGAAGTCGAAGTATAATGAGCGACAAAGTCTGCATATGTTGGTGGTCGGGGTGGATGGGTAGGTCAAACAAACACAGGACTTTCACCCAGGAGGCCGCAGTTTGTGTCCTGTGTGAAACCAAAAGTCAAAGTTGACTTATTTTAACGTACATACATAGGTTAACATGATCTTTTCCGAAACCTAACCAAGTAGTTTTGTTGCCTAAACCTAAGGTCAGCTGACTATGATGACAAAGGTCACCTGACTATTGTTACCATGACGACGAATGTCACCTGACTTCATCCTTTCCTGCACGTCCAAAACTCATAAAAGGCGCCATCTCCAACAGCGTTAAATTACACACGAAATGTCCTTAAAAGTGGCGTGCTGTTTATACGCTACCCCATGAGATCACGTTGCTCTATCTCAAAGTGAATGAAAGGATGTAAACAACTACTTTGATTAATATTAAATTATAAGTCCAATGTATTATTACTTTGGTCTATATAACTTCAATATGATCAATTCTGCCTGATCCTCGTTTTCCTCATTTTTGATGCTTTGGAAAGCTCATGAATGAATGAATGAATGAATGTCACACTCAGCCTGTTACACTGAAAGGTATAGTGTGTGTGTGTCTCTCTGTGTGTGTGAGTGTGTGTGTGAGACAGGGTAAGTGGTGTGTGTCTTTGTAGGTTGGTCTTAGTGCCCTCTGTGTGTGTGTGCTGCTGTATCTGTCTACGTGCTCATGTGTGTGTGTGTGTGAGTCAGGGTAAGTGGTGCATGCCTTGGGTGTGTTTTGAGAGCACCCATGCATTCATGAGTCTCTGCGTGTGTGTCTTTATGTGTGTGTGTGTGTGTGTCAGATTGGTTCTGTGTTGATTTCCGCCATCTCTTCTTCATGAATGATTCAATGTACTCCAAATAGGAAATTGTCTCTCTGACCAGCCCACTTTCCATCTCTAAAGCTTTCTCTTTCACTTACTAACACACACACACTCTCTCTCACAGAAACACAATAAAACTCTCCATCTCCTTTGGCATATGCCACTTTGGGAGTGCGTATGAAAGTATTTGTGGAGTGTCTGTGTGTCTGTATGCAGCTGTGTGTGAGTGAGCCTCCATGCTTTCAAGCGTGCATATGTGATTGTACACATTTGCTTGTGTGTGTGTGTGTGTGTGTGTGTGTGTGTGTGTGTATGTGTGTGTGTGTGTGTGATCAGAGAGGCGGCCCGAGGCTGTGGCCTGATCAGATTGAGTTGGCGGTGCAGAGCAGAGAGCAGCAATCAGGAGGAGATGCTCAGCCTTAATCTGATTGTGGCTCCAAACTCTGAACACTCCACAGAGAAGCCACTGAGGAGAAGTATGGGACCGCACACATACACACACACACCTAAAAAATCCAAATTCTGTTTACCAAATCATTGCATGTGACCAAGACTATCCCTAATGCTGCGTTTGCAACCAACATATATTCAATTTACAGTGAAATAAAACAGAGTAGTTCTCACATTTGATAAGATGAAACAGGGTTGTTTTGTTTTTAATACCTAAAATATTAATTAATTATGTTAATAATAATAATAATAATAAGCATTCTGCTATGTGGTTAGGGTTAGTTAGTTTCGTTTGCTCTCTAATGGTTTTGTACATTTGGAGAAAATGAGAGCTGAATCAGATATGTGGTTTATTATATAATGAAAAAGAAATCCTTGGATACTCTCTCTTGTTAACCACAAAACAAGTGGTTTAGAAAAGTGAACACGGTATACATGACACACATGATGTACTGTATCCATGCTGTCAGTCCATGTGGGCTCGAAACCGCTTTGAGTGTGTGACACTAGACACTAGGTCAGATCAAAACAATGAATATATTTTCTGTTGTAATGAGGCTGGGGGGTCCCTGAGAAATAAACATGTGCTGCCTGTACCACTATAAATAATGGAAGTGAAAATGCTTTTAAAAATAATATGATTTCCCAACATGATTATCATCGGTTTTGTTTCTAGATATATTAGTGTCTGTAAACTCTCAGCTGAAAGTCTGGAGTCATCTACAGTGCGACGCTGTCTCAAAATACCCATCAGCCTCCATGTGACCCACAGTCCACTCAGCACAACAGTGTACAGTTTGTACAAAAAGTAACGTGTATCAGTACAACAAAGCAAAACACGTCTGACCTTTCCATTCAGTTATCCCCTGTAACAAATGTCACCCTCTTCAGATTAAATATGGCTGAGTATTAATGGCTTTAATAAAGTTGCTGTGTAGCGTGGAGGTCACACTGCCTTTACCAGGCAGCCAATTAACTCATAACTTAGCAGCAAGCAGACGTGCATCAACCCATCGCTGGTGTGCAGGCTTACATGGGAAACAACGGGTGCTGCATCACACGTCGACAGTGTTGTGTTGCCCCTTAGTCTGCAGTCTTCAGCTGTCAGCAGTGGGAACAGTGATAAAGGAAATTACAACTAAATCATGAATCAAACTGTGTGTTTGGTTGCAGCAACGTACCCATAAGCCTCCCTCTGAATTCCTGAGGAATGCAACAGCGTGTATTTAGTAGTTACACAGTGACTACATAACAATAGTAACGTGTTTTTACTGAATATACATAAAGAGAAATGTAGAACAGGACATGGCACTAATTATCTCCACAGCTCTGTCTTTGACTGAAGGCGAGCCTCCTGCAGGGCCCAGCGTCTCTCCGTGTTTTGCCCTCAGAGGTCATGGGGTCAGGGAGGCAGCACGACTACAGCTAAGAGGCCGAAATAAGCCACTGCTGCTCACCGGAGAATCACAAAGTGCAGGCGAGGAGGAGTCTGAGCGTCCACAGGGAAGAAAAAGAAGCAGGAGAGGAGACAGCTAAGATTCAAAAAGCAAGAGCAGGACGTTTTCTTGGTAACTAATGGTGTGTGTCACATTTAAATTTAAAACATGTTACCAAAACAGGGCCACACTAGTGAAAGCCTCGGGGAGGGAGCAGAAACATTAAGATCGCTTTGCTGCCCATATTTTAGCTTAATATGCCATATGGTGGGCTGCTTCTCCTCCTCCATTAGACCCTGATGAATACTGTGAGCGCTAAAAGACATCCGTTATACAATGTCGTTGAAATGTTTCCCATTTATTTAATTTAAAAATGGTGCCTTTTTATTTATCACTATCATTGTGTTTTCATTTTTCATTCCCTACCAGCAGCCACATGCTGTGCAGCCTTCCTGGTTACTGATTGAGTTCCTCTGGACTGAAAGACCGACACACAGTACTCCTGTTTAGCTTTAGGGCTGATTCAGGTGCAGCAGCGTCCTAATCTACCTGTGAACAGATCAAAGCAACAACAACACTCAGTGTGGACCTGCTCAGCACACAGAGAACACCACTACAGCCGGGTGCTCTCATTCAGTACAAAAAGAGAGCAAGAGGAAGGGGGGGTGGTTGGCAGACACAAGCACAATTCAAGGTGAAGTTTTAAAAGGAAGTGTGTAGCAAATGTAGGTGACCCCTGCGTCCCCCCTACTTTCCTCCCCCAGAATGAACTAGAACAAAGGACAGCACCACCAACATCTGTCCTGGAAGAAAGCTGGAGTGAAACAACAAATTTTCAGAGTAACTAAACTGCTGATGGTTTGAAGATTTCTCACAAGCTTGAAAATTCCACATCTAGCACACCCGCAGAGAGCAAACACTAATAGCTGCTGGACTTAGCTGCTAATGCTAATTCATTTGAATTGGTGAAATCTCTTTGTGTGAAATCTCCACAGTAGCTGACACCATCCCAATGTGTCCCTGATGGTATTTATCTCACCATAACGAGAGAAAAAAACATCAGCTAGGTGGATGACGGCCATCATAAGGCCAGTTCATAGCAACGGCTCTCTGTGCTTCCACTCTAACTGCCGGATTTCCAGGCTTTTTTTTGTAGCTGGACATAATTTGTAGCATCTTAAAATATGAATGAGGATAGTGATAGTGAGTTACTTTAGTAAATTCATTTTTTATAAATGTAAGTATGTATGAGATGAAGAGTATGTCAGAGTCTTCTAACCTTTTTTTTTGGTTCTGCTGCATCGTTTTGTTTTTCAGTTTTGTTTATTGAAATGATCAGGGATCAGTAGTTCAACTTCAAGTTTCAATGCCCATTTCCAGACAGGTAAATGTACATAGGTAAATACCTCTATAAGCAAAAGAGATTTAATCATTTTTATAATAATAATAATAATAATAATAATAAATAAATAAAGTAAATAAAAAATAGAGAAAAAATAAAATAGAGATTGTAATAGTGACACTAAAAATCTAAGTAAAAATTACTTAATTAAAAATAAATAGAAAATAAAAGAAAAAAATACAATTTACAGTAAAAAATAACAATAAAGGATAAGAGTGGGGATTAGCAATACCATACTGTTTCTAAAAGGAAAGGTATGATAGTTAAATGTATGCTGAGTTAACAGGAGAGCCTGAGGCCCAGTGTGACAGTGAGTTCATTCCGTTTGTGTCCCGAGTCGGATACGTAGAAGAAATCCAGGCCTGCAGGCATCTCTGCAGGAGCTAAGCCTCAACCAGCTAAAGCCTTCTGCTTATTGGAAGATCCCTACACTCTCTCTACTACATCCTCCTCCACCACCCTCCTCCTTCTCCCTTACACCCTCACCTGGCTCTGCACACAACAGCTGCCCCCCCGACAGATTCCAAAGTTCTCTGGCTCACGGCTTTAAAATTGTACAATTTGAGGAGGTTTCAGAAACATAAACAGTACATTAGAGAAAACATACTGACCAGAGAAAAGTGAAGTGCACAGAGGCGTCTGGCTGACAGCCGGTGTGAAATTTGCCACCCTGGTTTGCTTTTATCATCCTGGAGACAAACCCGGTCACAGTTTGACAACATTACAATCATCCACAGAGCGCTGACAGGATTACCATATTCACTGTTCTGTTCTGACAGTTATGTCACGGCACTTTGTGATATTATATGAGATCAAACTCTCTGCTAATACAAACAGAAGATATCAAATGTGTGTTTTCTAACTGTTGCCAAAAAGATCAAATCATCAAAAATCGGCAAAAACGTCGGCATGCGCAATCGTGGCGCTTGACGGCGCAAATCGGCAACGGCAATCAACCGTCGGCGCGGCGCGTCAGCGGCACGCGTCGACGCGTCGGCGGCACGTCAACGCAATCAACGGCGCTGCGACGGCAACCATCAGTTGGTGCGGCCGACGTTGCGATCGACCAATCGTGCCGGAATCGACGAATCGATCGACCGCTCGGCCGATCGACCGATCGACGCGCGGAATCGACGATCGACGAGATCGGCGATCGGCATGACCGTGCGATCGACGCTGAACATGCTGTGCGCGAATGGCGGACATCGGTGCGGCTGTTGATCGAACCGACGCCGATCGATGCGTGCCGATCAACGACGCGCTCCATCCGGCGATCGACGCGATCAATGACCGTTGCGTTGAATCGACTGAACATCGTGCGATCTTGCGGCGGTGGCGACGATCATGTTGATCGCTGAACTCGACCGCTCGCTCGACTGATGTTGGTGATCGCTGTTGATCAATGAATCGACATTGCGTCGATCAAACGGTGAGATCAAACCGAATCAACCGTGATCGATCGGCAATCCGACGTCAAAAACGTTTTCCGTTTGCTGATCAAACGCCGACCGATCGACCGACTGCGGGAACCGGGCGCTGATGTTCCATTACGATCGACATTTCCGCCATCTTTGATCGATCGACGTGCGATCAATGCGATCGACGGTGCGATCAACCAAACGCGTGCGCGTCGACGTCAACTGGCGCGTTTGATCAGCCGATCAAACAAATCGGCGATCCATCAAAACATCGATCGACGCTGCGATCGACAGCGATCCGGCACTCAAGATCCGGCATCCGTGATTCCTTCGATCCGATCAAATAGGACAGAAAGAAGAGGGAGGAGAGGACAAAGAGGATAAGATAGAGTAGAGGAGATGAATAAGGACAAGTAGATGAAAGACTATACAGGAGAGGAGAGATGAGGAAAGACAAATGAAGGATGAAGGAGAGAGGTGGATGAAGGATGAGACAGAAAGAAGCAAAAAAAGGGTCAGAAGACAAGAAAAGCGTGAAGACAGAGCTAATGTCCTGATCTGGTCTGCAGAATATTGTATAAAACACAACACATGAAGCTGGAGAGAGAAGGAGGGGGATGTTTCCCACACCTGGACAAAGTTTCAAACGTGATGTGGTTAACAGCAAATACCTCATGGAGAATCAAGGCAGTGAATTCCAGGCCTGGAGAACTGGAAAATAGCGTACAGATTGTATACAGGGTAAGATTTATATAACACAGTATGAACTGAGGATAGACGAGGGGAGGGCATAGGCTTGGAACACAACAGAGAGTCTAGTCCTGGTTAGCTCACAGCCCCATTCAGCCCCACGGCCCTCTGGGTAATATGAGCAGTCTTGCACAAAGCAGATGCTACCCAGGGACCCCCCCCCCCTCCTCCTCCCACCCTCCTCAGTCAATGAGCCAAATCAATGCCCATTTGTCCCCTCACCTCCCCTCTCTTCTCTATAATTTTGTCCTCTCTCTGTATTTTTCCACCCATCCACATTTCTTTACGTCTTCTCTCTACATATTGGCCTCTGGTCTTCTTCCTCCTCCCTCCTTCTCTTTTGTCTCTGTCTTTTTATCCTCCTCTTCATTCTCACTTTTTCATCGTTTCGTTTGTCTCCCCTTTCCATGTTAGTAACATGACATTTAAATGCAAAAAACACAAAAGTATTAACCATTTTTTGAACACTTTTATTGTCCATTACTAAACAACAGCGTTGTGACAACTTAAACCACTTAAATTCCAAACACAGTGTTTAATCTGCTTTCCATTTTCAAAACTACATTTTCACAAGTTCTATTTGACGGCAGCATTAATTCCCTTTACTTCCTTTCCTTATTCAAACTCACTCTCTCTCTCTGTCCGTCCCCTCTTACTTCCTCTCTCCCTCTTCCTCTCCTTTGAGTTTCCATCCTTCATCCCCTTTTTGGTGTTTCTCGCCTTTAATCCCTTGCCTGTTTTGCCATTTATTCCCTTTCTCTCCATCTTCTTCCCGTCTATCTTTGGCTTTCTTTCCTTCCCTGGTGACCTCCTTCAACCTTCCTTCCTCTCCTACTCTCTCCACCTTTATCCTCCTTCCTCCATCTCAATCCTCCGCTCAGTGTTGAGTGTCTCTTGCTTGCCTGAGCCTTAGCTCTGCGGGCGCCTCGCGGCGTTCCTTCCTTCAGCTGACAGGAGGTGACAGAGAGCAGAAAGAGGAAGTACGAGAAGGAGGCGATGGAGGGTGAGAGGCGGAGGGTGAGAGGTGGAGGGAGGGAGGGAGGGAGGGAGGGTTGATGGTTATGACAGGAACAATGAAAACAAACAAGACAGGATGAGAGGCGAGGAGATGAGGAAGATGGCAGAATGTCGTTTTATGCTGAGATACAGAATCCTCAGGCTATCGACATGCAGTTGCGAGGAGGAGGAGGATTGGAGATGGAAGACGGCATGACAGAGGAGGAATGGAAGGGAGGTAAGTGACGGGTGAGAGGGGTTAAAGAGAAAATGAGAGTAGAGAGAGAGAGCAGGTAAAGAGGGTGAAATCGACTGGCCCCTCAACCAGAATCAGCAGACATTTTCACTAAACATGAGATCGGTGACTCACACACCTGAACGCTCCAAACTGATTTGCGAATCAGAAAATGTGTGTTTGCATCAACTCTCGCTCACTACACAGTGCTCTACCTTCACGCCGCATTCCATTAAGTCATTAAGTCATTTTCTTGTTCAAATAACAGTACGGCTCGTCTGGAAATGAGCAGGCGGGAGAGAGAGAGAGGGGAGAGGAAGTGTAGAGATATGAGTGGGTGATCAGCCCGTGGTGAGGAAGACAAGGGGAGAAGAAGAAGGGAGTCAGCGGGGGAGGTGTGGGGGAGAGGAGAGTAAAGAAATGGATAATATGGGTAAAAAGGAAATATGAAAGAAAGGGGCAGGAAATATAAGATACTATTTTGGTTTATGTAGGTTTTGCACCTACTTTGTACTGGCAACATCAAAGTTCTGCAAAGCCACTTATATGCTTGTCAAAAATAATTATCAGAAATCTTAAAGAAAGCATGTGACCATGTATTATATTATTAAGATGCAAATTAGGGACTGCTATTTTCAGTTTTCAAAGATTCTTCTCTCGTACATCTCAAACTACAGCCAGGTGAAATTTAAATATTGAGCACAAGATTGGATCCACAGAGTCTTGTAGGAAGCCAGAAAAGTCTCTACAGTGCTGGAGACATTCAGGTGGCGATATTACTGACCTCCTCTGGAAAATCTGGGACCAACTTTTGTATTTAAACAGATTTTCTTTTTGTAGCTCGGACAATTCTGGGTTGTTGTTTTTTTTTTTTTTTGAATCTACAGGGAAACTTTAGACTCTTTAAGCTCAACAGAAACAGTGACTTATACAAATATCAATATATGGAAATAAATAATAAATAATATCATGATAACATTTTTAACCACATTACCAAACCCTATGAACTATTTGCATACATGGTTTAAGATATAATATGAAGCATCATTGTGAAACTGCAGAGCCCATTTCACATTATCATTATTCAAATTTCAAAAACAAGAAAAAAGAAAACAGCAAGGGAGGACCAATGACAGTCCAGCGAGTCATTGAATCAGGAGACCGCTGTTGGTGTCCTGTGTGAAACCAAAAGTCAACATTGACTTATTTTAAGTTACGTCAGATCGTAACGTAACATAAGTCACGTGACGCAACTCTCCAACGGTCATATATGTCATTTTGGGAGCCATCGGCAATCAACCTATTCTGTCGTGAGGTATGAGGACTTAAAACTAAAACTAAAACTAAAAAAACAGCAGGAATGCTAACTATACCTGTGAGTCAGGTGTGTTCAGCCACTTGAATGGCTCTTTTCTGTGTGTTTCACATTTCAACTTTTAACAAAGAGGACCAACTCCAGAAAAAGACCAAAAATAACTTCTTGGCGAGCTCGGGTCG
This sequence comes from Macquaria australasica, assembly GCA_005408345.1. Lineage (NCBI taxonomy): Eukaryota > Metazoa > Chordata > Actinopteri > Centrarchiformes > Percichthyidae > Macquaria > Macquaria australasica. The sequence goes on from SEMN01000413.1 coordinate 410,807, forward strand.
CTGCCGTCCTCTGACTGGAGGATTTGACATGCTGCTGCTGTAGCAACCAACAGTGCATCTTAACACAGCAAGGCTATAATCAATTTTTAATGGAGGATCGGAGAGAAAGAGAAAGAGAGAGAAAGACAGGGTGGACAGAGGAGGAAAGAGAAAGCAATAAGAGAGAAAGGGAGATGCTGTAGCGGCGGAGTGTGGCGAATCGACAAAATGGTGACAGTGGAGGATACGCTGCTGGTCTCTCCACTTCCCTCTAAAGGCCGCTTTCATTTCATTTTACTGGGTCACATTCACATCAAAGGATCTCTGTCTGTTTGGGAGTGTGTGGGTGAGTGCTCTGTGTGTGTGTGTGTGGGTGTGTGTGTAGTAAATGCAAGCCGAAGTGCATGGAGATGGCAAAGTGTTTGCTAAGCGAGTGTGTGTGTGTGTGTGTGTGAGAGAGATGGAAAGGCAGACACAACCTTCATGATGTAGAATGAATGATCTCAGAAAAGTATCTAGTGTAGTGATGCTGGCATTGATATGCTGCTACTGCTGGTACTGAAACTACTATTACTAATATTAGAGAATACTTTTTGCTGTGTGAACAAGAATTCATACAGTGAAAAAATCATCTGTATCTTCTCACGTTAGCCAGTAGCTAGCTGCAAACCTTTTCCGAGTCAAAACAAAATGCAGAAGCAGCATTTAGTTATTTTGCTACATATACAAACTTTCTCAGATTTATCCACATGGGAAAATGGTGACAAAAACACAGAATTCTTACCAACGCTGCAGAGCTTTTTAGTCTCTTTTAGCTGATAGTTTTGGCACAACAAGCTCTGATAAACCCACTGTCCACTACCTGCCCAGCACCAAACAGCAGACAAACACAGAGACCAGCTGGAGAAGAAAGCGGAACATCCAGCAGCTAAAGAGCCACATCTGACTTTCACGCATGAGAACGGGGGTTTGCATCGCGCAACATACCTGCAATTAATTAACGTTTGTATTTCTATGAACTGTAACCTTAACCACACTGTAGTTCCCTGTAGGAGGAATTTTGCAAACGTTGACATTGGAAGTAAAAAAATGTTGATGCTGAACGGAATCCAGGGTTTCGCAGAATCGTCCAATATTGACCTTCCTGTCTGACAATGAGGTCAAAAGCCCATGTCTCTGCAGTGATGAATTTATAGGAAACGACCTGCATTAATCATTATACACAGGATACTGGCAGGAGTCCATCATGTCACGTGTTATCCTCTCAGTAACTGTCGTGTTTGCACTTCAGCAGTAAGAGATTTCCACTGATCTCAGAAAGACAACTTGTCACAAACAATGAGCCACCTGTGCATGTGAGAGGGAGACTCTTTGTGTGTGTGGGTGTGTGTGTGTGTAATGTATACTGTATGAAGCTGGGATTTGACAACGGGGTCCAAGAGACCCATATCAGTCCTCCAGGCTCAACCTTTATCATATTGTAAACATATGATAAAGGTTGAGCCTGACCACTCATGACTCCAAACGTGATCTCGAAACAACTAAAGTTATTGCGCCTGCATGAGTGTGTGCCTCTGACCCTGAACGGGATTAGAAACCGCATCATGAAGCCCGGCAGTTAATAACACGAGATGTTCCGTATCTGTGTATGAATGCAGCAGGTAGTGTGCGATTCACGACCCGGTCAACCGCACATAACACAGCTTAACTGTAGGAAAGAAAACAAAACAATCTGTGCGTCGTTTCTTCACTATATATAAATAACATTTAATTATTCAGGGTCAAGCACAGATGCTCTTGTTCAGTCACGCTTAGCTTCACACGTAAAACACATACACACTGGTGTGTATTCACACAATCACTCTTCTAATGCTGTTAAAAGCCTTAAAGCAACATGTCTCCTACAAAGTATGTTTAGATTTTAAAAAATACATTTTGGAGCCAAATCAGCTGACAAAATACAACGTTTGTCATTGGCTTATAACTTAGTGCAAGTTGGGGAGCGATCGTGGTCATGGTTAAAAGGATCCAACGTTTCGATGACTGTCGGTAGGAAACAGGAAGTGAATCACGCTCGCTATTTCACTCTTTGCTCCCGGCGGACAAGAGAGTCATAATTTGTACAGCCAGCAGGTTCATGAGTGAATAAAGAAACAGTTTGGAAGTATCTGCTGAAAAGACTGCTGTGTTGTCTCTTTCTCCACATTTATTGAGCCATACGTATGCATGGCTCTGTTTAATAAATCTCAATCACTGGGAACTTGAGGGGACATTCAAAGCTGTTCAACCATTCAACCTTTATGTTCTGAGTAAACTGGCACCTTTAAAAAGCACAATTTCCCAGTGTGTTATATCGCCGAAGAGCAGTCGGCGGTACGCAGTCCATGATCTATTTATGGCACCTGCATTATCACATACCTGAAACCATCGTTGGCAATAATCTCTCAATCAGCATGAAATGTCAGAATAGAACCAGAAAGTAATCAATAGTTCATAGCACATGTATTGAAACAGACTTTGCAAAGAATAAAATGAAATAATGAACAAATGTTCCTCTGTTTTCCAGTTTGCTTCAATGTGTTGCTCTGCTGGCATTTGAGGATTTAGTTTCTTTTCTGTTATTAGAAATCGTTTTTGTTTCTGGTGCTGTTAAGATCTGATTAATAGTGTTAATAATTTAATATCTTGCCTTTAATGCCTTTGTCTTATTTTTAGCCTTTTCTAACGTCATTTAATGCACAGTTTGTGTTCTTTGGATCTTTCCCTCTAATCGCTTTATCTCTTAATAATGAATCACCCCCAACTGTCTCTGCAGCAGAGATTTATGGAAGAAAGACAGGCGTGTGGGACCAGTTGATCAAGATAGTCATACATTTGTGATAATATATTAAACCATAGGGAAATTTTCTTTTCTGCTGCCCAGCTCTGAGGTCAGAGGCAGTTGGGGTTCAGTGTACAGTCCTGCTGACGTGGGTCTTTATCTTCACATGGAGGTCACCAGCCGACCTGCTTACCTCTGCCGCGCCTCACACTGGATTCTACTACGAGTCAGTATCAGCTGCCGAGGCTAATCGATGTCTTTAATTCAGCCCAGTGACTGATGGGAAATAAAGAAGTCTCCATCAGCACACTGCTATTGACACCTTCTATTGAGTGCCCTCAGTGTGTGTTAGTATGTGTGTTCTCGGAGGGGATTACATATATTTATATACTGTAGGTTTGTTTATTTGTGATTATATTTGTTTTCTGTGTGATTGTGTGATCACCAGTGTGTGGAGACACAGAGTGACACTTCCACATCTGGACGACACTCTCACGCTGAACATCTGTAACTACAGCAACCGTGCAGCACCAACCACTGAATATACAACTTGTCTGCAATTGTCAATAGACGAGTATTTGTCACCTCTCAAGAAAAATGTCAGCAAGGGCCACTTGTTTGATGCTTTGTTGGCCTTACAAAGCATCTGATTTTGATGCCAGAGACCATAGATTTATGTCCCGTCTCATACCAACAGTCAACTCTGGTTTCTTGTTTTATTCTTTTCCTACATACAGTAAAGTGCACACTTGGTTTGCAACAGGGTAATATTAAAATGAGGGTTTTAGCATTTGAATATGTTTATAGAATAAGTTAAGAATATAACAAATATAACCTCTGTCACAGCTTTCTTGATAGTCTCCAAAAATATTTGGTATATTGTCCCATAAAGAACATTTGAGAGTACAGCAACCCAGCAACTCCAAACATGTTCCTGCAGCCATGTTGGAAGGCACCTTTTATATTTCCTCCTGTCCTGTACAACGAGGCTTCCAGGAACAAATTTGACTGGAAACACAAATGATTTCTGACCCCAAAGATTTGTTGACAGTTTTACAATTGAATTTTCAAGTCTTGACTCTCGAGGTTTCCCCTCGAGGTTTAAATGAATTTGTATATTCATGACAGTGATTTTCAACAGGACAGCGAGGCACTTTGACTTGCAGATCAGGCTGCCGTGACTAAGACGTGTGGGCTGCAACACAAAAGTTGTTTGCCTCAATTATTGGATGTTTTATCAGTGAATGGAAGTGCCTTGGCAGGGTGATCAGAAAGGCGAATGGAGGAATGGAGATACTTGAAACAATAAATCAAAAGTAAGTCTGGTTCTTTCTTTAAAACAGAATCTTCAAGCCAAAGAAACAAACTTAAAACTCAGCAGGGTGAAGCACTCTCTGCACTCTGCCTCATTGTATTTTGAAGGTTGCCAAATTGATTTTTTTTTTTAAATACCAGCAGGTGGCACTTCCTGGCATCCAAAGCTGATAAACTCCACCTTAAGACTTGGTTGTAGTGATGCACCGGACCAACTTTTTCTCTCCAAAAACCAGATCTGATTCCTCACTTGGGGAATCTGTATCTGTAGATCCTGAATACTGATCTGATACAGTGTTCTCTTCTTCCACATTATTAATCTGTAAAACTCACTGCATAAAACTCATTGGTGTTATTTTTATGTAAGGTAACATGAGGGCGACCTGAACACGTTAACTCGTCAGGTCTCAAGTTTTAGTGTCTTATCATCATCTGTGATCTGAAAACATCACTTTGCCACATAGTCAAAGAAATGAAAAGTGTGCGGTCGGTCAAACATATGTTATAAAATCCTAATGCACCACTAACTCTGGGGATTCTCTACTGGTGATTCATATCATCCATGTTTAGGGGCCAGGCCTATCCCAAACTGATGTGATTCTGTTGGTACTACTTTACATTGGGTGTCTAAATATGTAGACACGTGCAGTTGGTTGTACAGTCCAGGTGGTCAAACATTTTGGGTTGCATGCAGACGTCTGCAGAGACCATCTGGAAAGTATCATTTTAGCTTAAGAAGCCATGTCAAGAAAAAGAAAAAGAAATTAGATTTGGTTAATGTTTGGGTTCTCATTTATTAGTATTTGGTTCATTCTTTTTTTCTCCATTTGATCCGTTACATTTTAGGATGAAAGCATTGTTTCCCTCCACCGGCTCTAATCTTTTTGGGTGCTTTGTGTTGTTTTGTGTTTTGGGCGAATTGGACCAAGACAATGGGGCTATTTCCCTGTGTAGCAACAAATATCTAGCTGTGCTGCTCCACACACACACACACACACACACACACACACACACACACACACACACGGCAAGCAGAAACAGATACACAAAGACAAACAATACACACAGGAGAACACACACACGGACAAAAACAAAGGCAGATTATTCTCCTCTCTCTCTAAAACAGGGATTAGTCAGCTGCTCCTCTTAATAGAAAAACTGGCCTAAATAATTTCTGCATCTCACACACACACACACAGCTGACTGGGTAACTGTGTGTGTGCGAGAGTGTGTGTGTGTTAGTGTGGATAGAGAGATAGTTTTGTTGAGGTTAAAATGGAGAATTACAGAATGTTCCTGTTTACTTGATTTCATTTTGTGTTTCCTGTCTCTCCCTGGCTGCGGTCCAAAAGTAAAAAAACAAAAGACGTCCTCTTCTCCTAAACACTTTTCCTCGATGAAAACGAGGTCGAGGACAGATGTGAAGGAGAATTCATGAGGACTCAGGAAAAGACAGAATCCCACTGCACTCACACTAGGCTACATGCGACGGCGACCCATGTCGACGTGGGTCTGCTGGGGTCGCTTTGAATGTTGCTGCTGCAAGGAATTGTGCATTACATCTATTTTGTGTACAGTGAAAACTATGAATGACCACATGTGAACCTGTGTTTAGTGTTAGTTAATGCACTTCCAGCTGTATGGGAGTCACTGCAGTAGTCAGACCAGATGTTCTGGCGATGGTTTAGGGTCAAATTTTCACATATCACTAGAAGTGAAAATGACATAAAACAACAAATATATTTATTTGTGATTTGGATGAACTGCCACTTTAACATGTTGGTGGTACTTTAATTGTAGCCAGTGTAGATGGTCATGATTTTGTTGGGTAATTAAAACTTTTATCTTTTTATCTCATAGTTTGGATGTAAAGTATAAACCGCTGTGTGTGCGTGCGTGCGTGTGTGTGTCCGTCCTGTCCCCTCACTGTAATCCAGAACAGATGTGTGTGTGGTTCTTCCATTAGAATAAAAGGAGAGTGCTTACAAATTACAGTGGACATGTTTCACCGCTGCGGCATTCTGGCCTATTAAAGTTCTCCGCTGTAATTAGCCCAAAGAGACTACAGTCGCTCGGTGTGTGTGTGTGTGTGTGTGTGTGTGTGTGTGTGTGTGTGTTTCATCCATCCCATGGACATTTTAAATGGAGATGAGGATTACTCCTGTCAAGAGCAGATTCATAATGTGTACAGTAATGATAGTAACCAGAGAGATCTGATTACTTCTATCCAGCTTCTCGATGCCGAGGAAGACTTGTAATTCAATGTAAACTCGTATCCGTTCACGAACATACTTTATGGCCGTTGTTTAGGTGTTTCAGTGTGGACGTAGATCTTTACAAAAACAAACTGTTTCAGTTTTCAGATTTAGCCTGCTCAGTGTGAACATACTGTAAAGTCTGAGAGGAAAGAAGGAGAAACAGAGATAATGAAAATAACAGAAAGAAAACTAGGAAAGGGACCACGGGGGAAGAGATAGAGAAAGAAAGGTGGCAGACGTGATAAAGAAGGAAGAAGAAAGACGATGGTGGGGAGGTGAGAAAGGGCTGCCAGACGCACCGATCAAAGTGTTGACGGGAGTGATGAGGAGCGATGAAAATAAAAGGCTTTGTCAGGCTGGGGACAGAGAGAACGAAGAGGAAGAGGGAGGGAGGGAGGGAGGGAGGGAGAAAAATGTCTCTCCCTCTCGGTCCTCTCTCTCTCTCCTGCAGGCAAGACGGGAACACTGTATTCTCCAAATTTTCCATTAGCCTCTTACTTTACACGCACACACACCCACACTCTGACAAACACATAAAAATACATTGACTGAAAAACTACCTAACACCTCCCTCCCTCTCTCTCTCTCTCACACACACACACACACCCTTGGTGTGTAAGAATCCGGCCGACTCTGGCTCTGGCTTTGGTGTAATTGGAGAATTGGAAAAGGAACATGAAAACCAAATGTGATTGGCGGTGTGGTGGAGAGAGAGCGGGTCAGAGCCATCGACTGTCACCGTATGACGTCCAGGTACAAAACGAATGGACGTGGTGGGACGGCGCCGCCAGGGGGATAACACAGCAGAGAGATCAGAGATGTGAAGCAGTAGGCTCCCTCTGATATCATGTGATATTGATTCTTAAGTTGTCCATTTAATATGTTCTGAGAGTCTTTAAGCTTTGCCACTGTGTAATATGGTGATTTATTTATTTTATATATTTAAACTTAACATTTCCAGAGTCTGATGGGCAGGTGAAGCAACAGGCCACCTGCTTTATTCTCTGTCACCATTGAACTCTACAAGTTGCCCCGGGACATTAACCAGCAGAGGTGGTAAGTGGGGAATAAAAGGCTTTATTAAAGTGTCCCCATGGGTCAGTAGTTATATTGGTTAATTAAGTGCAAAAGAAACTGATGCTATCAATGTGGAACTATTGATGTTCAAGTCCAGCGAGTGAATATCAATCTTCAAACTAACTTCAGCGCAGTATTTGACCAGCAGCACCGCGGACACTATCCTGGATGAGAGAGATTACATCTGATTGTGACTGTTGGAGACATTTGCAGCGAACATTTCCTGACTGAATAAAATGTTGCATTGATTAATTACAACAAAGCAAACGCTCAATGGGAAAGCCTGGTTGATTAATCGTTGGCATCTCCAGTGAAGTGCAGATCACCTCTGTTCTGTGTGCAGTAAATCAGTACTTCTGTTTTTTTCCATGAAACTTTCTAAATCTTTTGTTTTTCCATAAAAGTGTATATTTCTTCTGACATTAGTGTAGTGGATCTTTTTTTCTGGAGAGGTGGTCCCCATCCACTGTAAACAGCTGCAGGAATTCCTAAACTATCAAGCGTTATTGTATTAAATGATTAGTTGAGATTTTATTGTCATTTTTTTGTGATTTTATGAGCATTCTCTATTACAGTTTTTAAAGTCAAACATACTTTGCCAACGTTCTGCTCAAGGTAACATGACGATTGAGTACTTTGAATTATTCAAGTGATTATACTCTACATATACATTAATCTACTATCTTTAACTTTACAAAACATTATCTTTGTTTGCCAGGATTACGTTCACTATTGTGCTGTGGTGGAGAAAGGACACTGTAAAAACAAAGTGGAGTAATTCAGAGAAACGGGTTTTAAACTGGTCAGTCTCAGTTCCAGTTATGGCTGTGTTAGTGTCTCCACTCCCACTGGGATCAACAACACAGCAGGTCCTGAGAGTCAACAACACATCAGACCAATCTAAAAATGACATGTTGACTGTAGCAGCACTGTGGCGGTGGCTGCTCGTCACTTCCCACAGTTGCCATTGTAAACTGCTGTGACTGAGCCCTGGCTGTCACTGATCGTGGACCTTCCCAGTCCCTGGACAAAGCAACATCCATATTTTTTTGGTTGGGAATGACCAACAACAGGAGCTGACACACAAACATGAAAAAACAGCACAGCCACAAGGACGGACCACAGAATCCAACCCTACATTCTTATTCAACCACTCGCCTCTTTCTTCCCACCCCCCCCCCCATCTAATTTTGTCCTTTTCCACTTTAATTCCATGTTCCTTTACGCTCTTCAACCCTAAACCCAATTTTCTCCTCCTCCTCCCTCTCGCTCCATTTGTTGCCTTCTTCTCCTCCATTCTTCCTCTTCCTCCCTCTCTGCTCCTCCCATACAACTTCAGTTGATGAAATTATCATTCCTGTACATTCTTTGATGGCCGTTTCTTAGGGGGAGGAAATCACCAATAACAGCTCTCTTTATCTGTGGGCACTTACACTACACAACCCACACTGCTGCTACAGTATAATCTGTTTGGATTCATCATCCATTGTTTCATTCATGATTTGAACAGACAATGAAACTTCTCAAACATGGCAACCCATTTTGAGGTTTTCCAAAAAAAACTTTGTCATGCCCTCTCATGCACTTCCTACAGTGGGATCCATTACACAAGAGTACAAGTGTCTGTCTCTGGCTGAACTGGATTACAGGCTGCACACATGGCAAAAAACTAATAATTTGGACTGATTCTTGGCGGCTATGAAATATCATATGTTGTCTTTTGCCACAATGCCAAAACTGCCCCACAGCCCAGTGCTTCTATTGGGGTTTTGTTTAAACAGTATAACTGGCCGGTAAAATGTAATAACAATCACTCTGACCTGCTAACAAAAGTTAGTGTCCTGGCATTTGTTATATTTGCAATCGGTGTCAGTTTTTATAGCAGAGAGTTCAATCAAAAATTAGTTGACCAAAGGATGTTCTTCTTTTGTTAGTTTTAGTGCCTCATAGTAAAAGACAATGGGCCAGGATATGACTGCAGCCTATAAAACTGTCTGACGCCTGTCCAGCACACAGCATTAACTTTTATCTACACTCATTCTTTCATTCATTCCATAGTCAATTTTTTGTCTTTATCTCCTTTCAAGGACAGTGAGGACTAGAACATGTCCAGCACTAGTCTATCAAAACTATGTAAAGAAAAAAGAAGAAACAATCTTACAAATGTAATATATATATTAAACCCAGTTCCTGAATATTGCTGTTTCTTCTTATCTAGCTGTTTACTTTGTTTTATGGTTATTATTTTCAATATGCAGCATTTTTAGCATGCTAATGGTAGATGTTTTGAAAGTCAAAGCACTGCAAAAGCTGACTAATAAGCTGACTGGCTGAGGGGGCCTGACACCTGTGCAGAGTCACATTACATGATATAGGATTGTGGATAATTAGAGACATGGGTCTGTGAGTGGGAGAAGTGTCCGTGCACTGCCACCCACTTCACTGACTCACATCTGTCAATTTTAACAGTGTCTGGGTCAGTGGAGTGTAAAGGCTTTACTGAGAGTCAATGGCTGTTTTTTGCCCTGGATTCATTGGAAGGTGACGCATGTATCGACCAGAAATAAGCTGCACATTGATTAAACAAATTGAGTTTTCAGCACCGTCTCACCTCTCTCTGGCTGGAGCACTAAACATCGGTCACCACACAGCATTAGACCAAACGGAGCATCTTTCTGTTGATGGTGATGATGGTGATGATTCACCCACCATATGCAAGACAAAACTAAATGCAAAATGATCTGTGATGATTGTGAAATAAAAGTTATGTATATGAGTGGTTATCTGCCACCCTGAATGCTAAAGCCACAGTCAAGATTGTCTCGTTTGTGACTCGTGACCAGTAATTACAAAGTAAAATAATAATTATTCCATTCAGTCTCTACAGGATAAGGCTTTCATGAAAAGACTAAAGCCAACAATCATTGTTCCCAGACCTCACTAAAGCACCAAATGTGTATTAATCCACCCCTGAAAATAGTCTCCAACAAATGCACTATTTCATCCTGTTAGCTAAAAACTACAGTGGCCAGCTGTTTTAGGAAATTACATATAGGAACTATACATTTGTGAGGTGTTTTTAAAAATTTAAATCTTAAGTAGGAACCAATGGGCTTGGAGCTGAGAGGCACAGACAGGAAGTCAGAAAGTATTGAGAGATGGACCACCACATTGTTGGGTCTTTTCATGGGATTGGATGCAAATAACAAAATATAACTGTCTTTTAAGGGGCCAATCAGTAGTTAATTACTATATAAATTGGATTGAGTTTGAAGTATAGTTTGTTCCTTACTATGAAAAACATAGTTTGATAAACATAGTTTTTAAAGCATTGGTGTTCAAACACAGGCCTACAGTGTCAGAAAGTTTTAGCTGTCGTCTATTATCAGACAATGTGTAAAGAACTTGTCAATCAATATGGTAGTGAGCATCAATCCTGTTTTGAATTTTGTTGAGGGAGCGACCTTTTTGTTCACATTTGGATCACAGATTGATCCTCTCACTCAAACCTGTCGGTCCCTGGTGAGTACTGCAGCAGAGACGGACAGAGGAGCTTCAGGGGGAAGAAATCTGGAAGTGTTTGGCAGCTTCCAGCCCTGGCAGTTTCTCTACCCTGATCTGAACTTCTACATGTGACTACTTATGTAAAAAGACAGAGAGAAAGAGGAGAAAGAGACATGAATGAAAAGACAAAGAAAGACTACAGAAAGAGTGAGAAAACAGAGCAAAAAAATCTCTTTTTCCTCTTGTCCTCTCCCACCACCCCATCGTCCACACATCGTCATTTGTTTTCCTCTCTTTTGCAGCCCCTCCTCTCTGTCCTGGCAGCTGACATTTTCCAATGTATTGCTGTTTTTCTCAGTTTTATATCATTGTAAATTGATTATCTTTTCAAGATGTCACTTTGGACTACAAGACGAATCAATTATTCAAAAGAAATAGTGGATTAAAACAAACAATAAAACTATATTCTTCATATTGATCAATCCCAGACTAATGTTACTACCCATCCACCTATCAAAGATTAGAGGAGGATCTTGTTGACCAGGGTCTTGCAGGTCTGTCACTGAGCAATATCCAACACTGATGTTGGGTGATGAGGTCTGGCTCACAGTCAGCATTCCAGGTCATCCCAGAGGTGTTGGATTGGGTTGAGTTCAGGGCTCTGCGTAGGCCAGTCAAGATCCTCCACACCAAACTGGGAAAACCATTTCTTTATGGAGCTGGCTTTGTGCACGGGGGCATTATGATGTTGAACCAGGAAAGGGCCAAACACAAACTGTTGACACAAAGTTGGAAGAACACTATTGTCTAAATTATGATTGTATGCTGTAGCATTAAGATTTGCCTTCATTGGAAATGTGGGATGTAGACCAAACTGAAAAACACCACCAAATGTACAGAACAGTATGTGGTCAGGAGTGTCCATGTACTTCTGGTCATGTAGTGTATACATTCAATTTACAGCTTTCACTGAAAAATTATTATTATCAATGTCTTCCAATGGCCTTTATGTTTTTTATTTTTCCCTGCTCCCTCCACCAAACTCTGGTTGTGCTACCATTTCTTTCCAAAACGAGATTTTGATCTCAAGAGACCATCCTGCTCATTTAAAAAGGTCAAGCAAAAACAAATAAAAACACTTAATATTCCACTATTGTGCTCGTTTAGGCTTGCATCTTGGAGGCTGCGAGGAGGAAGCACTTTATTGTTATTGTTTTCAAGGGCATGTTTAGCTGAATATTGGGAGCCACATGTACTAAATGACCACTGGAAAACAGCCAACTGCAGCATGCTTAAAGACTCCGGAGACGGAGTGGGCGGGAGCTCTTTGCTTATCCGTTAAACACTGATGGAACATTAGAACGCTTTATTAGCCCCCACGCCTCCATCTAAAACACATTAACAGATAAGAGTGTGGACTCAGGCTAATGCGGAAACACACTAAAGGTGTAGTTTAACCCTGATAGTTGTATGAAAAGAGATGAACAAGACCGCTAGCCAAGTGAGAAGAGCATGTGTTATTGATCTGCTAACCTGACAAGCAACTCAGCCTATATAAAGGATGTCAGCCTGCAACTAATAGTATTTCATGGGATCTTTCACCGACACCCTGCCGAGTGATGGCTCTGCCTCCTGAGGGGAAGAGCAGGGAAGCAAAGCCCATGGTATTGATCAGCCAAAAACATGAGCACTCATAACTCCTCAACACAGACAACACTGTTTCTGAGAGCTCAAATGTACGTAAGCAGCATTTGAAATTTGATTTAGGAACCAATTTCACATGCTTACAGAGCAATAAAGATATGGACACGGACCATTGATTTGGGCACCATTAAAAATGTGACCTTTTTTTTTCTCCAATTAAAGAGATTTAACATGCTTTCATATGCTAATTTTCATTTATGTATGAAACCACATGTAGCCTGCAAAGGTTTATTTGCTCCCAAATGAGGTATGAAATTGTTATAGGTGTGTTTTAGGACTTAATGAGTGGCAATGAATTGTCTGCAGTCGCCAGGAATCCCCTAAAATTCACCTGTCAATTTCAGGGGGGTTTTGCAGCCAACTAGAAGTTGAAACCAGTGTTTGTCTGATATTCGGTTGTTTCCTGCCTCGACAACTGCTGCTTGCTAAATTACAGAGGACCGACAATCTGCCAGTCTGCCAGAAAAGATCATGAATTCAGTGAACAATCTGAAACAAAACTGTCAAAGTGTCTTTAAGGAGCTGCTGCAGGCTGCCACTGACCTCTGACCTCTGTCAGTTATCTACATGTACTGAATGTATCTCAGAGCAACGTTTTATGAAGGAAGAAATATCTGATCTCATTGTGGAAGTCCAGTATTTGAAGTAGCAGAAGCTGGTGGATGGTACTAGGTCCTCGCAGCCTCATCACATATTTAAAAACTTCATCAAATCATCATCATTTTGCAACACTTAAGCCAGGAAACACCCTTAAACAACTACATTATGTTAATGGTATGTATGGTTAAGACTAATGGTTGCAGAGCTTGTCTTGTTGATGGGAGAGTATTGATGTTCTCTGCACTTACTCATCATTTAAGAGTTGGGAGGAGAGACATGTGATGCCTTTAATGGATACGAATTGACTCACAAAAGAGATTTAAACCCAGCTCAGCTGAACTGAGGAGGAGTTATTAAGTTAAAGAATCTTAGCAATGTTTCCCCCTTCAGTTTATTACACTTGTCCCCTCCCATTTAGGTATTCGTAGTAGTGACCGAACAATCATCTAATTTGAAGATAAAATCAAACAAAGTCTGACAATTTCACATTTACATTAAAAATAACACTGAAAAGAACTAATGGCAGAACAATTGAGAACCAACTCAACAGTTAATTAACAGCAATAACTATATTAAATTGCCACTATCTCCTTTAAGCAATTTGGTGATTGAAAAATCCAAGCAATCCTACAGTATCACACATAGTGTACTCCTTTTTGGGACAAAAAACATCAAAAAATTATCATCTGCCCAATAATGTATTGACAAGAATAGAAACATCACATTGGCTCTCGTCAACATCTGTCTCCTAGAAATGACATTCCTTTACTTTGCAAAAGCAAATATGTTTTTTTCTGCAAAATGTTGATTGCAACAATGTGTTTTCCTACAATATCTTGCAATAAAATGTAGAAATTAAAGCATGATTAAGGTTTTTTTCATGATTTTGTTTAAGCTTTCACAGCACTTGGTTAAAGTTAAGGAAAGATCATGTTTTTGGTTAAATTACTGCAAACATTAACAATGACATGTCCTATTTATCTTATGAACATCTGATCAAACCTCTGATCTTTTACCAACCTTAACCAAAGTGTTCCTGTTGCCTAAACCCGACCACACGTGGTGCATTAATGTAGTTCTTCCTGCACAAGACAAAACACTGCCAGGGAAATTAATCCAGGCAGCATTTACATTTCCCACCACTACGTAATTTGGAAAACAAATAAGTAGGCCTATTATTTAAATGTAATTTCTAGGAGTGCAGGTTTGGAGAGGGATGGACACGTCACACTGGCTCCTGTAAACATGTGAGACGCGGTGCGTCTCTTTTATCACCTAAAGTGGGAACATCTGAGCTTCAGAGATCTGACATGAGCTGCTAAACCTGACATGAAAGCTAAAAACAGCAAGTCTGTTTTCTAAGTAAATCAGCAGAGCACTTTGCCCCTGGCTTCACAGAATAATTACCATGTAATGAGGGGGCTCTGGGGACCTGGGCATTATAAGATAAATCACACACAGCTCAGGTTTTTTTAAGTCTTCCAAATGTGTCCCAGGGGTTTCCTCTGTGCTTAAAGACCATTACACTGCAAAAAATGACACACCTAAGTGATGCTTTTTTAAAAAAATCAAGTTTGACCCGGGATATGTGAAGTCACATAGTAGGGATAAGATTTTTCTTATCTGAAAAAGTGAAAAAAAGTTAAATATAAAATATCCAATAAAATCAATATGTGCATTGCATTTACGCTGTAATTTTAATGTACAAGAGGTGCTTCAGGGTAAGAAGTTTTATTTAAATTAGTTATATTAACAGTTGTATTATACAAAAATGTACTTTTAGACTGAACACTAGGTGTGGCTTCTCTTATTTAGGATCTTTATAGCAGTTAGTATCGAGTGAATCATCTGTCCGTCAGCAGAAATGTGTATCTGCAGTGGGATATTACTTCAAACGTCTTGAATAAAGTGAACAGCAGATAGAAATCTTTTTCTGAACATGTCATTTTGTGCAGTGTAGGTGGTGCGGCTGGTGCCGGTGGGGTTTATTTTGGAGTGGTGTTATGAGATTTAAGGCTCCTGTGGAGCAGCCAAACATTTAAAAGCAAATGCAGTTCTGCTGGAAAGCATTCAGATGCCCGGAGCAGAGAAAGGGCACCGCTGAAATCCAATGAAATGATTTACTCGGGATAAAAACACAAACCAGCACATTTCATTTTTAAATTTAGGACGGGCAAAATATCACAATTACCCCTGGAAAGGTTAAACTCAGTTGACTGCTGTTTTTATTTTTAAAACTCGGGGACCTCAATTTTGTTTTAAATGCACCTCCATGATTTTCACAGATCACCCCAGTGTATCTCTCTGTGGTTTTATGAAATGTGTACTTTTAATTTTACCTTATTTTATGCATTTTTGGTTTCTGGTTGTTCGTCTTTTTTAAAACAATTACAAACTTGTTTTTGAAAAGTGCTGATTTAAATAAAAGTTATTAACAGAAGGCGACTCTGAAACAAGATGCAAAGTTAAAAAGGGTCTAAAGTTAAAGTAGCCTCTCTTTCTCCTTCCCTTTCTCTTTGCAATTATTGCCAACACGAAACAAGTAGTGCCCTTTAGGAAGATGGATCGACCACTCTCCTTTAAAACAAATGAAAAAAAAAATAATAATAAAAAAGGAGGAGGAAGGTGAGTGGTGGTGTGTGTAAATGGGGTGAAGGAGGGCAGGCATTAGCACCTGGTTAAAATGCCATTAGATCAACACAAAGCCTTATCAATCAGCTGCACAGGATAATGAGGTCGGTATGCTGCTATAAAACACACACACACACCATCTTCACTTCCTGGTATTATAGATAATACCATAAATGGCCTGGGGGAGATCTGAAGCAGACATGGTGCCAGACTTCGTGTAACCGGACACAGACATACATGAAGTGGAAGACAAAAAGCTGGAATTAAAGACATGCATGTCTGGAAGCATGCAAGGCAGATGTCGCCTCTCATTTCCTGTTTGTGTAAGTCGAAGCTCCTCGGCCTCTTGAAGAGTGCCGAGTCGAGGCAAGGGTCTTATTACTGCCTTCTCTTCCTCTCACTTCACTAACCATCTTCACTGTCTGAGAGAGGAGAAGAAAACAGACGGAGGGAAAGAAAGACACAATCAGGCAAAGCGGAAGAGGAGGCAGAGGAAGGGGGTGAAGAGGAGATCAGGTGTGTGGGTGTGTAGTGAACATCTTTATGTACAGTATGTTTACTTCAGCGTACAATGTATTTATTTTAAGTCTCTGATCCTGTGTAGGTGGTTTTTGTGTTCTTCCTTTGAGGGCCAAGCCTTTACAAGTGTGTGTGTGTGTGTGTGTGTGTGCGCTAAATGTGGGAGTGTGTATGCACATCTTGTCCATCAGTGTCAAACCGGGGTTACCTGCGCTCTGATCATTTGCCGTGACATTTCTGACATTACTGTGAAAACGAAACATTTGTAGGAAAACAGTGTTTTGTTTCACGATGTTGACGTTCACCGTGGTAACGCCGTGATAATCTCTTCTGCTACAACCTCCGTATTAAGTGGACCATGACGGGGGAGTGTTGTGTGGTTTCCGCTGCTCATCTGTTACTGAACTGCTCATCTGTCACTATGCGGGCCTGATGGACAGGAATGAACGAGGAGCTTTATTTAAACCAACCAGTAACCACCAGAGAGAAACCTGACAGAGCAAACTTTACAATCAGACGCACCAGATGGTTTGTTCCACAGACCCATCTGAGAAGAGAAAACTGTTTAGAAAAGGGCAGGCATGCAATAAAAATAAAAATACTTAGACAGATGGTTCATCCAATCACCTGCCATCACAGGCTATCTTCAACCAATCAATCCAAAACCTAAAACCACAGCAAAGCTACAAATCCTGGAAGCTGGAAGTAAGGAATGTTTGGAAGTCTGGACTGACGAATGATGATGAATTGATCATCAAAATTGTTTTCTGCAATAGACTAATTGTTCCAGGATTAGTTTCTACAAATAAATGATCAAAGGATTCAGCATAAACAGTCAAAAACCTCTGAGGTTTGAGGATTTAGGTCTCCATTGTTCTTGTTCTTTATCTTATATAATCATTTATTTATGATTTTCCTGAAAAGGCAGTTTCTAGTTTTGCATTTAAGGAAATCCTTATCCACTTATTGACTGGATTGAATGGAAAGTGAATTAAACCCTGGTGGACTCTTTAATAAGATTAACAAGGCATTTCTAATCCACAAACAACCAGGACTTTTCAGCTTTATTAAACCTCTTTTAGCCTGCAGCCTTTAAGACACGCTGTCACTGCTCTTCTGTTCACCAAAACACGGAAAACACATCATTACCTAAAACTCACTCTCATAGACAGTATCTAAAGGTTGCATCTTAAACTTTAGAAATGGCCTCTGAATGGTAATGTCTATAATAATGCCTTTAAACGTCTTATTTGTCCCATCGTCTTCGGCCAGGAGTCATTATAATCCCGTCACATCTCCACCGAACGCGGCCTATTGCTGTTTTTATGAGCAGAGCCTGTACAGCTCTGCGGCTAGCAGGCAATGAGTGTAATGACAGTGTTTTATCTAATAAGATCAGCAGCACTCGGTCTAATCCTCCAGCCACCTCCTCCACTGTCAGAGAAACAACATTAGCATTTTTATGGTGCAGCTACGGTACACAAATGTCATCATGATTTCTGATATCAGCTTATATTACGCTCGTTAAGGCGCCAGGCTACAATAACACTCTCCCTGGGTGGAAATATAACCAACTGATGTATGCTTTGTATTCCAGCATGGAAATATAAATTCAGAGCCCCCGTCCCTCTGCAATGCCCCACCCCCACCCTCCTCCCTAACAGCAGGAAGGTGGGAGGGAAAACTGAAGGAGAACGGGTGTCTATATGTACCATTTTCAATACATTTTTAATAGTGTCTCTACAATAAATATTATCCGACAACAGTTTTACCATGACAAATATGAAATATGAGTTAGTTAGAATAAAGCTTGATTTATGATGATTACTTACAGGATTAGTTCCAGTTTGACGAGTTCAAGTTTCAAGATTAAAACTAAATGATGACGTGAAAGACGGAGGAACAGACACTCTGCTGCATGAACAGTCACATTAGGGAATCTCACAGCAAAGATGGCGACTTCGGTAGCTTTATAATTGTGTTTTATGGCAAAAAAAACTGATGAAAATGTTTCCATCACTGAGATAAACCCAGTTTTTAGTGACATTTTTAATCACTTAGCTTACAGTAATGGTGTGCCAATTCATTTTCTTAAAGTGCTTCACATTAAGAACCATTAGGTTTAGGTCATTTTTTAAAAAGAAAACCAAATCCACAACTAAAACTACCAGGATGCTTCATCAACGGTCACTCAACATAAAATTCTACATATTTCCATCCAACAACAACAAACAATATCAAGGCTTAAACGTGTTGGATGAACAGAATTGTTACCGACAACAGTGATTTAGACCTCAGAAGACACTAGTCATTGCTGTGATTGTAAGACTACAATAAATCCAGTGAACCCAAATCTTAAATGTACAAAAATGAGAAAAACTGGCATTAGTTCTTAATACACTTTTTGTTCGTTTGTTTCGTGTACGCCTCTCCTTTATGCTATGCTATATGTTCTCTTTCACCTTCAGTTTTGTTGATTTGACCTTTAACCTTGAACTGATTGGTTAGACCTGGTTAGCTGCAGACTGCCTTCCTATCCAAGTTATTTCTCTTACCGGGCTCACCTCCAGGCCCCAAGTGGCCTTAGGAAATGCTCTGTAAAATGTATGGATTACAGTATGGAAACCAGAGCAGGGCTAAAAGGGTGCATGTGTGCACAACACAGAGACAGGACTGCTGAAACAGCAACATGGATGAGACAAAGACAACTTAATAAAAGCAGGAAGTGCAGATCAAATCACAAGGCGGCGATGCAGAGGCCTGAATGCTGCACATAATGAATACAATTAGTCTTTGAATTGGGACTGTTTCCCATAAAAAGATGTTTTAATATTACAGGAATCATAAAATTAAAAGAATTACATGCAGTTTTGTTACAATCCAAGGAACAATGTCCGTATGCTCTGCAACTTGCACATAAAGAAAAGCACTAGAAAAATAACATTTTCTAAAACTCATTCAGTATTTACTGTGAAATTCAAAAACCTGAACCTTACGCTCCACTTTCTTTGCCATGCTTCAGACAAACTAGTTAAAAGTCAACCTTCTGGATGTGTCTTTTGCAAATTGTTGTCTGATTTTAATATGCATGTGCTCACTTCAAAAGACTGATGATGTCTTTATGCACTTCCCTGGTGTTAATGTATGGATCTGTGTGAATGTAAAGCGAGACACCATTTATTCTCAATCAAGCCCTGCATAAACAACTTCCAGTCTGTATTTCAATGTTGTGATTTAATTTAGCAGAATGACTTATGCCTCGAGTTGTATTCAGAAAAGGTGAAATCCCCGAGGTAAGCAGTTTCCTGGAAAGCCTCAGACAAATGTTAGAATTTTATTATTCACAGAATGTGTTTAAGACATATGTTTAGTGCATACAGAGCGCAGTAGATGGATTTGTCTTCTAAATACAGGCAGTTTATAAATGGTTGTTGTTTAATCTACAGCAGTACTTTAAGATTCTGATACATTTCTTTTATGCAATGTCTCTCTTACTTTCAAAACAGGATTTTGTAACATTAAAAAGGAATAAAACTTAAACTTCAAATATATTGGAAACAAATTAGAATCAGTTTAGTCTCATTGCATTTTTCCTGCATTGTCTCATTAGATGTTTCCCTTCTTGATTAATCTGCTCTTGATGTCTGCACTACTCAGGGAGTCATTAGTCAGAGGCGAGCGGTTGAGCAGCTACAGGCCCCAGATGAGTTGTAAACAGAATGTGAAATTAAGACCAGCTACACCCTTCATGTGGGTAAATTCTGGTTTCAACTCAATCCCACTGGTCAATTCTACCAACCACTTTGGCAAGTAACCAGGGATGGAAATTAGCACCAGCCACCAGCCAAATGTGGCTGGTAGATGTCAGACACAAAACAATGATTTACTATTGAGTGGCTGGTGAATTTGAACATTTATCTGTCAGTGGCTGGTAGATGTTCACATTTTAAAAAGTAAATTTCTCACCCTGCAAGTAACCAAAAGTCCTCATAGCTGAAAACAAAATAGGCAGTTTGTCAGTGTTTTCTCATGTGGCACATCTATGGTGAAGGTTTAGTTAAGTTTAGGAAACTAACATGATTTAGTTAAGGATCTTTAAACTTTGGCTTGCGGTTTAAATAAACAGGACTGTTGGTGTGAGACGGGATACAAAACAGCCTCCAGTTTCAAAGTCACACACTCTGACCGTCTCCTCCAACTTAAAAGGGTCATTCCAGTATTTTTTAACCTGGGTACTATTTTTACATATTTTGGGGTTTTAAATAACTAATAGGTACAAAAAGGTTTAGAATCAGTCCAGTAGATCGCCTCAGCCGGCAGCCGCGAAACGGGCTGCTTTGGCTGCAACGTAATCCTTGTGGGCAACTGCACCCATCAAAGTACGTCCACTAAAAGTGCTTGTTTTTGCCACTGACAGGCTCAGACTGTTATTCCAAGTGTCTGACAACATTATGGAAAGGATCCCTACAGAGAAAGACCTTTTATTAAAGAGTAAGATCCTTTTTGTTTAACCAGAAACACCGTCGTTTTCCTGCAACAACTCACCTCTTTTTAAGTATATCCCAGCATTTCATTTAGCCAGTTTAGATGTTCAGTGCAGAGAAGAAAAGGACGTGATGTTTGTCTTAACCTTACGATGTTACTGTACATGAATTCAGTAATTGTAGGAACATCAAGGCACCACATCTGCCAGCCTGTCACTAACACTGGGTGCTCTTTCCTCACTGATTGGAGTGGCCACAACAATCTGTAACTTCACACCACTACAGTGACTTGACACTAATTCAAGAGCGCAAATTAGAAATTTGTGGACACAGATTATCATTATTACCCCAGACACCTGCCAGGCTCCCTACTAAAACCAAGAATCTCTGCCAAAATAAACGATGCACAACAAAAGCAGACAACATAGTAGCACAGGTGTGGTATATTAGCACAGAATTGTTTTTTTGGTAGATAGTGCCACAATATTGTGCCCCTGTATGCAGCCACATCTCTTGTCTGTAGGCAGATCTGGCCCAGACCACAGACAGGCTGCCAGTTCAGAGCCATTACTCACACAGAGGTGAGCGTGTCTTGTCGATCAGCATGGGCGGGCCCCTTCACAATGAGTGGTAAGGTTGTTCTAATGGGGTCGGCCGGCTCTGGCCTCATTCCACAGTCGGAGAATTATTTCTAGACAGAGCAGTGGACTCTATCAGTCCTAACAGCCGGGCTATTTCTGCCCACGCTGCCATGCACGACGCATAAGGGATTATTACTGAGACTACATCAGGATCAACAAACACACATCATACAGACACAAGCACACAAACAAGAGTCATTACGATTATGAACACAAGCACACACACACGGCTCTGGGTAGTTCTGCAGACACTGCATCATGTAAAAACTTCAGTGATGTGAGAGGAGCACATTTAGGCGCCAATATGTTTCTTTATGTGTGTGTGTGTGTGTGCGTGTGCGCGCACACTAATGACACCTAGAGCACTGATAGGATCTTTAACCTCTTCTGTAATGACAATCATGATGGCAGTGAAGTAGAGATGAGAGGTGGAGAGGAACGAGAGGGATGGCACGGCAATGATACTTATGGCTAGCGCTGGAGAGGTCAGGAGGAGAGGAGAAGATGAGGAGACGGGGCTGGGAGGAGGTGACGGAGGGGTCAGGGTGAGACAGGTAGGAGAGGGGAGGAGATGTTAAAGGGGGAAATGTGAGGTGGAGGACACTGCGAGGGAGCGTGAAGGATAGGGTGGATAGATGAAGGCTGAGATCAATGAGGGAAGGGGTGGAGGAGAACTGATGAGGAGGAAAACAACGTGGCAAGAAGGCAAAAGGTTAGATGCATGGAGGGCAGCAGAGATGAAGGACTGACGAATAGATGGAGGAAGGAAGGAGGGCTGGGGGGAAATAGCAGTGGGATGGATGGGAGTGG